>CM030175.1:4087900-4092900 GCA_017639675.1 Aplochiton taeniatus
CACCCAGCCAGCCAACCCAGCAGCCTGCCTGCGTGCTGGAGTAAGGGTGTGGGCTGAGCCAGGGGGATTTGGGTTGTTTCATCAGGGCCCATCCCCAGGTAAGCCCCTGGGACAGCTGTTGGGACAGGCAGAGAGAGACGTGGCTATGTAATTACCAGCCCTGGGAGGAACCAGATTCCAGCTCAAGCCTCGAGTGCTGCTGGCCTGGCTGCTGCTGTGGCTCCATGTACAGTGAGGTACACCCTCGCTCTATACAGGGACGGGGCGTGGGGGCGTGGGGGCGGGGGGGGGGGGGGGGGCTGTGTTAGGTGTAGCCTCTTCAGGCTTAGCTCCAAGTCCCCGCTGTGCCATAACCAGCCTCGTGGAAAGAGCAAAAGATAGCACTCACGTCACAACACTAACTAACTAGCTTCCTTTAGATATAGATAGGAGTAAAAACATATATAATAATACATACATACATACATATATATAGATATAGATATATATAGATATTTATACAGTACTGTGCAAAGGTTTTAGGCAGATGTGAAAAAATGCTGGCAAACATTTGAAAGCAAAGAGTGGTCACAGCAAATATTGTTTGATTTAGATTGTTCATTTGTTCATTCACTTTGCATTTAGTTAAATGATAAAAACAAACTATTAACACTTTGATTTTTGAAATCATTCTTACTTTACACACCTGCCTAAAACTTTTGCACAGTATGTATATTAACATTTACTGTATATTGTAATGTTATTTAGATAGATAGATAGATAGATAGATAGATAGATAGATAGATAGATAGATAGATAGATAGATAGATAGATAGATAGATAGATAGATAGATAGATAGATAGATAGATAGATAGATAGATAGATAGATAGATAGATAGATAGATAGATAGATAGATAGATAGATAGATAGATAGATAGATAGATAGATAGATAGATAGATAGATAGATAGATAGATAGATAGATAGATAGATAGATAGATAGATAGATAGATAGATAGATAGATAGATAGATAGATAGGGTTGGTGAGAACCCTCCTCCGTTTTTGCGGCTTCGACATCCTGAGGGGGAAGTTTTGGTTAGTTAGCTAACAACTTTAATCTTCTAAAATACTGAAACAGACAGGTGGATTGATAGACAGGTACACGGGAGGGAGGGAGATAGACAGATAGACAGACCACTAGCTGACTAACTACTTACGTTTATTTGTTTGGATTTTCATTGATTTACATCATCCTACAGCTGTAGCCAACTCGACATAACTAATCTGGATTAAACTGGATTGAACTGAACTGAACAGAATAACACTTAATGAAACCGAACTGAGCTGAACAGCTGAACAGAAAATCAAATACAACTAAATAACTGAACTGAAAGGCACTGAATTAAACTGAACTGAGCTGAACTGAATCAGACTGAATCAAACAGCGCTCAACTGAATCTTACTGAATCAAACAGCGCTGAACTGAATCAGTCTGAATCAAACAGCGCTGAACTGAAACAGACTGGATCAAACAGCGCTGAACTGAATCAGACTGAATCAAACAGAGCTGAACTGAATCAGACTCAATCAAACCAAGCTGAACTGAATGAGACTCAAACAAACCAAGCTGAACTGAATCAGACCGAATCAAACTAAACTTATCTGGCCAGGTATTTTCTCTCCCAGTCCTTGGTGGTGCTATGAACATAAAGTTATCCAATGTTATTGGCATAACAATGCATCCCCTACAGGCATCTTCTTTGAGTTATCAGCAATAATGAGTAACCCTGCCATAAAAGACCCGCAAATTGAAGTGACTGCGTGCTTGGTCTGCTGATAAAAATAAATAGCCTATTCAGTCATTAGATGACTTTCCTAATGAGGGTATTCCAGTAGCCTTACTCGTCGGAAAGTGCTGCCTATTCCGCCTGGTTTCTCGGAGGCTAGACTAGATCAGCTTCTAGTTTCAATAATGACATGAGCTGTGTTTCCCACACATGTAGGCATAATCACATTTACGAGGTAAACACATTTCGCTTAAGGGAGGGGGACAGCGGGTGAGGAAATTGACGGATGTTCTGAGCAATGCGTTCCACAAAGTGTGTGTGTGCGTGGGTGTACATACGGGTCTGTGTGGATGTGGAAGTGTGTGTGCATGTCTGTTTGTGTGTGTGTGTGTGTGTGGGAGGGGGGGGGTCAGCTTAACTAAATGTCAGAACATTCTAGGTAAATGGCAAGTATGTATCTCACAGTGTTATTTCCCACTACAATGTGCGTGTGTATGTGTGTATGTTCATGTCTGTGTGTGTGTGTGTGTGGGTGGGGGGGGGGGGGGGTCATATCTGTGTTTATGTGTGTTCATTTGTGTGTGTGTGTGTTCATTTGTGTGTGTGTGTGTGTGTGTGTGTGTGTGTGTGTATGTGTGTGCATACGTGTGTGAGTTCATTTGTGTGTGTGTGTGTGTGTGTGTGTGTGTGTGTGTGTGTGTGTGTGTGTGTGTGTGTGCGTGCGTGTGTGTGTTCATTTGTGTATGTGCGTGTGTGTGTGTGTGTGTGCGTGTGATAGGGGGATAGGAAGTCCAGGCTCCCCATGGACATCCGCTTCTATCCGGACCTGAGTCAGAGCCCAGAGATAATCAGCCATGCTTCCTGCCAAGCTCCACTACCACACACTGATAACAAGGAGAGAGGGACAGAGAGAGAGAGAGCGAGAGAGAGAGAGAGAGAGAGAGATGGAGAGAGAGAGAGAGAGAGAGAGAGAGAGGGAAAGAGGGAGAAGGGGGGAACAGAGGAGGGCAGGATCGCAGATGGAAAGAGAGGCATAGAAAGACAGAAAGACAGAAAGACAAAGAGAGAGACAGAATAGAGAATCGAAAGGGGAAGGTAGTGGCGCCCCAATAATATATATATATATATATATATATATATATATATATATATATATAGAGAGAGAGAGAGAGAGAGAGAGAGAGAGAGAGAGAGAGAGAGAGAGAGAGAGAGAGAGAGCGAGAGAGAGAGGGAGAAGAGGGGAGGGGGGGAGAGTTTCCAAGTGAAGCATTGCCAGGACAGGAGAACCCAACTCTCAAGTTACAGGAAACCCCCAATCCCTAAGGAAAAGAGAACGAGAGAGAGAGAGAGAGAGAGAGAGAGAGAGAGAGAGAGAGAGAGAGAGAGAGAGAGAGAGAGAGAGAGAGAGAGAAGGGAAAAGAACGAGAAAGAAAGAGAGCAATGACATGCAGTGAGAGAGCCCACGGCTTGTGTCATCCATCTGTTTTCTGACATTCATCTGAACACAAACATCCCTAACAATGGCCATCTTTCTTATTTTTATTTTTTTTAAAGCCTGTCTGTCTGCAGGTCTATCTATGCACACCTAAAAACAATCAGCTTATTCACCTATTGGAAAAATGTTTTATAAATTGAAGCCCTGGAGGAAAGAAAGCAGAGGGAGAAAAAAAACAATAGGAAATTTTTTTTTACGTGGGTGGCACAAAGGTGTTTATAATGAGAGATCAACCCATGTGGAGAACTGTTGGAAAGAAATGTGGCTTATGTGTTTACTATTGATGCTGCCACTCTTTTATATAGATATAGATATATTTGAATGCCATTCGTGGCAGTAATATAAGTCATCATAACAGATGCACAACACAACCCGCTAGGCACTGCTGACTAGTACTTTCTGTGATCCGGTATGGAAGCCCTGAAAGCTGTTGAAGGAAAAGAGGAACAAAGCGGGCACACATGTTGAAGGGATTTATGGGTAAATGAGTCCGGGGGCAATCCATCATTGTACGTATAGCAGAGTGCTGACTGCTGTTTCATATTACTGGTAAGAGGGTTCACCAGTTGATAGAAGCGTTGAACCATGACCAAAGCAAAAAAAAAACTCACGGAAAGTGTGGCACCGCAGTGTATGCATGCACGTTCTCTGTGAGTGTGTGTGTGAGTGTGTGTGTGAGTGTGTGTGTGAGTGTGTGTGTGAGTGTGTGTGTGAGTGCGCGTGACAGGGTGTATGCACCAGTAAAATATTCATTTGCGGATCATATAAATTTCACAATCTGTGATGTAATCGTCTCTTGACCGGCCAATGCAAAAAAGAAGCAAAAACACACAATGTTTTTTTTCACCTTTTGCCTCCTCTCAAAACGTATGTAACGCACATTCAATTGCGTACGAAATGTCCTATACAAGTACATGTGACTTGCCTTAAAGTATTCCGCATAAACTCCCCCCTCGCCCCAACAGACTCGCCCCCCCCCCCCCCCCCCCCCCCACACACACACACACACACACACACACAGACTCCCCCCCATAGACTCACCCGTCTTCATAGTGAACTTGTGCAGCTCCTTGGCAAAATACTCCTCTTCCTCCTGCTGCATGGAGACGGTTTGGGGCAGGGCCAGCTGCTCCTTCAGCATCTCCTCCGTGCTGTTGTAGAGAGACAGCAGGCTGGTGGGGATGTCTTCTCCTTCCCCAGCCTGCTCTGGCTCCGGCTCTTTGGGCATGCGGAGTTTGCTGAGGATCTGGCCTCGGATGGCCTCGATCCGCTTCTTCTTCACCAGCTCCAGGTCCAGGGTTTTGCAGGTGGACATGGCGCCCACACTGCCTGCTGCCAAGCACCACAGGGCCACGAACGCCAGGCACCACGCCCTCATGTCCGATACTTGATTTTCCGGCGACGCTTTCTGTACCAGCACCACTTAGTGCTTTGAGGGATTTTAGACCAAGTAAAGTGATTAACGCTGTTTTCTTTCCAGGTTCTTTTTTTTTTTTCTTCTTCCTTTCTAAATTCAGTTGTTCATATCGGCCGCCTCCTTCCTCACACTCTCTCCTTCTTCTTTTCCTGCTCTCCTTTTCCTCCCTCTGTTGTCGCCTCCCTCGCTTCCTCTCTCTTTGGGCAGCGGTGAATCACGGAGGGGAAAGGTGAGAGCGATGCGAGGTGTTTACGGAGCGCTAGACAGTTACAGCACCGTGTGACCTGACGGGGCAGAGAGAGAGACAGGAGGGGGGACT
>CM030175.1:4095400-4130400 GCA_017639675.1 Aplochiton taeniatus
CCCTCCCTCCCTCTCTCTCTCTTCTCACTCCCTCCCTCTTTCTCTCGTCTTTTTTTTTTAAGGTTCCTGTGACTTGTTGTATTAGAGCAAAGAGCTCTCCGCCCCGGAAAAGAAGCTAACGGCTGCAGAGTAAAGCATCTGCCGAACACACAGCTCTCTCTCTCTCTCTCTCTCTCTCTCTCTCTCTCTCTCTCGCTCTCTCTCTTTGTCACTCTCTCTCAATCTCTCTCTCTATCTCTCTTTGTCACTCGCTCTCAATCTCTCTCTCGGTCGGTCTCTTTGCATGTCTCTTTCCTATGTATCTCTCTCTCGATACACTATGTATTGTGGTCAGTCTCTCTCGGTTCGTCTTGACATTATGTATTTCTCTCTCTCTCTCTCTCTCTCTCTCTCTCTCTCTCTCTCTCTCTATGTATATATATATATATATATATTATATATTATGTGTCTCTATCTGTCCCCTTCTACCCCCCCAACTATCAGCCCCAGCCCGTCCTGCCACGGGGGCTGTGATGGCTGACATGTCAACAAGCCTCCTTAGCGACTAGCTAACGGACATAAAGACGCATTGACCTGCTGCCAGTCAGGAAAGGTAAACGAAAAACAGCCGAGACACTCTCAACACACAGAGCTAAATGGAGAGCCATCCGGTGGACTGGCAAGAACTACCAACGTCTCGTTCAAGTCCACGTTTTTACGGGAAGCCTGGGCCGGAGCAGGATTGTTTTTCAAACTGTAACAGTTACATTCACACGTTCTGTGTGTTTCAGCAGGAGGGGAGGACGATGTTTCAGATGCCCCTGCATAGCTTCTTCTGGTTTTCTTGTGTCCAAAAATACACCTCAATGCTGAAACAACAAACATACAACATGAAATACCGTTGACAGTTTTTATTATTTTTATGTAAAATGAAAACTTGCCATTTTGAATGTGCTAATAAAGTTATATCTCATCCAAAATAAAAGGGGAAATAGATGCCCCATACACAAAAACAGGGAAACGCATTGTGAAATACCCTGACGTTCCTCACACATGCCTTAAAACTGGAGCAATTGTCACAAGCAAAGCAACTGCTAGGTCCAGTATGAGATTGCATAACCGATAACTGACAGAATCATAAACAATGGGACAATAACATGCAATTATACCAGATGTAAACAGCTGTTTAAAACGCCATTCCGGTTTGAAAACTTGAAAATAGGTTTAACAACCCCCCCTTGTGTTGAACAAGGGCACTGCTCAAATGCTGCCGATGCAACCAAAACCAACCAACCTGGCAGTGGCGGATTTTGGACATTTTACCTGGGGTGACATGAGTTTCTAGCGGGGGGCAGAGGGTATCTCCCCCAGTAGACACATTCGAATTTCAGTGACATAATAATGAGGCTAAATCTACTTTTATGTTGAACACTTAACCTAGTCCTATTTATTTCAAAATTAAGTTTGAACAGGTTTTGCTCGTTACCTAGAAGTGGCAGTAACTTGGCTCTCGTCAAGGCGTCAGCTCCCCTGATTTTGACCCAAACACGCTTATGACAGCTAAAGTTCGTCGATTGACACGTTTGTCTATCATCATGCGCATTGTTTTAATAGCTAATCGCAATTTGTTCATCAAAACCTCATCTTCAATAAAGCAGCCATCTGGACTTGCATGAGTAGTCGGCTGATTGATCGCCAGCCGGCGCGTATGGAAAGCTCTGCAGTTAACTCGTCCAAGTTATATATAATATAACCCATCGACCGCTGCTGTTGCAGATTTCGTGATTTCAAATTAATACTAAGGGCTGAAAACTCTCACGCATTGATCGTGAGGTACATGCAATTGAACACTTATCACAGATATTTACATTACATTACACAGAACATTAATTGCCCAAAACATAGGGTGGCAACTCGGATGGCGAGGCATGTTTCTGAGGTGGCAACTGCCACCCCTTGCCACCCCTTGGCAACGCCAGTGCAACGTGGAGAGCCCAGAACCATGGAAATTGAATGACTGTTGGGAGTGCAAACCTGTACACTTTCCCATAACTCACTGCTTCTTAACAGATTGTTCAGTTATTCAGCCCCGCCAAGGAAATGTGTTAGAAATCTCAGAGGAATTGTGTAAATAATGGCTTAACATATTTTATGAAGACGTGTAACTGAGGACATTGCCACCGAAAGACAACCCCACATTCACAGTCGACCGAGAGGGCCGATCCAGGTTGTAAATCAGGCTGCCACTCCAGTGTTATAACTCTATATTTGCATGCTGCACATACCTATGGGGATGTTGTATGATTAGTCCAACCATTTTTTGTGAGCGCAGAACGACGAGGACAAAGTTAGTGGATCTTGTTAACAACGAAGTTCGCACAGCTAGGACAACATCACAACTGACACGGGGAGGGGAACGCACGAAGAGGACATTTACAGTCAATCATTTAAGGTCCATTAAGGCCGAGAAACGACAAAAAAGTCTCCTCCTTTATGTTACTCTGTTTTCACACACGCCTAGTATTCTAACTAGCCAATTTTATTAATACATCGATTACATGTAATGCAGAACACAACTTTTTTTGTGTGCCTTAATGTGCTTTTGCCAAATGTGCTTTACGCAATTTGCGTAGGCTTGGTAGGGAATTTTCTTTCTTGTGCAAGTGTTTTGCATGGGGATCTCTCAAGCGCGTAGCGCAGTTTCCATGGAGCTAGTTTGACTACTAGCAAAGGTAGCCTCGGGGCTGGGGGTTTGTTATTTGCTTAGATAAGACTTCAGACATGAACACGAGACGAAAGTACATGATGATCAGGGAATTCCAGACAATCCCATAAATGTGATATTCACGGACAGTGAAGGACACCTTACAAGATAAAACGACACATTGTTGTCCACGCACAGGAAGACCAGAGACAAAGACGTAAGGGATAACATCTGTGAATAGCCTTTAATATCATTTTTCGTCAATGCCATCCGCAAGGTGTTACAAAATGTGTTAAAGATAGAAAATTAAGTTGAACGTGGACAATTCGTTACTAATTAGATACTTATAAAGGGCATGATCAGGCACAAGGTCCACCAACTAATATATAAGCGTAAAAAAGTGAATGCAAATGGTAGCTCTCCCTGAAGCGTATGTACTGTAACTGCCAGACACATCGTTCATTGCTGGATGACAGCACTCTCCAAGTCTAGACAGTGGTAAGTTCTATCTACACTTTGCATTACAGTGATAGCTGTTTTTTAACGTTGAATTAGAAGGCTAATACTAAGGGTCCATAAATAACAGAATGTAAAGGAATTTAGACCATTAGCATTCACTGACTAGAAAGATTATAAATAGATTGTACAGATTTTCGGGTGTATGCATAATTCTAGTTTATGCATATTACATATACTCTGGAGAATCCAAATATCATGACATAACTAAATATGAACCTGCCACGTTTTTCTACATTATGTATATTTGCCTACCAACAGGTGTAAGTAATTTCCTATCCAATGGAGAAATATGAGAAATTGGCCAAGATTGGAGAGGGTTCCTATGGTGTGGTTTTCAAATGCAGACACAGAGACACAGGCCAGATAGTGGCCATCAAGAAGTTTGTAGAGTCCGAAGACGACCCCGTCATAAAAAAGATTGCACTGAGAGAAATACGCATGCTTAAGGTAAGCAGAGCATAGTCTCACACCACACACACACACACACACACACACACACACACACACACACACACACTCTCTCTAACCAAGAAGCCCTGTTCTCTGTTTGACATACAGCAGCTGAAGCACGTGAACCTAGTCAACCTTCTGGAAGTCTTCAGGAGGAAGAGGAGGCTTCACCTGGTCTTTGAGTTTTGCGAGCAAACCGTCCTTAATGAGCTGGACAAGTATCCCAGAGGGTGGGTAACAAACCGTCCTTAATGAGCTGGACAAGTATCCCAGAGGGTGGGTAACAAACCGTCCTTAATGAGCTGGACAAGTATCCCAGAGGGTGGGTAACAAACCGTCCTTAATGAGCTGGACAAGTATCCCAGAGGGTGAGTAACAAACCGTCCTTAATGAGCTGGACAAGTATCCCAGAGGGTGGGTAACAAACCGTCCTTAATGAGCTGGACAAGTATCCCAGAGGGTGAGTAACAAACCGTCCTTAATGAGCTGGACAAGTATCCCAGAGGGTGAGTAACTAACGTGTTTAAAACGATCTGTTAGTCCATTGTGTGGTGAACACACGCAAAGGTTCGTGACGTGGGTGAGTCTTTTCTATACCATTGTCAACTGCTTCCTCTCTCGTTAGAAACACAATCAAAAATGGATGACTTTACAGACAAAAGCTCTTCAGTGGGTGTATAACTTTCATATATATTACACACTGCTTAGCACAGCTCGGGGCAGTGAAAAAGAGGATGTAATTTACCCTGGCAGCACCAAGTAAAGTTCAACAGAGAGCATCTTGCCATTTTGTTTGAACCGTTTGGTACAGCATATATATTAGAAATTGTCTTAAAAATGGTCAGTTTCAGTTATCACTCCAAATCACCCTAGAGCATCACTTTCATCACCATGGTGCCAGTTTATCCAATGGCAACCTGATGGATATGTTAATTTGTCGGGGGTCGTTTGTCTGACACGGCACAGGGGCAAGAAGGGCAAAGGTGGAGTGAGTTACACCGAGACAGAGACCGGACGGTTGCCAAGAAACTCACAAGACAGAACATTGGCCTGTGACTCGGTGGAGGAACACCTGAAGCCTGAGACTGTAGTGTTTTGAGGAGGGGTTCTTTCTTATTGGTCAGTTACCCCTTCCTAGTTCCCTCTGAGACCGCAAGACAAACAAAGGGGAGAGGGGGGACTTGAGAGTTGATTGAAGCTAAACTCTGCTAAACGTAGCTAGACCACCATTATTGGTCATCCAATTGGCTGCCTGACTACATTTCCCTCTCAAACAAGGCTTTGCAGCGGAAACTCTAGCTGCCTCAGAAAACAAAAGGCTCCGGTTGCCACGGGAGACGCGCATATGGTTACCGGGGGTGACAAGTGGGCTGCTTAAGGAACCATTTGTTATTCGGAAATGGCAGGAATAATAGATTGTATAAACGTGACTATTAGGAGGGGTTTTGTGTTGTGTTCATAACAAACTTCTATTATTCTTTGTTACCTCATCACTCTATAGGGTTCCAGAGGTCCAGTTGAAAAGCATAGTGTGGCAAACTCTGCAGGCGGTCAACTTCTGCCACAAGCACAATGTTAGTACAATATTACACAACCATGGATGAATGTAAATACCATTTAATAATCATCTTTATTGAACCAGACAAATTACTTTTTCAATATATAATTTTTTTTTAAAGTACAGACATTTAGCAAAGACAATGATCCTAAGCAGCAAGAAAAGCTATTTCCTTATAAACATACATAAATATAATTTCCTTATGTTGTGCAGTTTATGGATATAGAATAATATTTAGGAACAATTATACCACTTTTTCTTTTTCCTACTCCAGTATATTACAGTAAACATATAGATTATATTAGAATACAGTACATACCGTATTAGCTATATCTACACAGCTGGGAGGATATTATTTGTAAAAATATAGCTTACATATCATTTATATTAATGATACACTTTGCGTGCCTCAACTTTCAACAATCTAAATCTCTTTTACTCCCTAGTAATTTAATTGAACATGGACCTATTTGAGATGCTGTGGAAGAGTTCATTGCCCAGCTCTGTGCTATTGTCCTGTGCCTTCTTATGCTCCGCCTGTCTTTCTGTTGTAATGTGTCCATCCTAAAAGGACCGTGGCTGTCGCTTTATGAAGAAGTGTATCAGTGTCACCTTAACCCTGGGTGCTGTCTTTCTCTATGTGTGCGCGTATGTGTGTGTGTGCGTGTGCGTGTGTGTGTGTGTGTGTGTGTGTGTGTGTGTGCGTGCTTTGTTTGAACTTGTGCGCTGCAGTGCATTCACCGTGACGTGAAGCCGGAGAACATCCTCCTCACCAAGACGGGCGTCATCAAGCTCTGTGACTTCGGCTTCGCCCGCATTCTCAGTAGGTCTTCTTCTTCCTTCCTCCTTTGAACATCGTTCAGCGCTAGCCTGGGGCCTCTAATGACTTATTCAACGAACGGGGGGGGGGGGGGAACCAATTATGAGCTGTGGCTTCAAGGCTCTGGTCCCTTTCAGCATGGCTGTGATGACCAGGGGATGGCCCGGTCAGTCTGTCAGTGCGTCTGGTTATCTACACCTAGCCTCGGCTCCTCGGTTACACACTAGTCCCAAAGCCTGGCGGAAGACTGACAGTCACAGTCCGTATGAAGGAGGTGGCAACGTGTTACTATTCAAAAAGAACCAATTGTTTATTCAGTTAGTATTTAGCAATCATTTTTGAAGTATTGAAATGGCTTCAAATGGCTCCCAAGACAGAGGTGGGTTACCATTTAAATGTTCTGCCGTATCGGAATAGCCGCGCAAACCAGGAAGAGGAGGAGGGTCTCGAGAGTGACGAGTGAGTGACGTCTTTAAGGACCAATCAAACGCGTGCCTTCTGATTCGGTAGCCCTAGAGGAGAGAGCAATCGTATATAGGGCACTCTCCAGACCTCCAGTTGAGTTTGACAGAAGGAGATTTGGAGGGATGGCCACGCGAGACTACCCTACACCAAGCTCAGGTTACAGGGTTGGGTTTCCATACAGTGACATGTGGTCACTCAGTCAGCAAAGCTTGTAATCCCCTCCTATGGTAGTCAATGACCCATGGTCAATGTGTGGGCTCGCCTCTCTCACCTGCATTTCATGTTTTCCCTCTCGCCTCACTGCCTTACACCTACTTTTTTTTTCTCTCCCTCTCTCTCTCTCTCCCTCTCTCTCTCCCTCTCCCTCTCCCTCTCCCTCTCCCTCTCCCTCTCCCTCTCTCTCTCTCTCTCTGTCTCTGTCTCTGTCTCTCTCTCTCTCTCTCTCTCTCTCTCTCTCTCTCTCTCTCTCCCTCTATCTCTCTCTCTCGCTATTTTCTTTTTTTCTCTCCCTCTCTCTCTCTCTCTCTCTCGCTCTCTGTCTCTCTCTCTCTCTCTTTCTCTCGCTATTTTCTTTTTTTCTCACCCTCTTTTACTCCTCCATCTCACTTTCACTCAATGACTCTCTCCGTTTCCCCTTCACTTCTCATTTCCCCCTCCACCTTCATCGTACTCACCCTTTCCCCCCCAACACCATCCGCCCCCCCTCCCTCTCCTCCCGTCCCACCCCCCCTGTAACCCCCTCAGCCGGTCCGGGCGACGACTACACGGACTACGTGGCGACCCGTTGGTACCGGGCCCCAGAGCTGCTGGTGGGGGACACGCAGTACGGCCCCCCGGTGGACGTCTGGGCCCTGGGGTGTGTGTTCGCCGAGCTGCTCAACGGGAACCCCCTTTGGCCCGGCAGGTCCGACGTGGACCAGCTCTACCTTATTAGGAGGACACTGGGTAGGTGTAGAGAGGGGTCAGAGGTCAGGGGGTGGAGGGGGTTCTGGATGGTGGATTTCGAAAGAGGAATATGAAGTGGGTTAGTGTGGGGGGTGTTTGGTCAGGCCGGGGGGTTATAAAGAGGAATGTGGAGTGGGTTAATGAAAATCTTTGAGTCGCTTTAAACATCTGCGTTATGACTTCTGTTCATGTAATGCAAATAGATGATATTAAATGAGTCATTAGAGTAAAATCTCCAATGTTAAACTAACTTAAAAGATTGTTGGACCTTTAGTTAAGGTCAAATAACCACATTGAATAAGCAGCTTAAACAGAATGATGACCTCATCGAATCCCTGAAACTGACATTTGACCCCCGTAGGCGATCTGATCCCACGTCACCAGCAGGTGTTCCGCTCCAACGTCTTCTTCAGTGGTGTCAGCATCCCAGAACCCGACACTACGGTGACCTCTGACCTCCTCATTAAACAGTTATACCCCTACCTCTATCCTCCCTGCTGATCTTTTTAATTAACTGTTTAATCATCTAATTCAAACTAATTAGCTTGATGTTACTATTCCAGCCGCCTATCTTTTGGTCTTCATTAAACAGTAATGCACCTGCTTCTATCCTACATACTCATCTGTTTAATTATCTAGCTAATTACTTTGATGTCGTTAAGATTCAAAGCTGCCTAGTGAACCTCACAGTGCAGGATGTGTTGGCATTAGCAACCAACCGCCTCCGATACCGGCTCAGAGAATGACGTGTAATGGAGCTCTAGGTTGATGTGCGGTGTTGTCGCCACCATGGACACCTACATTGTCATGAGATTTTCCACAGTTAGGTGGGAAAAATAAACTAGTGAAGCGCAGATTTTCCCTTTTAAAAATTAACATATGAACGGCAAGCACAATTGATCAAACTTGGGGCTCATCAATGACATCACATTGCACAAGCAGACTAATCTTGTTTGTTTGTTCTAATTTGGGCCTCTTTTCCACGTCACAATGTAATTATTCCGACCAAAACAACGCTGTATGGTTCTAACTTATTATTAAAAAGGATAATAATAGATTGCTGTTGTGCCCTAACATAGACTTTGTGAGAGGAAACGGTAAGCATGAGCCATTTGTGGTGTTGTTCTACTCCATGTAGGAGCCTCTTGAGAATCGTTTCCATGGTGTCTCTCCTCATGCACTGACTGTTATGAAGGTCTGTATGCGGTTTTACAATGTATTTTTATTTGTATATATATATATATATATATATAGAGAGAGAGAGAGAGAGAGAGAGAGAGAGAGAAGCAGCCAAAAGTTTGGACTTTCTCATTCACTCGAGTGAGAAAGTGTACAAACTTTTGACTCGTACTGTATTATATAAGTATATACACACAGTATATTAATATGTAATTTAAAATACATGAAGCGCCTCATATCCGAGTTCTCTGCCTCTTAAGCACGACACCGAAAGTCTTGTGTGTGTGTGTTTAGTCTTGCCTGGTGATGAACCCGTCACTCCGCCTGTCCTGTGAGGAGATTCTGGAGCTGCCTTACCTCCAGGAAGAGGGCGGGGCCAACTGGGGACGAGAGGGTGAGCGCCCTGGGAGACGCCATGACAAAGGCACAAGGCGAAGACAGCCAGGGGTATGTGTGCGCATTTTAGCCCTTTTCTTTGTCTTTGCCTATGTTATGATCAAAATGTAGACTAACAGGGAATTCATATGAACGTCATAATAATCCATTTAGCTTTCAAATTTTCATTTCAAATGGGTTTTCTGCGTTCTGTTCTCCAGTGCATCACGCAATTGGCTTGGTTTTGTAGGTTTTGATAAGAAATGTAATCTTAGACGTAAGTAACACCCAATTAGTTTAAATCAAGCCATCCATCTTGTGGATGACATGATCTCTCTGTGTGTGTGTGTGTGTCAGCCCCAGTATCTGCCCCAACTACACAGCAGCAACATCTCCCCAGCACCAGAGAACAAGAAGCAGGTCAAACACAGATATGACCATCACCTTCCCAACATCTGACGAGACACTGCTCCAGAGGAACAAAAGACACCGATGGACTTTCTAACGTGAGGAGTGGCATTGCAAAGGTCTGTCTGGGTTTAAACAGATTCTCAGATATTGAGCGTCACACTTTTCACCACTCAGATCAGCAGAAAGAAAATGGTTTTATTGTAGTCAACTTGTATACAGTGATGACTATTTAGCAACAATCTCTTTTAGTTTTGTTATAAAGGGGGGAAAAAAACTGCTTCAGCACTGTAAATGACAATGTATTCGACTAGTATTAGAGCACGTGAGGGGACACTTTGCAAGACCTCCAGTATAGAGATATTGGCTTGATGATACCATGGTAAGAACAAGTAAGGAAATTCTCTACTAGTTCAGTAATTTGAAATTAATCAATATGTTAATTTAAGCAATTAAAATATAGATTAAGAAAAGGCTTAATGATCGTAAAAGATATCTACTGTACCAAGCTACACATTTTTTATTTTGCGAAGTAGTTAGGAAATCACAGGTGTGCCATCCTATACAAGTCATGAAATATTCTTATATAGGATTATATTAAAATTGAAATGATCTGCTAACCATCAATGTCTTAAGCTGTACAATTTCTCAATTTCAAAATGTTGCATCATAAGAACGTTATAAAACACTACAGCATTTATACTGTAGATTTTATACAGATTTATACAGATTTTTGTATATTTCTCAATATCTATTATAAATTATATGAATGAGTTACAATATGAGCTACAAAACAGTGCAAATGTACGTAGACATATCGTTATATCCCAAAACAATCTCTTTATCCATGCCCAAACATTGCTGAATAAACTATGAAAGCATGTCATTTCTCCAATACAATTAGATGCACAGCATGTGAAATGTATTTGCTACCGCTAAGCCAAAGATCTATATCTACTCCAACACCGAAGAGCGAAGAGGCCGATATACAGAGACAGGCCAATCAGCCTGGACCTCTCCTCCTATTACTCCTTTTCTGCTGTATCTCTCTTTGGTATATATTACTGTGTGGAGTTGAAAGCAAATCGCTGACTTTACCCTCACTATCGTTTTTATACAGCTAAGCTTCTGAAGTACAATTTTCTCACTGATGCAATATAAGGATGAATTATTTAAATGAATCTTCGCTGAAATAATCTCCCACTTTAGCCTTCAAAGTAAGATCATCGATACCCAAACAATCGTTTCTTTAAGTTTATACCCTAGTGAGTTATTATTGAGGGTGTCAGGATAGCACCCTGATAGTTGCTTGAATAATTAGGACAGAGTTGTTCTCCTGCAGTTCCAGTTTGGCTCACCGGGGGGTAGCGATGAGCTGGTACTGGCGTGGCACATTAGCGAAGCCACTGTACTCTGGTGTGAGGTCTATGCTGTCAGGCCCTCCTGGACTGGAGAAAGTGAAATGCTGCAGGAGGGAAACCAGGAAGATGAATATCTCCATCCGTGCCAGAGACTCTCCCACACAGGCACGTTTACCTGTGGAGGGGATAAATAGAAAGAAAACTACATTAACCATCAGCACAGGAGGCGTGTCAGAATTTACGGTTAAAAACGATATGAACTAAAGACATAAACAGAGATGTGTTCAAGCAATAAACCATAGCTGGTCCTATGCAGAGAAAACCTTTTTAACGACATATCTTTTCAACATAATTAACGTCAAACGTTTTTGTTAATAGGCGTCGGTGTGGATGCCTAAATATAACTTAGCAGGGTGACTATGTGTAATGCAATATGCATGTTGCCTTTGTTTTCCAGAACAATACATTGTATAGGCAGAACATCTCCAGGGTCTATGTGTCAGTGAAGTTATTTTCTATCAGACTAAAATTAATCAATATACGTATAATCAGGACCAACGTTGCAAAGCAGGCAGTGAAGGTTATGTGATTACCAGCAGAGAAAGGCAAGAAAGCAGGGTTTTTCTTGAAGTTGCTGTTCTGATCCAGGAAGTGTCCTGGGTTAAAGGACCAGGGGGTGTCCCATTGGCTCTTTTCTTTCAGAACTGAGTGCAGCATGGGAAAGATGAGGGTGTCCTGTGGATGTTAATATAGAACATTATGAAAACAAAAACAAACAAAAAACATTATACCGTATGTACTCAGTAAGGTGAGGGTGTCCTGTGGATGTTTATAGATAATGCACAAAAAACACAGATGCAAAAGTTATATATTCATTAGAAACACTACCTAACTTTATCATTAGTTTATGAAGTCACAGTTTCAAAGTGAACTTAAATCTGTATTAATATAACACATTTAACATAATGACAATTTGAATATACAACATTATGAAAACAAAAACAAACCACAAAACAAAAAAACATTATACTGTATACTCAGGAAAATACTACCTTAATAACTTGTCATATCGCCATACTTGAAATGCTAATTTGAGTAATTTTTTTTTTTTAAGTCTTTGGAAAAATAAATTATAATTAAGAGTTTATGAAGTCACAGTTTAAAAGTGAACTTAAATCACGGTTACCTTGGGAATGTCGTAGCCTCTGAATGAGATGTCTTTGAGTGTGTAGTGAGGGACGTTGAAGGGGACAAGATCGAGGAAACGTTGCATTTCATGAATGACCGCATCTGTGAAGGGGAGGGACTTCCTGTCCTCCATGTTTGGAGTGCGCTCTCGGCCAATCACAGTGTCAATCTCCTGGTGGACGCGTTCTGAGTGACAAGACAATCAAAGTAAATAAATGAAATTCTGCCAGCCGAGATGACCTTTGAATATACAGTATTTAGGTGTTTAGCGACCAAATTTAGGTCGGCATTGCTTACAATTAGTTTCACAATAATTTAAGACACCTAGTAACTTTATCTCACCTTGTACATCTGGGTATTTGATCAGTACAGCCAGAGCATATCTGAGTGTAGAGCTGGTGGTCTCAGTTCCAGCCAGGAACAGGTTCAACACAGTGGACACCAGGTTATCATTGTGGAACTCTGAGACGCCACTCTCTTTCTCCTAAAGGAAACAAACAAAAAATCATGAATGGAATAATAATCTCTGACTATATCAATATTTTATTTGTATTCTTTTATTTGTTTGTTTATTTTTTTTAAAGGTTTTCCACAAGTTTTCTAATTGAATTCTGTTAAAAACTTAACAAAGCAGTTATACAGGGGCAGCGTAGTCTCTTGGTCATGATTTCCACTGTGAGTCACTAGTATAATAATTCATATAGAGGGCTTTACCTGTTCGAGTCTGTTGAGGAAACAGTCGATGTAGTCTCTGGGGGATCCTGGGTTGATGGTCTCGTGGTGCTCCTGGATCTTCTTTTTGACAAAGGCCCTCAGTTCATCGGCCTGGGAGAACATGGTGTGATGTGGACCTGGAAGCCACTCCATCAACCAGGGGAAGGTATTGTACATCTGTGGGGGTAAATTTCCAGAACACATTGGTCATAAGGCCTTTTTGAAAATCTGTACATTTGAAATACACATTCAATGAATGTATGATTGTAATTTGTTTGCATCTTTATGCAGGGTTACCCGACTAAGGCTAGGTTTCTTTTCCAACAGTAACCTGTTCAGTAAGGCAGAATATATAAATTACAATAACTAAACAAACATGAAAAAAAAATATATATTAAAAAGCAGGTAATAAAAAAGTGTTACAATATTTACAATACGGTACAATATTTTCAGCAAAAAAATTGATATAAACAAAGTCAATCAAAACAAGTACACTCTTCAACTCTTCAACCCATGTCCTTCAGTTCAATTTTAAATTGTCCGAAAACAAACTGCTCAGTTTTCAAAACCTGTTGAGCCTTGTTCCGTTCATCTGAGGCAAAAAACTGAAAGTACATTTTCTAACTTCTGCATCCACTATCTTCCTACCTGTCCGCAAGAGCTGCTGACAAACTTAATGATCTCTGAGGTGATCGTGAGGAGACGAAGGAAGTTGTCGTCCTGGTACCTGAAGCGCTGTCCAAACACCAGGCCACAGATGACGTTGGACACACTGCAGCTCAGGAAGAAAGCAGGTTCAAAGGGCAAGCCTACGGGAAGAGAGATGGCGACATATTAAACGTAGCACATACTCTTCTATAGGTTTCAGGGACTTAAATATTAGTGCTATGCATTTCCGTGGTTTTTGAAAAATGGCTTTCAAAGAGCAAGCCTACGTGAAGGAAGGGATGTCAACAAATATAACTTTTAGGCACAAACATTAGTAATATCATTTACATTTGATACTTTGAATTATCTCAAATTCTGCCACAGGAACCCTGTCCAAAAATGACATGATTGGCAGGGTAAATATTTTGATAAGTAGACCATCTTACTAAATGGCTGCCTTTGCCTTTACTTTTGATTCTTAAAGTTTTTAGCCTATATATTGATATGCACGCACGCACACACACACACACACACACACACACACACCTTTAGTATTCTGTATGCGTTCTATTAGCTGCCTGCTCTCCTCCTGGATCCACTCCTCACTGCCCTTGCGGCCCATCCCAAAGTCTCGGAGCGTGGTCAGTGTGAAACGACGCAGCTGGCGCCAACGCTCTCCGTTACTGATGAACAAGCCTGGAAATCATAGGGGAGAACGTCGGGAACAAAAGCGTACGTTTGATTTTTTTTTTAAAGGTGGCGATTACAAAAAAAATTGAACTTTTGGTGTGATTGAGGATGAAGTATGAAAAAAAAAATGTATTGAGGTTGTGAACGTGTAAAGTGTAGCCTACACTTATATGAAGTACCATGGCCTACCATACAATGGAGTGCATAAGGTGCGTTCAAATGTACACTGGAACATATAAATACACCGAATACGTTCGCAAATTCCGTTGTTTTACGTATGCGTAGTAGCCTACTCATTAGTTTGTAATGGAAAACCTCTCAAAAGCAGGCTATAGAAGAATACTCTCCTCAAACCTGTCTATAAACGAAGAAAAGCGTTATTTTACCATAACCCCTGGTAGCTTTGTAAATGGATGGGACCGGTCCCCTCCCAGTGAAGTCGTCTGCCTGGTCCACCAGAGCCTCCTTCACAGCATCGTATCCAAACAGGACAACAACGCGCCTCAGACCCAGGTGGACGGTCATCACTGGCCCATAGGTCTCACTCAACTGGAGGGGGGGGGGGGGGGGGGTTGATCACATTTAGATTACAGAGGAGAGAACGAAGACAAAACTTAAACACTTAAAAACATTTGGATTACCAGAGAAATGACAAACTAGACAGACAGCCTTGCAAAACCCAATGTTTTTCTGGGCAGTGCAATGGCTTAGGACCTCAGCGCCTCGCCAGTTTGGTTAGCTACGTCGAAAAGTCTATTCACGAAAGTCTAGGCTTAGATACCTGCAAAAAAGGTTGATTATAACTGGTGTTAGAGAACGTAGGCCTATGTGACATGTAAAGATAGGCATTTAACTGGACTATAAATCAACCAAGTGCATTAAAAACTGTAGTCTCCGGGGCGCCCCAGTGCCTCATAGGGCTAAGGCGCACCACTTGACGCAGCGGCCGGGGTTCGATTCCGGCCCGGGACCTTTGCTGCATGTCCTCCCCTCTCTCCCTCTGCCTACTGTCCTATCAATAAAGCATAAATGCCTCCCAAAAATATTTTGGAAAATCAAATAAAACAGTAGGCTACGTCTAAACCAGCTCACAGTTATATTAGCCTAGTTTACAAATAGCCCACCTTCTGGAGGCTCTTGAAGGGGGCCTTCCTGCCCAGCTGGGGCAGGTTTCCAATCAGTGGATAGCCACTAGGTCCTGGGGGAAGATTATAGTTCCCTCTGCTCCTCAAAGTAAACATCCATAGCAAAGCCAATACTAGACCGGCTAAGATCAACGTGCTGATGATTTCCATAACAGTTTGTGTAAATCTATCAGTTTTTTTGCTCCTTTTGAACAAAAACAAAAACACCTCTTGTGCTTGTTGAATCTTACTGGTCTGCAGAATGCCTTGTATTTGTGTTGTTGTGACTGTGGAGTGCAGCCAGGGATAAAGGGAGTCTGATTGATCTAGGAAGGACCACGTGAGCCAGTGCACCTTAACCCACAATTTCACAAGTCAATGTGTAAGTCATCAGATGACAAAGCAAACAAATCTACAAGGGATCTTTCTACTAACCAAATAGCAGTCGTTCAATGAGGCTTTAAGGAATGAGATAGGGAGATGTAGACCCAGATAAACATCAAAAATTCTGATAAGTGCTTATCGTCTGCGTTTGTGGATTTTACGGCTGTTTACCATATTATTTTGGGTGAGGTAAACCAAATTGAAATCCCGTAATAATCATGCAGAATTCATAATTTCTGCACTCCCTTATATATGTTTGCTGTCTGGGCCACTGTTTGCCTCAAAAAGGAGAAAAAGTGACATATAATGATTTAACTTGTCATCTGTAGAGGTTGCACTGGCTGCACTGTACAAAACACACAGGTTATAACATGCAGAACCTGTGTGTTTGTATTGTTTATTTAATGTGTTCTGTAATTCACAGCAGACAAAAAACAAAGACACTTAATGGATGATTGATAAGTATATATTCTTCTATTTCTTCTTATTCTATTAATTAATTAGATCAGTACAACCAATCGTATTTAAAAACACATAGTCTTGAATATTATTTTATTCTGATGTTGCAACCTGATTTGAGGGGCCGGTCCTCAATCTGTCCGGGCCCATCTGTAGCCTCAACACAGCAACAAGGGTTGACCTACAACCAATAAGAAGTAAAGCAGGTAGTTCATTTGAGCTTTGCAAACGAATTGTCTAGGTTTCAGCCTACCATTTATTGCAGAACGAGAAAAACACAGGTAAGGTGTATTATATGTGCTGTGCCAGATGACATGATCTCTGTCCTACATGATAATTTATCTGCTTTGCTTCCCGGATTGCCACTCCTCCAACAGCAAAGGGAAATGAGGAGTAGAAAAGAGTGAGAGCTCTGTGCTGCTCATAGAAGTCCAAGGAAATACTAACAAGCAGACTTCAGAAGTCCCCAGGCTGGTTCGCTCACTGATAGAATCTTCAACATGTTGATCGCACAAACATTTTTAGATGGGGACAGCTTGTTAATAATCAAGTGAGGACTGCTTTTCCAACTTATATGCTTTTCAAATTTGTATTTAAAAAGAAGAGTCATTTCAAAAAATGTAACTGATTTCGAATTAGTCTCGCTTATTGCTTGTTATGAAGGTAAACAGTTGCTAAGGTAAGCAGTGGCCCTGCAACTGATTCCACTTAATGTTGTTTTCTAGGAAAGCACAGGTGAAAAACCTGTTTGAACCGAAAGTATACTTAGCACTCACTAAAAGTGGTAGGCTCAGTATACAGTTGTGCTATGCATAACTATACCGCAAATAAATATCAAACTCAAACTAGAAGAAAAATGAATGCTGTATTTATAAGGCATTGGTTGATTAAAATGAATCAGATGAGACCCTCTCAAATTAACAATTTAATCTGTTGCGACTAGGGAACTAGGGAACAAGTTAAAAGTTTAACATGACCTCTTTTTTCAAATTTTTCTTATACACTATCACGTACACATACTTAGGTCAACATATATTCACCCACCGAAACAATAGACACCGAAACCATCTTTTTACACACACACATTCAGTATTCTAAGTTCGACAGTTTGTCCCGAACAGAACTCCCCTAGTCTCTTTGTGGTTGGCTTAAACAAGAGGATAAGGTTGCGAAGGTGTGGTGTCATCCACCTCTATCCATCTACTGCCACACCCTGAGGTGTTTTATAAACAGCTGTCCCACGGTCGCGCCATTCTGTACTCGTTCCAGTCAGCTCATCTTCCACCCATTGTCTTCTCTGTATCTTTTTCCACCATGAGTTTTCAGACCATCAGCAGTCCCGTAAGTAAACTCCTCGTAAATAGTTTTGATCAAGAAAATGACACAGTGATTTTTTAATGTAACCTATACAGCAGGCCTATAGTACAATTACTAATGGTTCGAAATCATATGATATGTATTCTGCAGAAGAAATGGCTTATACGGTACATTGCCAACTGCTTTTGTGTATGTGTGTGTGTGTGTGTGTGTGCGTGCGTGTGTGTGCGTGTGAATTACAGAGCATCCCCTATACAGGGCCCATCGATGGAGGTCTGAGTCCGGGCATGACAATCCGCATCCAGGGCACCGTTCCTGCTGAGGTAACAAGGTGAGACTTTTTCCTACACTTTTACAACTAAAGTATATTCAGATTAGAGGTTGTATATTTGATATAAAGACATTTTTGGATTAGACAAGGAGAACGACTTTAACTGTAACTAACACTATAGGTCTAATGTCATTTTATTTAACTAGGACTTGAGGGAATCGTTTCATTAAAATAAGTGCATAGCAAACCTACAGCTATTTCCATGTATGCACGAGTTCCTAGAAAGCAGAGATGCAAAACGTGAGAGCAATTTGAAATTCAGAGCAAGTCCAGCTGGTCGGGTAGGGCCGGTTAGTGCATAGACATTGTTTGCTTCATTTAGACCGCGCCTCCTTGGGGAAAAACCACCCAGCCTTACCATTGCTTCCAATGAAACCTTGGCAAACTTTGTGTCTATGTAACACAAACATTTAAGGAGAGGAAGCGTTAAAAAGTATTAGTTAGACATGCCTTTCGATGTAAAAGTATGAACAATGAATTACCGGCTATGGCATTTCGAGTTGGTTTTCTCCCGAAAGGAGACTGAGACTTGAAATACATCAGAGTACCCGTAGGGCCTCGCAACGCGCCACGGGGATTGTAGCTCTCAAGCCGTAAAATAACCTGATCGACAGGAATTTCATGTGCGCAATGCATGGTCAATGAGGAAGCTACTTTTTTTTTATTTATTTTGTATCTCTGTGATCTGGGAAAGTTAAACCACAAATAGGCCATGGGTTAATAGTAAACCGGATGGAATTATTAATATAATTCAATTTTTTTTTTTTTTTTTTTACAATAATGTAACAATATTTAAAAGTATTTACATCATACAAATGGTTCAAAAGTCAAATAAATCTGATTTGCAACAACAACAACAAGTTTGTGTATTGAGTTTGGATGCTAAAGTGAAGCCAATACAGACCATCCTGCTCGGCATTACAAAAACATTTGTAATCTTCTCTTTTTCTATACCCCAAAAGATTTTTCGTCAACTTTCTGTGTGAGTCAGACGGAAGTGTTATAGCCCTCCACTTCAATCCTCGTTTTGGCGATTGGGAGACGGTGGTGGTGTTCAACAGTTTGGACGGCGGGTCCTGGGGAGATGAGCACCGCCCCTCAAGAATGCCCCTGAACAAAGGAGAGCCCTTCGAGATTCTTTTCGTCGTGACAGAAGAAGGCTTCCTGGTGAGTCAGTGCAACCTCCTCTGACTGAAGGTCAAATCACAACACTTCAGTTTGTCTTGGTTGAAACAGCTCAACATCGGGATGCCATCTTGGAATAATGTGTGAATATTTATACGAGAAGGCAGGACGTGTCAAACGTCTTTATTCTGGAATCCTATGGGCAAAGTATTGTTTTGTCAAATCGGTCCTTTAAAACATGTTCCTATTCTTTCTGTCATTGTTATATCAGTCTGGATGATAAGTAGGCTTACACAGTACCAGTTTCCCAAGTATACTTGTGAAGTACAGTTGCAGTCACTGATTTTAAGTCTTCGATTTGTTTGACTTTAGGTAAAAGTCAATGGGGCAAGTTTCCACTTGTTTCCACATCGTGTTTCTGTGGAGCGGATAAACTCTGTGCAGATCGGAGGAGACGTCGTCGTGGAAACCATCGACGCCCTTACATAGCCGAGGTCTGAAATTATTCGTATTTTTTATGTTCTTTTAAATCCCAAGTTGCCTTCATGTTTTCATTCTAAAACATGCTTCATAGCTCTGAAAGACCATGTGCTATAATGCCAATGTGTAATTTTGTTCCACCTCTAACAAGGGCTGTGTCTCACTTTGCTCCATAGATGTCCATTTCGCTGTCGGAACTAGAGGTTCAATGTTTGCAACGGCTTTCATTGCTCCCAGGCCCTCACTCAAGACTTCTCTGCTAGGACTTTACACAGCCTTGTCTTCTCTGGCTCTAGACTATTGCTACTACTCCTATTACTAAGTTACACTTTTAACAAAAGGGACATTTCGGGATATTTTTTTACAAACTTTAAAGGGGGGTTTTCTCTCATTGGCTGAAGATGGATTTCCCACCACAAATGAAAACATATTGTGTCATTTATTATAAACCGTATGAATGTAAGGCATGTGTGAAACTTGCAGTTTGTTCACTCCGACTCTTAACCAACCACAGACACATAAGCACACATGTATTTTCATGCACAAAATACTGGCAATATGATGTCAACATAAAGACATCTATTTTAACAACTAACAATTGATCAAAATGTAAATGTATGTTCATACAGTTGGACAAAACCCATTTGACTAGTTTAAGTGGTACAAACAGAAAAATTGTTAGACAAGCAAAATCAAGTCTCAAGCTGTCAAAAAACATTTCTGAAAAGACAATATACAGTATGTTAGATCTCATAAGGGCCCTTTGGAAAGTGTAATTAAATTTGACTGGATCAATGAATAGGACTCATATTTGAGTGAGCATAAGAAAAAACATAATCAAACTCAAAGGAAAGCAAGAAAATACCTCGGCCCTCTTGGTAAAAAGATTTGCTTTACAATGTAAGGTTGGTCTTTCAACTGTCTGATCGTTACATGTTTCAAGCCAGCAGTTGGGTTTAGGGTTAGGGTTAGAGTGTGTATAGGGTATTAGTATAAGATTGGTATAAGACGTTTACATAAGCGATGAAGGTTGGTTTAATTCCTAAGGTTAATCTTTCAACTGTATGAGCCTTCCATGTTTCCAGCCAGCAGTGGGAGGTGTGTGTAGGATATTTATTCTATGATTATCTGACCGTACCGAGAGCGGATACAGAGGGGGCTCTGAGACATCATTGCTCACCGTTAAGCCTTCTGGAGGTGTTGTGGGCTCAAATTAACGAAACATCCGGGATGGAAGGTGTCCTGTTGAAACCCCAATGATATATCTGCTCTCCCAAATCCTTACTAAATATTGTTTTTTAGAGTGCTCAACGTGGATAAAGGCATAGTGGATATTATAACTCCGTACCCTATGTATTTTGAAATCTGTTATTTGTTTCTGGCAATATCCCCACATATACTGTATAACAACCCTTCATCCTGTAAACAATTCTAATATTATTAACAACATTTTCATTTTAGAAAGAAAAATAACTAGCAGACACCTCTTTGATAATACAGTATGTCGAGGTTTCTACATTTCTAAAGTTAACCCCAAACCATCCTCACTTCAAAATCACATCCCCAAATGTTTATATCAATATAGATATCAAGGTATATTCCCAGTGTAAGGTTTATATATTAGCTCGTTTGTTTTTTATTCCCACCAAGATATTTTTGGCAATAACTGCTTCTGGAACTAGCTACTCAAACAAAAATTATATAGGCGTGTTTGTTTCATAAAATTGTCTACCAACAAGATCAGATAATCGATGTGACCTTGCTCTGAGGTACGATTAGTAACTGAAAGATAAGTATTTGGGTGGGCAGAAAATTCCGTACCCGGCCCTGAAGTTTGTTCTTGTCCTGCCGTTCCTGTTCTGCTCACCTGGGGGTAGCAATGAGCTGGTACCTGTGGGGCAAGTTAAAAAAGCCGCTGTACTCTGGCGTGAGGACTATGCTGTCAGGCCCTCCTGGACTGGAGAAAGTGAAATGCTGCAGGAGGGAAACCAGGAAGATGAATATCTCCATCCGTGCCAGAGACTCTCCCACACAGGCACGTTTACCTGATAAATGAAAGAAAACTACAATAACCATCAGCACAGTAGACAATACATGTTTGATAGGAAAAACATTCCAATTCATTTAAAAGAAATCCATATCTATTTCATATGGCTGCTGTGACAAGTGAATTTCCCCTATGTGTTATTAATAAAGTAATACTTTTATTATCAATCAATATACATTGCAAAAAAATTTTGCTACTTTTTACAGTTGTATTACTCATAATAGTGAAAATCAAAGCTTTTCAACCTTTTTTGGCATTAATTAGGATAAAGGTGTGTATATACGTGTCCAGTCATATTTTATTCCACTTGACAAAACATCAATACATTACGCTGGGTAAATGTTTAATTTCAAAGTTAGTGTAGATTGCTTACCAGCAGAGAAAGGCAAAAAGGCAGGGTTTGTCTTAAAGTTTCCATTTTGATCCAGGAAGTGTTTCGGGTCAAAGGACCAAGGGGCATCCCATTGGCTCTTATCTTTCAGAACAGAGTGCAGCATGGGTAGGATGAGGGTGTCCTGTGGACATCAATATACAATAATATCCAATTATCATAATCCTGTATGGAAAAATCGAACTTTATGGATTGTGTATTCAGTAAATTTGCTAATTGAATAAATCTACATACTTAAAATGTTTAAATATGTTTTTAAAACAAATGAAAAATAATAAACTCCTGTGAATGGAAGTTGTTGAAGTACATGTTAAAGTTGAACCAGTTCAACATCATATCAGGCCTACCTTGGGAATGTTGTAGCCTCTGAATGAGATGTCTTTGAGTGTGTAGTGAGGGACGTTGAAGGGGGCCACGTCCATGAAACGTTGCATCTCATGAATGACCGCATCTGTGAAGGGGAGGGACTTCCTGTCCTCCATGTTTGGGCTGCGCTCTTGGCCAATCACAGTGTCAATCTCCTGGTGGACCCGTTCTGAGGCGGCGAGACAAATATTTAAATTATTTCCTTAACAGTTTATATATATATGTATATATATATATACCCTTAGCTATTCGTATCTTACCCTAATTTAAGACCTCTAGTAGTAGATTTATCTCACCTTGTATATCTGGGTATTTCATGAGCATAGCCAGAGCATATCTGAGTGTAATGCTGGTGGTCTCAGTTCCAGCCAGGAACAGGTTCAACACAGTGGACACCAGGTTATCATTGTGGAACTCTGAGACGCCACTCTCTTTCTCCTGAGGGAAAACAGAAATCACCGTTGTAATGATTATTTTATCTATGGAATATGTAAGGCAATGGGCAAATTTAGTGTTCTGCTGTGTTTCCAAGCAAAAACTTTTTTATGTAAAAGATTTGGAAATTGTATTTGGTTATTAATTTACGAAAGCATTGACCAGGTTAACATTAGTCTCTTGCCCCTGTAAATGTATTGAGTAAGCAGACTTTTGTAACGTGGGATTAACTTCCTCAAATCTTGATAAGAAAGCCATCCTTCAACCGTATTTTATAAGTAAATTAAATTGCATTAAAAAAAGGTTTCCTTGTTTTACCTTTTCAATTCTGTTGAGGAAACAGTCAATGTAGTCCCTGGGGGCTGCTGGGTTGATATTTTCAGAGTGTTCCTGGATCTTCTTTGAGACAAAGGCCATCACTTCCTCAGCCTGGGAGAACACAGTGTGATGTCGACCTGGCAAGCAATCCATCAACCAGGGGAAGATGTTGTACAGCTGAGTGAGCAAGGATGAGAAAATTGTCATTAGGCCATATGGCTATTACCATGCATCATTATGGAGATATATGGAGAGTGTAAACTGAAAAGTCTTAGTTAAGTCGCTAAGGTCATATCAAGGTTTTAGACAACAAAAACTAAACAACTAAAAGTCCACATAATTCCTAATGTATACCAAACATAGGAGATGAGTAATATTCCAGACAGAAGGTAAAAAACTAAAACAATTTGTTCACATCTCATCGCCAATATTAAGAATTCACTCTCCCGTTACCTCGCCAAGAGGACTACTGCCAAACTTAATGAACTCTGAGGTGATCGTGAGGAGTCGGAGGAAGTTGTCGTCCTGGTACCTGAAGCGCTGGCCAAACACCAGGCCACAGATGACGTTGGACACACTGCAGCTCAGGAAGAAAGCAGGTTCAAAGGGCAAGCCTACGGGAAGAGAGATGGCAAAAGGTTACATACAACACATACCGACTCAGACATTGGTCAGGGGCCTAATAGAATAGTTCAATATTTTGGATGTTTGACCTTTGCCACACTGAGTAGTTCCAACTCGTTCAGATAGTTTTCACAGCCATAGCCTTAGGGTTCTTGAGTAAGAAATAATTTGTGCTAAGGCATCCCCCATAGGTTCCCAGACAAACGGTTAGTACTGTAGCTAACCAGGAAAAAACGTAATGTCAAAATTATCTAATTATCAAAATGATCTAACATGGATATAGGGTGAAACATCCAAAATAGTGTACTATTCCTTTAACTTTGCATCACAGAGCAAACAAACAAACAAACAAACAAACACACACCTGATACCAGCTGCTTTTGTATCTCATTTCTTACTTAAAGTTACTTCAGATGCAGAGACATGCACACACACACACACAGGTCCACACACACACACACACACACACCTTTAGTATTCTCTATGCGTTCTATCAGCTGCCTGCTCTCCTCCTGGATCCACTCCTCACTGTCCTTGCGGCCCATCCCAAAGTCTCGGAGCGTGGTCAGTGTGAAACGACGCAGCTGGCGCCAACGCTCTCCGTTACTGATGAACAAGCCTGGAAATTAAAAGGGGAAATAAGTCAGGAAGAAACCCTACATTTGATTAAATAAGGTGGGGATTAACAAAAAATATTGAACTTTTTGTGTGTTTGAGGATGAAATATAAAGTAGTTTTTTTAAATTCAGGTTGTGAACGTGTAAGGTGTTGCCTACATTTATATGAAGTAGGCCCTACCATAGCCCCTGGTGGGCTTGAAGAAAAATGGAATCGCTGCCCTCCCAGTGAAGTCGTCTGCCTGGTCCACCAGAGCCTCCTTCACAGCATCGTATCCAAACAGGACAACAACGCGCCTCAGACCCAGGTGGACGGTCATCACTGGCCCATAGGTCTCACTCAACTGGAGGGGGGGGGGGGGGGGTTGATCACATTTAGATTACAGAGGAGAGAACGAAGACCAAACTTAAATGATATACAACCAAAATGGACTTTTATAGTCATGACATGGAGGTGTAGGAACGGCGGTCTGAAAGAGGAAGTCTGTCCTCATTCGAGTTCAGTTTCATCCCGATGCAAACTTTTTTTTCTCCAGCACCAACAATGTTGTTGTTCACTTCCCTTCTTAATATTTGTATACATTTTTGAATTCCTAACGAATCAGAATCATAACCATTGGGAAAGTGTGTTATAAGAAGGGCAATGTCACACAAATACCAATACCTAATTGAAAATTCAGTTGGCCTATTTTGCCCCCCACTCAGTTCGGACCCTCCCTGCTGGTCGCAGGGTAGGCCTGATAGTATGAGTCAACCAGGCGGACACTTCCTGCTGTTCGCAGGCTAGGCCTGATAGTATAGTCAATCAGGCGGACACTCCCTGCTGGTCACAGGGTAGGCCTGATAGTATGAGTCAACCAGGTCCAAGTCTAATCTTTGTCAGGAATATATGCACATCTTTTGTAGGAACTACCAAAAGCAAATCAACATCTGCGAGCGTTTTTTTGCCACGTTCTAAATTATTTTTAAATTTGAGAACTGTTCTTTATGCATTAGTAGCCTATAGTATTGGTCTGCCATCGCAAGCAAAGCCAATATCTTGTTCCAATTTCGACTAGCTGCATTTCAACAGCTTCTGGAGTGACAGGCTTATCATACTGGTTAAACAATGATGGTGCAGAAAAGGTTAATTAACCTAATTATTCTAACAAGTAACAAGCATTACGACAAGGTGTATTATAAATAGAAAAAAGATTGATGCCAAATTACCTTTCTTAAGACAGAACAAAGGTATTTCATGGCTTGCAGAGGGACATAACCCTGCATTACAAAATGTGTGTCCCATCACCCCATTTTAGACTTTTTTGCCAAATAAACTCTTCCTACCTTCTGGAGACTCTTGAATGGAGACCTTTTGTCCAGCTGAGGCAAGTTTCCAACCAGTGGATAGCCACTAGGTCCTGGGGGTAGATTATGTTTTCCTCTGCTCTTCAAACTAATCATCAACAGCAAAGCCAAAAAAAGACCTGCCAAGATCAACGTGCTAAGAAATTCCATATTGGTTGTGGGAAAAAAAAATATACAAATTCTTGTTTACTTTGATGAAAAACAAAACTTAAACAGATACTTGTTTCTCAATTTAAAATACGTTTTTTTTTGCTGATGTTCTCATGATATAATTAAGCTCAGTTGCAAGACTCTCTGAAGGTCGCTTCTCTGCTGACTGGAAGCTTTTGACGTTTGAATGCTGCAGACGTTGGAGGTTGGATGAGGGCTGCCTGACACTGTGACTCAGCACTTTGACCTCCATCCCAGAAGCCAACATTAATAAAACCAAATGACATACCCACAAAACAAACAGGCCTGGACAAGAAAGCTTTCAACAGAACAAATTACAGTTATTTGTGGATGCTTTAAAGCAGGAAAAAAGGGGGAAAAAGTAATGAAAAGCCGGAAAACGTATTCTTTTAACAATTAACTTATATGTCTGTGTAGGCCTGTGTGTTGATGGGAAATGCACTATGAAACCATTGTTCTAAATCATGTTATCACAAGCAAATAAATATTTCATCACACATGGCAATGTCTTAGGTGCGTCAGAGAGAAAGTAACTGAGAAAAAAGAATGGTCCCACGGACTCTCTAAAGCATGCAATTAGAAATGTTTTTGTAGTTTTTGATCACTCCATGACCTTCATCATCACCCTTTTATAATCAAGGTCACATGACAAAATCAATACAATCAAGGCACCTGGCCAGTCAAATTGGTCCTTTGACATTGTCATCAATACAGACATGTATAGCATGTATAATGAATGCCATGTTTGTTATTGTTCATTGTACTTTGTTTGTGACTGATTAAATGCTATACATGTAATGGAAAATATCTTGAATGTGAGTCATTCGTATGGCCAGATGCTAAGGGGGACGTGCAAAGTAGTTTAACTCATCATATATATTCATTACCAAAGCCAATAGTCCTCGTAAAGAAATGTTCCCACTCCACCCGGTCAAATGCCCTCTCGGCATCTGAGGATATCACAAGCTCAGGAACATTCGACCGGGTCTGAGTATAAATAATATCGAGGAGCCCATGAATATTAAAGTAGGAATGCCCGCCTCTATTAAAGTCGGTCTGGTCTGGCAGTACCAGATCAGGGTGAACCTCCTGGAGCTGCCTAGAAAGGGACTTAGCAAGGACTTTACAATCCACATTCAGAAGACAAATTGGCCCATACAATTCACACAACAGAGGGTCTGCATACACCTTTTTAATAAAACTTTATAACCGTTCAGGTGTTTTACTAAACAGATGAATATATCTATAGTTTGATGCATTCTACGATCATCTACTTGCTAAGACTACAAGACACAAATAGAGATAGAGGTTTACAAATGCTCTTATCCCATAATTCCTCCCTGATATATCTCTGGATATTCTTTATGCATATCGCACCTTACATGGTCTTTATATGGCAAAGCACATATATATATGAGGAAGAAAGAAAAAACAGTATAAAAGAATGTTCACAGTTTTCATCTTGATTCCAAACCAGGCCACCAATCGTGTGCTTCAGTTCCAGTTTGGCTCACCGGGGGGTAGCGATGAGCTGGTACTTGCGGGGCACATTAGCGAAGCCACTGTACTCTGGCGTAAGGTCTATGCTGTCAGGCCCTCCTGGACTGGAGAAAGTGAAATGCTGCAGGAGGGAAACCAGGAAGAGGAATATCTCCATCCGTGCCAGAGACTCTCCCACACAGGCACGTTTACCTGTGGAGGGGATAAATAGAAAGAAAACTACATTAACCATTAGCACAGGTGTGTCAGAATTGATGGTTATAAACGATATGAACTAAAGACATAAACAGAGATGTGCTCAAGCAATAAACCATAGCTGGTCCTATGCAGAGAAAACCTTTTTAATCAAACATCTTTTGAACATTAACATCAATTGTCTTGTATGGATCTCAATATGTAGTTTAGCAATATGATCAATATGAAATGGAATATATACAGGTATATACTGTATACATGCTTGTGTATGTTGCTTTTCTTCCTGAACAATGAATTTTATAGGGAAAAAAAATCTCCAGGGTCTGGGTGTTAGGTTATTTCCTACCAATATAATGTAACCAATATACATCAGGACCAATGTTGCAAAGCAGGCAGTGAAGGTTATGTGCTTACCAGCGGAGAAAGGCAAGAAAGCAGGGTTTTTCTTGAAGTTGCTGTTCTGATCCAGGAAGTGTCCTGGGTTAAAGGACCAGGGGGTGTCCCATTGGCTCTTTTCTTTCAGAACTGAGTGCAGCATAGGAAAGATGAGGGTGTCCTGTGGATGTTAATATATAACATTATGAAAACAAAATTAAACAACAAAACAAACAACAACAAAAAACATTATACTGTATATACTTAGTAAAATACTATCTTAATAACTTGTCATATTGCAATACTTGAAATGTTAATTTGAGTACATTTTTTTAAGTCTTTGGAAAAATAAATTATAATTAAGAGTTTATGAAATCACAGTTTAAAAGTGAACACAAATCATGGTTACTTTGGGAATGTCGTAGCCTCTGAATGAGATGTCTTTGAGTGTGTAGTGAGGGACGTTGAAGGGGACAAGATCGAGGAAACGTTGCATTTCATGAATGACCGCATCTGTGAAGGGGAGGGACTTCCTGTCCTCCATGTTTGGAGTGCGCTCTCGGCCAATCACAGAGTCAATCTCCTGGTGGACGTGTTCTGAAGTGCCAAGACAATTAATGTAAATACATTCAATTCTGCCATCTGAGATTACTTTTGAATATACAGTATTTAGGTGAAGCGACCAAAGTTAGGTCGGCATTGGACACAATTAGTTTCACAATCATTTCTGACACCTAGTAACTTTATCTCACCTTGTACATCTGGATATTTCATCAGTACAGTCAGAGCATATCTGAGTGTAGTGCTGGTGGTCTCAGTTCCAGCTAGGAACAGGTTCAACACAGTGGACACCAGGTTATCATAGTGGAACTCTGAGACGCCACTCTCTTTCTCCTGAGAGAAACCAAAAGTATAAAGTAATAGAAATAATATCATTTGTATTGATAATATTTGTATTTATTAATTTCTCTGTAGAATGTGTACACTTTGGATACATTCAGTGTTCTGCTGTGTTTAAATGCACGAAGAAAGAAAAAGTTAGTTTTAATTTTAATCTTTCAATTATAAAAGCTTTTATATAGGTTCACATTAGGCTTATGCTTTTGTAAACATATTGACTCAAGTGAAAAGCCGTTAAATCCATAAAGTGGTTTTAACTTGCTCAAGTCAAGCAAGGAAGCCTTGGACACTTTGGTTTGTAGTAAATTACAACATATTAAGGCTGTCAATTTAACGCGTTAACTTAGAACTATTACACGAACAATAGCGCGTTAAATAACCACGCAATTAATCAATGTCACCCCGTGACCAGGCGTTGCACAATCAGAATCGCAATTCGCTCGTCATACTTCATTACCTTGCTGTCAAAGTCCCTCTCCCATGAAAATCAAGTTTGGAACGTTGTTAGCATGTCTGTTTCTGGTGTTTTCATGTGATACCAGACATATCAGGGGTAAAACAAGCAGCCTGAGCGTTTCTGCTTTGAAAATGCAGTGCATCAAGGACAGTCTCAAACGGGCGAGTTCAGACAAGCCAGATTTGTGACGATTTGTGATGTCTATGGCTGCGTCTAATACCCTACCAATACTAGCATCCTATTTAGTATGCCAGAAAAATATTTAGTATGTCCCAATTGTCTTTGTGCATGCAATAGTATGTAATTTGTAAGGGTAGTATGAACAATAAAAGTAAAAAGTATAGTATGCAATTTGGGACGATTTGTAAGTCTTTACTATAATAATGTAATGTCTTAGAATGTTAAGATCATCATTTGGGTGCTTTTGCTTGGACATGTTCATGTATGCGAATATGTGCGATTAATTTGATGATTTAATTTGGGTATCGTGTAATACATTTTATATTATATAGCATACATATAGTATTTTTACCTGTTCAAGTCTGTTCAGGAAACAGTCGATGTAGTCTCTGGGGGATCCTGGGTTGATGGTCTCGTGGTGCTCCTGGATCTTCTTTTTGACAAAGGCCCTCAGTTCATCAACCTTGGAGAACATGGTGTGATGAATACCTGGCAAGCGCTCCATCACCCAGGGGAAGATGTTGTACAGCTGTAGGAGAAATTAGAAGATATGACCCAAGAAAACCATTAAGGAGCTCACCTTGTGTAGTCAGCCACAAAACCCAACTATGCAGACCTTTATGCATCCCCAGTGTAGGGGTCCCGGTGACTCATTGGGTTAAGGCACAGACCACCAAGGCTAGTCCTTAACGCAGCGGCACGGGTCCGAATCCAGCCCGGGCCCTATGCTGCATGTCCTCCCTTCTCTCTCTCCCACATTTCCTGTCAACCCACTGTCCTGTCTCGATAAAGTAACAAAAACCTCCCCCACCCCCCCCCAAAAAAAGATGTATAAGTCCCCAGTGTAGCCACTGTCTCCCAAACCAGCATGGCACTTAGAATCCCATACTTTAGGAGAATATTATACCATCTATATTACCCACTGGTATTATATTATATTACCCATTAGTCCACTGGACACATCATCCCCACTCTCATCCAAATACACTGCACTACAATACCGTATTCATTTGAAAACTCTCATCCAACTACACTGGCTCCCTGTACAATACCATATTCATTTGAAAAGTCTCATCCAACTACACTGGCTCCCTGTACAATACCGTATTCATTTGAAAACTCTCATCCAACTACACTGGCTCCCTGTACAATACCGTATTCATTTGAAAACTAGACAAGACTTTATGGGGCCCTAAGCAGAATTTGATTTGGATGGCCCCCCACCGCTTATTATCAATGCTTGAAATATTAAAGTCCTTTTATGACGCATAATCCCAAACCTCAGTTGAACTGAAATGCCACCCACATACCCTTCCCTAGTATACAGCAGCTAGGCTCTCCCTACCTGTCCAAGAGGACTACTGCCAAACCTAATGACCTCCGGGGGGATTTTAAGGAGACGGAGGAAGTTGTCGTCCTGGTACCTGAAGCGCTGGCCAAACACCAGGCCACAGATGACGTTGGACACACTGCAGCTCAGGAAGAAAGCAGGTTCAAAGGGCAAGCCTACGGGAAGAGAGATGGCAACATATTAAACATAGCACAACCGATAGGTTTCAGGGACTTAAATATTAGTGCTATGCATTTCCGTGGTTTTTGAAAAATGGCTTTCAACAGCAAGATGGCTAGGAATAAAACCATTAACAACTTAAATCTGAAGCCCTTTATCACTTCAAACCCAAGTCCTGAACATTGAAAACCAAAACAAATGTCTATCATTATTGTCATTCAATGTATATTGTCTAAAAAGTCAAGCTGACCTGCATGATACCGGCTGCTTTTGGATCTCCTTTCATACTTAAAGTTACTTCAGATGCAGAGACATGCATACACACACACACACACACAGGTCCACACACACACACACACACACACGCACACACACACACACACACACACACAGGTCCACACACACACACACACACACACACACACACCTTTAGTATTCTCTATCCGTTCTATCAGCTGCCTGCTCTCCTCCTGGATCCACTCCTCACTGCCCTTGCGGCCCATCCCAAAGTCTCGGAGTGTGGTCAGTGTGAAACGACGCAGCTGGCGCCAACGCTCTCCGTTACTGATGGCCAGCCCTGGAATTGAAAGAGAGGTGAGGCTGGAAGAGAGCGGTGTAGCCAAACCTACATTTGAAAATAAAAGGCAGGACTAATTGTAAGGGTAGCCTACTTTGACAATTTTGGAAAGATTTTGCAAATAGATTTTGAGAGTACACATTTGATGTATTAGTTGATGTTGTTCAGGAATTATTACTATCTTTTTTTTTTTTACCAAAACCCCTCGTAGCTTTGTAGATTAATGGAATCGGTGCCCTCCCAGTGAAGTCGTCTGCCTGGTCCACCAGAGCCTCCTTCACAGCATCGTATCCAAACAGGACAACAACGCGCCTCAGACCCAGGTGGACGGTCATCACTGGCCCATAGGTCTCACTCAACTGGAGGGGGGGGGGGGTTGATCACATTTAGATTACAGAGGAGAGAACGAAGACCAAACTTAAATGATATGCAACCAAAATGGAGTCTGTTCTCATTCGTGTTCAGTTTCATCCCGAAACTTTTTCCCAGCACCAACAATGTCTCGTTTACTTCCCTTCTTAATATTTGTGTCCATTTTTGAATTCCTAACGAAACAGAATCATAACCATTGGGAAAGTGTGTTATAGGAAATGGGTTGACACATTTAAATGAACAGAGAACGGATAAAAAGCGATGATTTGGCGTTTTTTTGGTTTTGTTTTGTTTGTTTGCTTGTTTTTTGTCAATGGAGCAAGAATGCTGGTAGTGTGAAAGAAAAGTAATTCTTGACTTTTGCTCTTCCTCATAAGAAGTTGAAAGAGTTTATTTAACACTAGCACAATAAACTAAGAGTTAACGACTCTTTTGCTCAGTGGAGATTTCCTAAGGAGACTGGTTTTGAAAGCAATTCATTTTGAATGTCACATAAACCAGAAAGTTCACTTAAGTGCCTATCCCGTTGCAAATTGAGTATGTAGTCTTTTATCACAAATTATAAAGAGCAATTTAACAACTGTGAGTCTTCTGGGCACCTTCTAATGCATTCTGCATTTGAATACATTTCACTGTTTGCATGCATTTGTATAGTATCAATCTGCTATTTCCAACAAAGCTGATGTCTCATGTTAACCTGAAAAACAATTCAACAGCTTCCAGAGAGTGAGTTTTATGGGGGGGACAAATACCAGCCACATTCCATAGCAGTTGCCTGTGTACATGCCCCGAGCTTCAAGGCAAGTAAAGAACAGAAAAGGAATCATTAAAAGGTTATTATCCTAAATAATAAGTACCAAATATAAGATCACAAATGGCATGATATCATATTAATAAACAGACTGGGCCACAATGAAAACAAATAAAACCAATTGGCTTATTTTATCCAAGCAGAAAAAACATATTATTTCACAACAAGAGAGCACTGTGACTTTTTTTTATATATATATATTTTTATCATTTAGGACTGGTTTCCCAGCCCTAGACTGAAAAAAAAATTCTATGAAGAATCTCAATTGACAGTGAGATTTATTTAGGCTTAATCTATGTCCAGGAAACTGGCCCTCAGACTCTTTCCCCAATAAATGTAGGTACCTTCTGGAGGCTCTTGAAGGGAGCCCGCTTGTCCAGCTGGGGCAGGTTTCCAATCAGTGGATAGCCACTGGGTCCCGGGGGAAGGTTATAGTTCCCTCTGCTCCTCAAAGTAAACATCCATAGCAAAGCCAGGACTAGACCTGCTAACATCAACGTACTGACTATTTCCATGATAAAAGAAAAATGCTGTGTCTTGGTTTCTCTTTTTCTCTTCCCTTTTGCTATAGTGTCTTGATTATCACAAACTCTACTCCTTTGCTAATATTGTTGTGATATGATTAGGCTCAGCCTTTGAAATGTCTGATGGTTGCTCCAAAGCAGACTGCCAGTGTTGACTCTTGATTGTTGCTTGTAAGGGAGTCCATCTGTCTGAGCAGGTAGGACAGAGGTGAACCATGTGACCTAGTGCACTTTGAGTCCCAGAAGCCGACATAAGCAAAACCAGATGACACAGCAGTAAAATTCAGGGGGCCTTCCTGCGAAACAAATGTGTTGAGCTTGTGCTAAAAAATCGAATTGGATTTAAAATGTAGAAATGTTCATAATCTAATTGGATTTAAAATGTAGAAATGTTAATAATCGAATTGGATTTAAAATGTAGAAATGTTAATAATCGAATTGGATTTAAAATGTAGAAATGTTAATAATCGAATTGGATTTAAAATGTAGAAATGTTAATAATCGAATTGTCTGTCAGTGTATGGGGTTTTTATCGGCATGTGTCTAATCTTATAAAGTTTTTTGTTTCCTTCTTTGTTGTTATTTTTCTATTCTGTTGTTGTTGTTGTTATTGCAGACACCACCCAAGGGTGAATAGCCCTAATGTGGGACATCTAAGCTCCAGTGGTTGTAGGTCATCCTCAAACGAAATGAAAGTCAATAAAAATATGGGTAAACGCAACAAAAGATGTTATGTGCTTAAAATAACATGACTTCTAAAATGTCCAATCATAGAATAGAGTGGATCCATTTCTTATAAATGAAATAATCCTGCTAGTTTTTTATCAGGTTGTATTCATGATATATTTGTCCATCATAAAATAATATAATATGGTATAAATATACTCAATGTTTTTCATTTCAATCACATTTTCCGTCGTCCCACTTTTGATTTGGACATAAAAAAATAAATCGATAATATCAGTTTCCACTAGCTAATACATTAGCAAGAATGAGAACAATGGGTCAATCGTGATGTCATTCAGTCAAATCTGTCGTTGACAGTTATTGCTTGTTGGTCAAAATAAAATGTGTAACATGGCCTAATCTTGTCAATGCGCACACGCTAAAATCCAGAGATTATTTTGCCGCAATTCATACCATATCTCGGATTAGCAGGTGTCCTGTCTCTTTTACCTATCTTTTCTCTGTGTACATTTTCCTCATCACTTTTAATCGACCACAGTTTAGAACATCCTGATCAAGGCCACAGAAACTTCTGTCCTGTCCTGCAGGTAAGTCACCATAGACAGACCATGTCAAATGAACTCGATAGACCAACCAACAGCCCAGACCAGAAAGACCCGGACAGAACACTCGTTTAAACTCACGTCAAATAAATACAACGACAAAGCAGCGATTGATTTATTATTTGATTCCGTGACTTGTCATTACTAAAGTTTTCATTTGTAAAACACATGTTTTGTGGTTGAGTGAAACAATCTATTAAACAACAGTTTGAATATTGACATTGGCATAATCCAACTTACATTTTCGTTTTGTCTGTTGACCACTGGTACCTAGAAACATGCAGTTATGATCACCTAAGACATTGTTTGACGTTTTATAACATTGAAACCTTTGTACTGCATTAATTGAAGCCAAGTATTGGAAAGTTGAACAAACTGTAATCTGGGACATCAGGTGAAAGGGTTACACAAATAACAAGACCAGACAACAGAGGGGGATAACAAAAGGCATAAATAAATAAACAAAAATAACAAGAATACAGGTCAAACCAAACTATATGGGCTTCTGTAATGTATGTACAGTATAAGTACCAGAACAACTGAATTACTTTAAAATGCAAAATGATATTGCGTATAGTGATGGGTATTGATGTGCAGATGTATAGTAAAACAAACTATAACAAAATATCTGAAAACATGAATCCAAAAAAGTCATCATTCAAGATAACTGAGTATAGCTTGGATTCATATTACTTTTGATCCATCTCTACTCAAGGGGACAACCTATATATCATGAAAGGGTTAGATAACAAAGGGTTAAATTAAATGAAT
>CM030175.1:4135400-4142900 GCA_017639675.1 Aplochiton taeniatus
GGTATAGATGTAAAAGGCATAGAATGGACAATGCTTTTTCAATCGGACAATATCTTTTACCCTTTTTTGGAAAAAACTTGGGTCAGCCTGACCCAAGAAAACCATTAAGGAGCTCACCTTGTGTAGTCAGCCACAAAACCCAACTATGCAGACCTTTATGCATCCCCAGTGTAGGGGTCCCGGTGACTCATTGGGTTAAAGCACAGACCACCAAGGCTAGTCCTTAACGCAGCGGCACGGGTCCGAATCCAGCCCGGGCCCTATGCTGCATGTCCTCCCTTCTCTCTCTCCCACATTTCCTGTCAACCCACTGTCCTGTCTCGATAAAGTAACAAAAACCTCCCCCACCCCCCCCCCCAAAAAAGATGTATAAGTCCCCAGTGTAGCCACTGTCTCCCAAACCAGCATGGCACTTAGAATCCCATACTTTAGGAGAATATTATACCATCTATATTACCCACTGGTATTATATTATATTACCCATTAGTCCACTGGACACATCATCCCCACTCTCATCCAAATACACTGCTCTACAATACCGTATTCATTTGAAAACTCTCATCCAACTACACTGGCTCCCTGTACAATACCATATTCATTTGAAAAGTCTCATCCAACTACACTGGCTCCCTGTACAATACTGTATTCATTTGAAAACTCTCATCCAACTACACTGGCTCCCTGTACAATACCGCATTCATTTGAAAACTCTCATCCAACTAAACTGGCTCCCTGTACAATACCGCATTCATTTGAAAACTCTCATCCAACTACACTGGCTCCCTGTACAATACCGCATTCATTTCAAAACTCTCCTGTTCACCTTCAAAGCCCTCCATAACCTGGCCCCCACATTTATCTCTGACCTCCTTCAGGACTGTAACCCCTCTCGTTGTCTGCACTCCTCCTCCTCTGGCCTAAAGACCCCCCCCCCCCCCCGCCACCACCACCTCACGCCAGTGACAGTCTGCTGTAGGTATGTGTCTGTATGAAAAGTACTATCTTCTCCCTTCCTATGTTGTGTTGAGTGCCTTAAAAATGTCTCCTCAAACAAAAAAAATTCATTATAGACAGAACACCCAGGTCAGGATATTACAAAATAAATTAAAAAATACAATATGTTTGGACCTTTCAGCTCCCAAGCTCAAATTGTAATCACATCCTCTCAGGATGTGGGTCCTTACTAGTTGATTTAACTGTGGCATGTCACAGGCTTAATACGATTTATTTTTGTTTGGTCATGGTCATCCGTCTCGAGTGGAAACACCAAAAGCAATATTGATTGTTTTCAATGTCATATGCAGTAGGCGGAACTACAGGAGGATTAATCAATGTGAATTTGTCTTATGTCCCCACCTCTTCAATTCTTACGTAACACGCAATATGACTTCCAGAGTCCGAGACTGTTGACGTTGCCGTTGGATCCACGAAAACACAAAGCTTTCAAATATATTCACAGCTGGTGCATTGTTTTCATCTGTTGGGAAAAAAGATGTTTCGATAAAGATGTTTCAACAAATGTACTTTGAATTGAGATCAAATAATCCCTGAACTTGAAGTTGGCCACATATGTTCCCCAATATGAACGTTGCTGCATTGTAAACCAATCTATGGGCATCTGGAAGAAGGCAATCTGCAATTAACGAATGCCTACGTGCGATCAATATAACGTATTTCAGGTTGTTATACTTGGTTCATGGGAAACTGTAGACAGAGGGGATCGGAGTGTGAAAATAAAATGCTTTCCTGACCAACCCGCAGAGGGCAGTATTGGATAAAGGCCGTGTGTTCAGAATAGAATCTACCACGGCCTGCATGAGAGACCAGGTTTGGCAAACTTTCGTCTCTAGGGTATTAATGGATCCATCCTTGCCTCAGAGTTCAGGGGACTGGAAGAGGGCTGGGAGCTATTGTGTGACATAATCTCTCAATAATACACGGTTGAGTCTTCTTGAACCAACAAAAAAAACCTAGTTCCACATTTATAGCAAAGCTCTTTAATACACCTTAATTGTTTCATAGTGGTGAATTACGCTGACAGGCATAAACGAACATACAAACACATAACATGTACACATATAAACAAAAATACAGCCATATTACACTATTAACGAGTGTTCTGAAAATTGACGTTTTTTCTCTCCAAACTACGGGTTTTTTAGCGCCTGCTGTGACTGTCTTGAGTTTTTTATAAGCAGGTTTTACGTGTTGCGTCTTATTTTTACGTGCTTGCTTTAAATGCCTGCCAATTTTATTTGACTCTGTGGAATCATTAGATTTTATTGCATTGAAATGTTTCAGTGTCTAAAGCAGTAGGTTGGTTTGGCAAGTGCACATATCGCATGCAGCAGCGGCTTGGAAAACTAAACTGCACCCTGTAATTAGACGTAGGCTAATTCAACTAATTCCTCTCGTTTACTACAACCTACAATGATACCTGTGTAAAGAGTACTACAGATATGACCAGATGTAAGTGGCATGTTTCCCTGAGCGATTGGATGCAACAATCCAAAACATTATTTAGACATGTTTCCATTATCACACTGCTATACTACATGACTAGAACAGAGTCAGCTGTCCATCAAACTTTAATTTTGTAGGTTCACATTTGATTCACTCTTTATAACCATTTGGGCCCAGACTGACTTTAAGGTATACTACATACCCATCCCCCAATCCTTGTCTGCAGTGAAAACCGAAACATTCCCACTTTCCACAGTGCAGTCCCAGCCCCAGACCCCTAAAAACTTTTCGTTTTTGAGTAGAACACCCTTCTTTGTTAAACGGGACCCCCTTCTACGAGCCTCCTGCCTCCCTCTTTCTCTCTCTCTCCCTTTCTACTGCCCTCTATCTGAGCGCGGTGAGAGCCCCACTGCTCAAGCGCCTATTGAAAGGGGGGGGGGGGTAATATACAAAGGGGTCTTTCTCAGAGTCTCTCTCTCTCCATTATAGATCCTGGGAACACTGTCTCGTCCACGGGAACGTATCTTAAAGGGCCAGGCGCGACGACGTCGGTTCACACAGGCAGCCTCGACTGCATCTTGGACGTCTAGCGACACTGACGAGGAGGGGGAAAGAAATCTACTACAACAACAACAACAACAACAAAAACACAAACCTGGCCCGGTCTCCGTTCAAATCAATGATTCACGCTGTGGCTGTGAACGCTACGGTGTCTCTGAAGCTGAACGACCTGAACCCCTGTCTAAACCCGCAAACACTGTCCCAGTCACCTCAGACTAACAGGCAGTCTAAATACAGCTATGAGCGTGTGTGTGTGTGTGTGTGTGTGTGTGTGTGTGTGTGTTAGTGTATCTGCCTAAGTGAGCGTCACTGCTGCAAGACATTTTATTTAGACTGCATTGAGCTTTGTTTGTGTCTGACTCTTTCTCTGACTCAGGGCTTTAGATTTTTATCTTCATCAAACATCAAAAGTCCCCAAATTATGGGGAAATTGTACGTAGATGCCTGCTGTCTCCAAGTAAGGTTCTTGTTCAAGCATACAAGGGATGGGTATATAGTAAGATGTTTTTTCCCCCCACACAAACTTTGTTAACATGCATACAAGGGATGTAAGTAATATTATGAAGCTGGCATTCAGTCTTGACCAGATAAACACAATTTAAGGAATGTAAGACCTAGGCCAGGTAAAGACCTAATGAAAAACATGCATTATGCATTGTGTAACACACAAAGGGCAAACCTTTGTATATAAAAAACAACAACAAAAAAACATCTATTGTGCGTGGCAATCTTTGTTGTGGAGAACTAAGTCGATAACGTTTGGTTTCTAAAATACATTTACACACTTAAGCCGTCTAGTTTGTTATCCAGGATACACCAGTTCATTTCTGTGGTTATTTAAAGCATGTCATTAAACATGTATGTGAGCCAGTCTTCATGTGTGTGTGTTTTGCTTGACCAAATGCTACTTTATTTCAAAGCGAGAAAGGGGTGATTGAGAGGGCGATTTAAAGCTATAGGGATCATTGCGTAATTAAAAAGTGAACTGGGCTTTGTTCTGGGACAATCAGCATATACCGCCAGGATTCTCACGTACTGGCTTAGCAAACGACCGACACACGGTGGGAGGGAGGAAGAAGGAGGCGAGGGGGAGGGAAGATTTTAGTAAGAGAATGGAAAGAACTTCGAGTCAAGGAATTTGAATCCTGGTTGAGGGCTGAGGGAGAGAGAGAGGTGGAAAGAATAAGGAGTAAAAAAGTCTAGGAGTGTATCTGGTGCTGGCAGGACTGGGGGAGGAGAGAGAAGAGCAGAAAAAAGGATTGCATGGGTAAAATACCATTGCAGTGCCATAAACAACTTTTCTAACGACTTGACTATAGTGACTAAAAAGTTTTGAGAGCCTTCTGATCCAAGCAGAGGGGACTATCCTCCGTTTGTTTGGTGAGCTGTTCGCCGACGGACTGTGAATAAAACGGCACTGAAACTAAAAGTCTCACAGGGGAAACTTCAAGATCGCTGAGTTTGTGTTTACCACGCTGTCTCTGTCTGGAAATAGAGAACCGAAAGGATTTAACTTTAAAATACCTGGAAATTGTCGGAAGCAGCACCTGACGGAGTAGACTACAAAACCTTTTACTGCACAACTTCGATTTTCGCTCAGTGCTGTTTGGACGGGATGCGGTGATGGAGTCTCTTGCCTCTTACAATGTTTCACCCTTTCAAATTCATGATATCTCAAGCAAATATCCCAGAAGGAAAAACATGAAATGGTCTAAGTTGTCAATGCTGTTTTTCGTACTATCGTCGGCTCTGAGGTCAGGCGCTGCGAGCACCTTGACAGGTAAGTTCTATAATAATAATTGTTCTTAATAATAAATAACTTTATTGAACTTAGGCCTGCACACTATTAAAAAAAAACACAACATCATGGACAATTAGTAATTTATTTTTCGTTTGGTCATCAAATTAGTGCTTTCTTTTTTGAGGTTGGCGGTGCAACCACAGCCACAAACGTAACATATGGGTAATTAAACTTAAAGGAAAATAAAGCCAAACATGCCCATAAAACTAGCCAAGGGCTTATTGGCTTAGGCCTACATTAGAATAGAAAAAAGAAAAACGTCATTTCAAAATTAAAGATCGTTTTCCCTTAGCCTAAATAACCCGAACCTTATTAATTGTATTACTGGATTTTTCTAGTCTACAAAAAAAAAGAGGTCACTTTCCCTTTAGAAGTTCTGTATTCTGACATCACAGACGACCAGACCATGGAAAACTGCTACCTTTCACAGTCAGAGACCTGTGAAGAAAAGCACCTCTAAATAATTATTATAAAAGACTGACTAAATTATGTTTATCATGACTTCTCTCTGTTTATACCACCTGCTCTGACCTGTCTGCATGTCTCATGTGTTTTAGCCATCTTGAGTCCAGTTAGTAGACATACCTTGTATCCACAGGAGAGATATGATCAGAGGGGCTCAGAGATGTCTGAATGCTTAGTGCAGCTTATTGTGTCTGTCTGACTGACTGGCTCTTCAAAGGAGCATTCGTCCTGGTGCCACAGAGTGCCTTCAGGGCTGATATTGCTGCTGGTGCTGGTGGGGTTGTTTTGGATGGCGAGGGGGTTGTGGGGAAGAGAGAGATAGTGTGTGTGTGTGTGTGTTTGTGTGTGTGTGTGTGGCGGTGGGGGGGCTGTCTGCTGGGGGGGGTAGAGAACGAGAAGAAACGCAGAATTCTTAGGGGGCCTGGGAGTCAGAGTTCTAGTCTGACTCAGGCCAAATAAATGATGGATGGAGAGACAGGGGGCGAGAATGGAGGGGGGGATGGATAGATGAGTCCTATAGAACCGCCTGAAAAGGAGGGTAGAGAAGGGAGAGAAGAGAGGAGGGCCAGGGTGAGTTATGCAGCTTTAAAAGCTGGACAGATAAAGGGAGTGGGTGAAGGCTAAATGCATGCGTTTGTGTTTTAGATAGCTGTGGTATGTGCACCTCAACTGACATTCAACATGTTTTCAAAGACTGTGAGGGTGAGAAGTCGAAAGAGGGAGAGGCAGAGAGAGAGTAAGGGGGGAAAACAGGGAGAGAGAGAGAGAGAGAGAGAGAGAGAGAGAGAGAGAGAGAGAGAGAGAGAGAGAGAGAGAGAGAGAGAGAGAGAGAGAGAGAGAGAGAGAGAGAGAGAGAGAGAGAGAGAGAGAGAGAGAGAGAGAGATGAAAAGGGGCATGAACAAATAAAGCATTGAATCTGGAGGCAAAAAAGAGCAAGGGACAAAAGAGGAGATGGACCATTTAAACTGAAGTCAAATCACTGAGGACATGGTCAGAAACACATGCCTGCACACACACACACACACACACAAACACATACACACACACCTACCCACCCACATACACCGATAACCGCATGCATGCATGGACTCACATACACTGAAAGGCCTGTGTTATCAACCTATAGGGAACCTTATGAAATATGCTACAAATATCATGTTTTGATTTCAAAAAGACCAACAGCAATGAGAAAAACACACGCGTCTGAATGAGAGTAACCATGCATATAGATGGAGGATGGAACAACTTTCTTTGTAGGCAAAGAAAACACAGACAGAGAGGTGGTGGGGCATACACTTGGGGGTGGGGGGCATCATTTGAAAGTAAAAAAGTGTGTTTTTGCATGCGTGTGTATATATGTGAATGTCTGTGTGTAAACATTCATGCATGATTGGTTTCACTCAGTTTGTTTACGTATTCATATAAGTTTCCAGAGCCCCCTTCAAGCATGTTATTAATGAGCTGTGTTAGATGTACTATTTCTGGCCAATCGAGAGACAGTGATTTACGTTTAAGCCTTGTTTACGTGAAACTGGGTGTGTGGGTGTGTGTGTGTGTGTGTGTGTGTGTGTGGGTGTGTGTCTGTGTGTGTGAGAGTGTGAGTGTGTGTGTGTGTGTGTGTGTGTGTGTGTGTGTGTGAGTGTGAGTGGGTGGGTGGGTGTTCCTGCATGAGTAACTAGGGTAGAGTGACAGGAACCCTCTGGGGTCACAAGGTAGGGGTCAGGGGTCAGTTGTGAATCCGTCTAGGAGGGCGGCTTGACATGCATGAGAAGAATCTGCAAAGACGGTCGGGAGTCAGAGGACAAGGAGGGGCCAATGAAACCACTTTTCACAAACCCAAGACAGAAAAAAGAGCTTGTGTTTTTCCAGTGAGTCAACATCTCTGGACACTCACAACAACTGGCCTTACGGTGTGCCCGTGAATGTTGTCACCATGGAGATAGAGCACTATTCTACACGCTACACTGTTCTATCCATAGAGATAGAGTCAAGTGTTCTGTCTCTATGGTTCTATCACTGTGGTTGTGACCTCATCCTCATCCCGTTAGGCTCTGTGAGTCCTGCACTTCTATAGGCCAAACACTGTGTAAGCATGCATTGTCGTTACCATAGAGACAGAACTGTTATCAGACGTGGTGGTTGCTATTTCTGTGGTTGTCTGCCTATAGTCCCCAACGTGCACAAAGATAACGATTTATAATGTCTCGTA
>CM030175.1:4147900-4152900 GCA_017639675.1 Aplochiton taeniatus
TCTTGGCTGGAAACACTACTGGAGTCCTAGAATTGCTATTCTTATCCAGAGAGCTGCTGAAGTGCCTCCTGGTGTTTATAACTACGTTGGAGTCGTAGTTTAAGGTAATAGGCATTTTCGGTGAGAGAGGAGAGCGTTCTGGTGGTAGCTGTGATACATGACCGGTATTTTCAGAGCGCACACATCGCAAGCACGGACAAACAACTACAGACACAGGCGTTCTGGTGTGAAGAGAAATGAAATGAGAAATGACTCCCAACGTGTCGCAACCCTCTGTCCAATCTCGGCGCGCGGCTCTGTGGTTTTCCGGGCGAACGATTTTGACATCCAGGTTGGCAGTCCCAGTGCGCGCGTGTGTGTGTGTGTGTGTGTGTGTGTGTGTGTGTGTGTGTGTGTGTGTGTGTGTTTTCATGCGTGCATTTTAGTGTTTAAGTTAGTGTCAATGGACGTGCTGCGGTTTGCTGATGAAGGGAATCGGCACAATTGCGGAAGGAAGAGCACAAAGTGTGACTTTGAGTGAGCGAGAGAGAGAGTGGCGCAATGGCGTGGTGGTCTGGTGAGCAGTTCATTGACCCAACAGTCGGTGGTCATTCCTCCCTCGCTCCTTTCCTCCTTACCCTCGTTCCGTCAGGGCTGGTACCCCCTGTTCCCTTTCCGGCCCCGGGGGCACAATGGACGCATGGTCCCGTTGGGCACAGCTCCACACAACACCGAGCTCTGTGCTGCCTCACGTACGGTTGAGATTCCAAACAACGGGCGGCTCAGGCGACATCGTATGACCTTTCCCAACTGTCACATGTTGCTGTGTGTGTTTTTTTGTTGTGTGCTCGTGTCACGCTTAGAGGAAATAATATGTGTGTGTGTGTGTGTGTGTGTGTGTGTGTGTGTGTGTGTGTGTGTGTGTGTACGTCTTGTTGCCTTGTCGTACATTGTAGTGTGTGTATGTGAGCGTGCTAGTGTGTGTAAGTACCCTCTGAGTCAAACGATCTGTGAGGACTCATTCAGTCGTGAAAGTCTGCGTGTGTCAGAGCGGTTTGGCTCCTTCCGAGCAGAGCCAGCTCCTTTTGAACTGGAGGGGCCCTGGAGCCAGCGTCTAGCAGTGACTTTTAACACGGGCCAAACGACCGGACTCTGACCACTCAACAGGGCCTGAAACTGACTTCATAGGTCCCTCGCCGCCTTGGCTCGCGGATCCAAAAGCCACCGTCTACTCTGCCTTTTAACCCTTCACAAAGGTTTTTCAGATAAATACAAAAGAATTCAAAGATGAATGGCTAAGTAGCTAGTGGCGTTTACGGCTGCTACGCTACGTGGAAACTTTGACCATCATTTGACTGTCGGCTGGTATTTCCTACACGCAATTCTCTCTATGCCATAACCCTTCTCCCCTATAGACAAACACACAGACTCTCTCTCTCTCTCTCACACACACACACACACACACACACACATTTCGTAGCGAGACAGCTTCGCTTACCCTGACTAGGCCGATCTCACACCGATACGCACTTTAAACAAACACCAATATTAACGCTAATATATACCCTCATCTCTCCGTCACTAAAGTAATAGATAGATCTCATTACAGTGAGGAATCTTGAACTCTGACTGAATGTCTAACCTGCCATTGACCAGGACCCCCCCCCCCTCCCCTCCCCTCCTGCTGACTCAAGTCTTTCAACAGTGTTTTCTGACTGACGCTGTAGTTTCTTCTTGGGACTCCCTTAGTGTATTGTACTGTTGACTCTGAATGGCCTTTTCAATTGTTTCTACTCCTCTTGTAGGTGAACACACTGTGCCCTGTGCCGCACTTTTGTCATTTTTTTTCACCCCCGATAACTCGCGTAGTTTTTACGTTAACGTTTTCTAACTTCCAGTCCAAATGGCTGAGCGTGTGATTTCCCAGTGACCTGTGTGAATGACATGTCTGTGTGATTGTATGTAAGACATTTGCGTTTTTTGTTTTTTTCTTCCTCCGTCCAGGTCTGAACACGACCAGCACCTTTTCCTGTGAAGCCAGCAACCGCAAAGGAGTGGCGACCTCTGGCTCAGGCACCATCACTGGTGGGTGTCACTAGTGCAACCTAGTCACACACACACTTTGTCATGGCTTACGGCTGGCGCTACTGGTCACTTCCTGGTGGTCCTTCTCTTCATTCTATGTCTCACTATATCTCTCTCTCAATCTCTTTTTCTATGCCTTCCTCATTCCTTCCTTTCTTCCTTTCTTTCTTTATTTCTTTCATTCTTTCTTTCTATCTTTCTTTCTTTCTTTCTTTCTTTCGTTCTTTCTTTCTTTCTTTCTTTCTTTCTTTTTCTTTCTTTCGTTCTCTCTTTCTTTCTCTACCCATCATCATTTCATCTGTCTTTCTTTCTGTCTTCCTCCAGTCCTTCCTGCACCGCCTCAGGGTTTGAGAGCTGTGGAGATTGCAGTGTCTAGCCTCCGTCTATCATGGCATCCTGGCTTCGGAGGAGTGTACCCCATCACCAGCTGCACTGTCCAGGTGACCTTAGTAACCTTTTACTAGCAAACCATCCAACTATGAGAATGCAGTCAGACAAAGTCCACTTTTAGTCCATAGAGAATCCGTCAACGCTTGAACTTTGAATTCAGAAACAGTGAAACCACTATTGATATAAAAATATTCCAAGATTAATAACAAAACAATAAAACATTCTTGTCCTAATGAATACTCAGACTGGACATTGTTTTCAGGCCTAATAGGTTAACGCTTGATACGTCGATACAATAACAAGTGAAGTTTTGTTTTAAACTTCAAGACTACAGGTTACACAGTGGTCAGATGTGTGACAACTGGTTGATACTCGGTTTTGACCTTTGAACCTCCACTCAACGAACACATAACTCCAGCGATGCGTCACAAATGCCCTGATTTCCCTTTTCACTGTGACTCTACCTTTTGGTGCCATTCAGGTCTTTTTCTAAAGAAAATGCCTGTCTTTTCTTTTCTACTCTTTTTTCTTTGTCTAACTCTTCTCTGATCCATGTTGTCGCAGATCAGGTTTCAATCTGGAAAAGTGGCCTCTCGTTCTAATCTAGTAACCCTCCCTCTCTCCCCCCCTCCTACCGCCAGACCATTTCAGCATGTAGCAGTGTTGTGAAGGAGCAGAGATTCGAGCACCACCCCAGAACGTCTGGTTTTAATAAAGACACCCCTGCTGCACCCCTCTCTGCCGCGCCCCCACCCCCCTTTAGCCCCTTCCCTCACACCCCCCAAGGGGAAACAGCCAAAGGGGCCAGCCACAGTAGAATGGGGAAAAATTCTAATTTAACGGTTCATTGTGAAGCGCTCAGGAACTAGAAAAGGCTACAGTGCAGTAAGGACTAAAGATATTATTGTACAAGTGAAGAAAGAGAGAGAGAGAGAGAGAGAGAGAGAGAGAGAGAGAGAGAGAGAGAGAGAGAGAGAGAGAGAGAGAGAGAGAGAGAGAGAGAGAGAGAGAGAGAGAGAGAGAGAGAGAGAGAGAGAGAGAGAGAGAGAGAGAGAGAGAGAGAGAGAAAGAGAAAGAGAAAGAGAAAAAGAAAGAAAGGAGTTAGCAGCGATGGTAAACAGGGAAAGTGCAGTGTACCGGCCAGGAGCAGCTGTAGCAGCAATGTGGTCTAGCAACAGACGATCAATGTAAGGGGAATTCTCCTGTAGTGTGACTCAGGACACAGCAATTCAATTAGATTAGCCAGACCTGTTTACAGGGTGAATGGCGATTCACTGAGTCAGCCATGACTACTCACCAACACACTCATGCTAGTCACACACCCACACACACACACACATTGTACACATACTTCTCACTCAAACCATTGACACACACTAACACAAACTAAGGCTAATATAAACACATGCCTCGTTCAAACGCATGCACACACTGGAGAATATAACAGGCTCTTTGGTCACTATACATAAACACACATACACCAATACTCATTAATTCACAGTATTAGAACTAAGAAACCTGCTCTTTGAGGCATATATTCTCAGTTATCTACCTTACTTCTTATTGTTCACAGGTTTATTGTCCTAGCTGGCATATGTAACATAACCTGTTCTGTTCAACTTTTCGCACAATAACCAGTCAGTTCAGTCTATCTGGTTTTGAATCTCAGCTGTTGGAAGGAAGTAGAACAGCCTTCCCCTAAGCTGATTAGCTAGTTAATAGATGGAATTCCGTGGTGTTGTTGGTTTAGATGTGGGCAGTACCTGCAGTAATGTAACAAAGTAACCAGGATGAGAACCCCTACAGCACACAGTATTCGGACAATGGTTTGCCCTTCCCTGAAAAAACTCAGTTATTTTTGTTTGGTCTTGTCCTGGATTTACCTTCACGTTTTTTTATTTAAGTGTGTGTTATCGTATTACAACCTGCCCACCTAGTGTAGCTAGCACCAAAGACTCACCCAACCCAGCCCCATTCCGCCCTATTAGTGTAGCCAGCGCTAATTAACAACACAACATATGTAGGCTACTGCCTGGCTGGGTATTGCATTTATGTGGTTAACGTGATCGAAAGCGCAAATCTCTATTCTCTCTGGCGCGCCTCTTTAAAAGTGTTCTACCACGGCGAGGCTTTGCCGACGCAGCGTTTTGTTTTTCCGCGGCTCGCTGTGATCTCCATGTCGTTGAGTTCGAAGCCCAGTTGCACCTCGCTGAGCTTGGCTCTTGTTCCCGGCTGATCTCTCGCGCAACACAGTAAATGAGAGCAGAGGAATGAGGCACAGTTTGAAACTTTTTATCTACCCCGAACCCCCCCCCCTTTTTTTTTTTTTTTACAACTCACGTGAACGCCAGGAACCTTGACTTGTGTCTGAGTTTAAAGCACTACGGATGTGGGAGAGATTGTTTCTTTTTAACAGATAAACTGCAAGTTTGATCCAAAATAACAAAGCGTTCCAGTTCTTGTGAGTTGCTCAAGGATCAAAATATTAAACGCCCATCTGTGGCTTTAACACGTGAAAGCCTGCAAATAAACAAAAGTTATGATCG
>CM030175.1:4157900-4204728 GCA_017639675.1 Aplochiton taeniatus
GAGTGAGTGAGTGAGTGAGGGAGGGAGGGAGGGAGTGAGTGAGTGAGTGAGTGTGAGAGAGAAAGGGAAGAGCCAATGAGAGAGTTTGTGACCAGAGGCAAAGAGTGAGTCCAGATTGGGCTTCCCCTTGACCTGCCCTTTCCTCAGAGTGACCTAGTGACCCCACCTCCTCTAAATGCTACAGCTATTATTTCAGAATAAATCCAGAACACCGAGGGTCAAGAAAAGAATCTCCTCCCCACGGCTAGGAGACCCGTTGCGGCTTGATATTGTGCAGTGTTCAGCTGGCTGCTCTGCTCTCTCATTGGCTCTTCCCTTTCTCTCTCACACTCACTCACTCACTCACTCACTCACTCACTCACTCACTCACTCACTCTCCCTGTTTTTTTCACTAACTCACTCACTGTTCACGTTATCGAGCTAAAAGCTATTTCTGTTCTTCCCTGTGACTACACGCGTCTCACGAGCTCTAGCAGAGTCTGGTCTCTTTGGTTGTTCTGGGACGAACTCGAAAGAAAACCCCCCAACTCAACGTATCGCCCCCCCCCCCCCCCACCGCGCTTTGCTTTGCTGTTATTTTCGGTGCCTGAGTTGGCGCGCTCTTTGACTTTTTAGTTTCCCTCCTTCAGCGTCTCACATTTCCCAGCTGAACTCTGTGAATCGACCTTTTGCCTTTTTCTCCCTCCCCGTGTCTCTACCGCTCTACACCTCCATCTTGGTGCGATTGAACTCGTGGACTGTTCCAAGGACAAAGATATGAATACAGAAAAAAAGTGAGGTGGAGGGAGGAAAAGGCAGAGATGTAGAAAAAAAAAAAGGTAAAAAAAAAAAAAAAAAAGAGAGAGAGGGAGGGGCAAACAGAGATGGATGGGAGGAAGGAAAGTAAAGAGAAAAAGAAAGATGGAGGTGACCCAAAAGAGGGAGAGACAGCGAAAAGGATGCTGACATGAAAAATAGGGAGGGAGAGAGAGGGAGGGGGGCAGAGAGAGAGAGGGAGGGAGAGAGAGAGAGAGGGGGAGAGAGAGAGAGAGAGAGAGAGAGAGAGAGAGAGAGAGAGAGAGAGAGAGAGAGAGAGAGAGAGAGAGAGAGAGAGAGAGAGAGAGAGAGAGAGAGAGAGAGAGAGAGAGAGAAAATAGAAAGAGAGAGATGTAGAAAGGGATTTTGAAGATAATAAGGCTACTGGGGTTATAGAGAGGATGCAGCAGAAACATGAACTAAAACAGACCCTGAGAGGGGTTTACGGAGCAGGAGAGGTGTTTTTTTGTGTGTGCTGCTGGCGGTCCCAAACGGGACGACCACATGTGGTAACAATCAGCTGCCAAACACTTCCTGATAACATCATCCATACAGGCACGGTCTGGGTCTGGGCCCCGCTTCCCAACCGTTGGTCTGTGCGGCTTGTGTGTGTGTGTGTGTGTGTGTGTGTGTGTGTGTGTGTGTGTGTGTGTGTGTGTGTGTGTGTGTGTGTGTGGAGTGTGTAGTGGGAGTGTGTAGTGGGAAGCGAATGTGTGTAGTGTGTAGCGGGAGTATGTAGCGTGTATGTGTGTGTGTGTGTGTAGTGTGTATGTTTAGCGGGAGTGTGTAGCGTGTGTAGTGTGTATGTGTGTAGTGTGTAGCGGGTATGTGTGTAGCGGGAGTGTGTATGTGTGTGTGTAGCGTGTATGTGTGTGTGTGGTGTGTAGTGTGAGAGAGTGCTGGTAGTGAGAGCGAGAGGCTGAGACAAAGAGAGCCTTAACTCAAACTGCAACAAAGGAAAGAAGCACTGTCGTCTCCTTGTGAGAGCGTCTTGGATGTCGGCAGAGTCCAGGGCCAGCGTACGCGCACTCTCTCTCTCTCTCACACACACACACACACACACACACACACACACACACACACTTTCTCCCCCTCTCTCTCGCTCTTTCTCAATCACTTTCAAACAACCCCCCCCCCATACACACACACAAGTGCGCGCATAGACAAAAACACTTTCTCACTCAAATTCACACACATATGCAACACTTTCTCATGCACAATGATACAACAACATAGACATTCAAGCAATGCACACTACTACTACACACACACACACACACACACACACACACATTCACACATTCCTTCTGCTATTTGTAGCATGTTATTCGGATAGATTTTCGGTCTCCACTGGGGTTACTGCTGCCAGCAGCCTTTTTCTCTCTTTCTGGTCCAAAAGGTGAGAAAGAGTGTAAGACATGAGAGAGAGAGAGAGAGAGAGAGAGAGAGAGAGAGAGAGAGAGAGAGAGAGAGAGAGAGAGAGAGAGAGAGAGAGAGAGAGAGAGAGAGAGAGAGAGAGAGGGGGGGGGCAGTAAAGTAAAGAGTGAATATAGAGTGGAGGGAAAAAGACATCAAGGAAGAGAGACAGAAGAACAAAGTCTGTCTGTCTGTCCTACTGTGTTCTTTCATCCATACCTTGTTGGAGGAAGACAGCGTGCTGGGCTCTCTCACCCTGGCTGATATACCAGGGCTAACTCACCCTGGCTGGTCCACCAGGGTTCTCTCACCCTGAATGGTCCACCAGGGCTCTCTCACCCTGGCTGGTCCACCAGGTGCTCTCTCACCCTGGCTGGTCCACCAGGGTTCTCTCACCCTGGCTAATCCACCAGGTGCTCTCTCATCCTGGCAAATCCACCAGGGCTCTCTCACCCTGGCTAATCCACCAGGTGCTATCTCACCCTGGCTGGTCCACCAGGGCTCTCTCACCCTGGCTGATATACCAGGGCTCTCTCACCCTGGCTGATATACCAGGGTCTCTCACCCTGGCTGATATACCAGGGCTCTCTCACCCTGGCTGGTCCACCAGGATCCGCCCATTTCTCTTAAATGACTGACTGTTTTTGTGTGTTAAACATGATGAGTTTTGTTTTCTACCATAACTAGCCATTTTCTCTTATATGACTGGCTGTTTTTGTATCTTTATCCGCCTTTTATACCACAACTCACTTCTTTTTTTTCTGTTTTGACTAACTGTATTTAGATGTCTTAGCCAGCCGTTAATTCCTGAAATTGCCTTTTTTAGTTTTCAACTGACAACTTTTCTACCTTAACCGCCTTTTCTCCCACAGTTTGCCTTTTCTACACTGAATAACATTTTCTAACTCAACTCTTTTTTTCTACCTTAATTAGTCTTTTCTAACTGACTTGACCCTTGCTGCCGTGACTTGACATTTTTGACTTCCCCAAATCCTCTTCATTTTGGTCCGACACTTCTCCTCTCCACTTCTCCTCTCCTGCTTGTGAGATATCCTTAAGGGATTTCTGCTCTGTCAAAACATCCAACACACACCCTGTAAACGAACATGGCCACCCGTGAAAAACAACAAACAATAAAAAGGATCGCCCTGTCCTGAACACTGCTTTCGTTTTGACCACACCCTCCTCTTTGACTAAAATACCGGAGCCAACATTAGCTATTGGAGCTATTTGAAAGAGAACAGAATATTAATAACAAGGCAAAAAAAGTCTTCTGAGTACATTCAAACTTAAAAAAAAAAAGCTGAAAGTGGCAATGTAAGGGTATTTTTCCAAGTTTAAAATAAACTAGAAAAACGAGGTCTTATAAAACTAAGACTCCGTCTAACGTTATTTTAACACACCTACAGGAAATTGTCTGTGTGAGGAAGCATGTAACATACACATAGGCGATTTGAGAATGTGTCGTTTTTTTGTGTTTTACTCAGAGAGGCGACATTAGGTCTGTATGTGCCTATGTATGTGTATGGTTAGCTCATGTTGTGTGTGTGTGTGTGTGTGTGTGTGTGTGTGTGTGTGTGTGTGTGTGTGTGTGTGTGTCTGTGTGTGTGTGTGTGTGTGTGTGTGTGTGTGGGCTCCAGTGCCCGACAGCGCTCCGGTGAACGTGAGTGGGGTGCTGAACGGGACGGAGGTTCAGGTCACATGGGAGGAGCCTCCTGGGAAACTGAACGGGAATTTGAGAGGCTACCGGCTAGAATACAGCACTCCTGTCACGCAGCAGGTCAGCTACACACACACACAAACACACAGACCCCACTCCCAAAAGCGAAAGTACAATGACTTTTACAATCACTCCATTATATTTTTGTTTGTATTTTTTTGGCAGGTCGTTGTGGACACCGGATTGGACACAGAGCTGTCAATCAATCTGTCTCTCCCCCTATCCAATGTGTCATTCCGGGTGTGTGCCTACACAGGGGCGGGACAAGGGCCATGGGCACCCACACAGACCCTAACCCTCATCCACCCTGGTGAGTGTGTACAGAGTAACTGGGGAGGGAGGAAAAGAAAGCCAGCCTGTTGTTGTTTTGACCATTTTATTGATACTTGTAAGGCGTTCATTTCTTATGGCTGTGGTACAATAAACCTACCTAAACCATGCATCTCTAAAAAGAAGAAAACTTATGTTATTACATTTTCACAACAATTACAAAATAATCCTGGAAGCTTTTATCTTTGCAGTAAAATAATACATATTTTATATTATTTTATAAGTTTAAGTATTGTACAATATGTTTATTAATCATGGTGACGTGAATGTAACTTTCGTCATTTTTTTTTACAGAAAGGGAGGAACTGAAATCCATCGGTGAGTAATGATTGGTTTTCTAATCAATACTAAATTGTAAACATGCGGACACACCCACCACTCCCCTCCACAGACGCACTCAGATTACGAAAAAAAATTCCCTCCCTTCAGACATGCTGTTTAAGCCATAAGGACAGGTCGACCTGTTTTTCTCAGAACGGGACTTCTCCTTCTCGTTTTAAACTCCATGTTCTACTCCCTCCCCCTCTTGTGCCTACAAGTTCCCAATGGGTGCCTTTTAAATGCATCACAGGAAGACCAAAAAAAACAGGAAGGGAGGCAAACAAAAAAGAGAAGAATGGTCTTGCGGTGGAGGAGGAAAAGGGGAGAAAGGGGCTAAACGTGTCGTAAATATTTATAACGGGGAACAACAGTGTAGCATCTCTGTTTGCTTAGTCTAATCGAGCCAGACAGAGCATTCAGAGAAAAGAGGGAGGGAGGGAGGGAGGGAGGGAGGGGGTGGGTGGGTGGGTGGGTGGGTGTTTGGAGACAAGGGAAAAGTAAAAAAAAGTGAGTAAAGGTTTTTGTGATTGGGTGTTGTTTTGTGGGACGGACTAAAGAGTGGATCTAAAACTATTATTGGAACATTCTGTGTGAAGGTCCACGCGTTCCAGATGGCAGAGAAGGAAGTGAATTATCAAGAAAGGCTGTAACTCAGACAGACAGACACTGCCAGCCAGACAGACAGACAGACAGACAGACAGACAGACAGACAGACAGGCACTCAAACACAGACAGGCAGGCAGGCAGGTAGACAGACAGACAGACAGACAGACAGACAGACAGACAGACAGACAGACAGACAGACAGACAGACACACAGACACACAGACACACAGACACACAGACAGGCAGGCAGACGGACAGACATGGAATCCCAGAGCTCCATGGAGTCCCAGCCCATCTGTGATCACGCAGACCCACACTGAGGTCACCAAACCGTTCTAATGAGATCATACTCCCCCGACAGAGAAAGCCAAACTGTGTCTAATCAGTGTATAACGAATGTGTTAGTGGGGTCCTTAAGTGTCCTGCATGGACTACAGCCTGCAGTGACCCCCAGGGGACCCCTAATAACATCACCTGTGCTGGTGTGACCCAGCACACATGTAGGAATAGGAGAATATGAGAGCGTTAGATATAAGCCTAATTTCCTGTGTTGACGTGACCTATCACCCAGATACACACACACACACACACACACACACCTACTCGTAACATCATAACCTACTTACTACAACCTACCTTTGATTTCCAGCCCTGATAAAGAAGTTTCCCATAACTGAACTTATTTTCCATCGCCTCCCTCCATCCCTCCCTCCACTGCAGGTCTGTCGTCCCCCCCGGCGTTCAGCTGGCACTGGTGGTACGTGGTGATGGCCGTGGCGGCAGCCATCGCTCTGGCCACGCTGACGGCCGTGTACGTGGCCAAGCTGAGGCGCAAGGAGACACGCTTTGGGTACGTGGGCCGCTGTTCGTGGGAGAGAGGGATGGAGGGGAGAGAGGGAGGGAGGGAGGGGAGAGAGGGAGGGAGGGGAGAGAGGGAGGGAGGGGGGAGAGAGAGAGGGAGGGAGGGAGGGGAGAGAGGGAGGGGAGAGAGGGACGGATGGGAGAGAGGGAGGGAGGGGAGAGAGGGAGGGAGGGGAGAGAGGGAGGGAGTAGACACGCTCCCTTTGGGTATATGTGCTGCTGTTTGTGGGAGAGAGGGATGGAGGGGAGGGCGGAGAGAGAGGGGTGGAGGGGAGAGGAGAGAGAGAGGGATGGAGGGGAGAGGAGAGAGAGAGGGATGGAGGGGAGAGGAGAGAGGGAGGGAGGAGACACGGTTCAGATACGCGGGCCGCTGTTAGTGGGAGAGAGGGATGGAGGGGAGAGAGGGTGGGGGAGGCAAATACAGTGGGAAATGGAGAGAGAGAGAGAGAGAGAGAGAGAGAGAGAGAGAGAGAGAGAGAGAGAGAGAGAGAGAGAGAGAGAGAGAGAGAGAGAGAGAGAGAGAGAGAGAGAGAGAGAGAGAGAGAGAGAGAGAGAGAGAGAGTAAGAGAAAAGAGAGAGAAGGAAAATAAGAGAAATGGTTTGGAAGGGAAGGGCAGGATAGCGTTTGCCAAACTAAACTTTATCTCCCTCGGCCTGCCCTGTTTGTCTGACGTCCCCATGGTTTGTGAGGCCTTCAGCAGAGAGAGAAAAGCCATCTGTATTTAACCGACCGTTGACGTTCATTCCTTTTGAATTACACGAGAGAGAAAACATGGCATCTATCAGCTGTGTTCAGACGTCATCTGGGTTCAATGAACGGATCCTGTTGTTTTTCCTTCTATAATATATGCGTGTGTGTGTGTGTGTGTGTGTGTGTGTGTGTGTGTGTGTACAGTGAGGCGTTCGAGCCCATGATGGAGAGCGGGGAGCTGGTGGTCCGATACCGTGCACGCCGCACGTACAGCCGCAGGACGACGGAGGCCACATGTGAGTTTCCCTTCCAGGCCTCCTAAGAATGTGTAGCTAACTCTAGAGCAGACCCCGGGGCCTCACGGGACCAAACGTTTTTGTTTTTTTCCCCCGGAGGAGTCAGTGAGTCCAGTGTGTGTGTGTGTGACTAACAGTCTGTACCCTTAAGCAGTTGGTTTAATCAGTGTAGCTGGACTCAGTACACACTACCTTCACTGATAAGCATTTGAAATATTGTCTGTATTCAACCGTCTTGAGGTAGAACATCTTGTTTTAAAGGTGAGACAAGACCGCTGTGTGTCTGTCTGGTACATAGGCCATTTATAACTAGGATCATTTCTACTTTTAACTAACTAACTAACAAAGGTAGAAACTGTCACATATAAAAGAGGGTAATTCCTAGTAAATATTAGATGTTTAGACTTGTCCATATAAAATATCAGAATTTTTTCGGCAAATGAAGTTGTCCTGCTCTTATGAACAACTTGCTGAGCTACTCTTGAAAGCTAAGATGCCCTTACCTGCGCAAATGAAATATAACCATCTCCGGTCTCCAAACTGTCACATCTGCCCCCCTAGCAGTGGGTAAGAACAGGACTAAGCGTGTCCAAAACCTTTCCGTCACTCCAGGACTGACAAACTGATAAAGTAGGCAGGCAGCCAGCCATCCAGCGGATAGATTCCCTTTTTTCTGTTTCCACTCTAAGCTACTGCTATTAAATATGAGCTCATGCCTGTCAATCAAATTGGAAGTTACAAAACCGTGACTATTATTCCTCCCGGCACACGCACGCACACACACACGCACGCACACACACACACACACACGCACGCACACATATTGGCCCATTGGTTATTATTAAAAAGCATGTGGCGAATGGAAAGAAGAAGTGGCCAACCATAGAGTTACATTACTGAGAACAGGTACTTATAATGATAATAGCACATTTAGTAACATGAAACTCCTTTGAGTCAAATTCCAACATTAATCTATTAGGAAAAGGGCCTATAATAATAATAATATACTTTATTTGTGTAGTGCTTTCAAAACAAAAGGCTTGGTAAATACTGCAAAGGGATACACATGTGCCTAGTTGCTTAAAAAAGAACCGGTCCGGTGCTTGCCACATTAAGATCTCATCCTAGTTTTTTTTGTATGCTATGGCCAGCCCAGCATAGGTCCAACTTAGCCCCTACAATGTGAATATCTCTAAAGACATACCCTCTCCGATCAGATGGTTCTGGTTGCTTGTATTCTCCGATAAGCACAGATACAGTAAGCCATGGAAAAGGTTGCAGAGGAGTCAATCAGTTTGCTACAGCGGTTAACCAGAAGAAGCCAATCACAATCGGATGATCTAATCCTAAGCGACCCTTAGCCTATTTTTCTTTTTAAGTGAAAAGAATGCAGCTCTATCACATTACCTCATCTTAGAGTTGTTTGTCTCAATGACCTGGCGACGTGGAATGGGAAAAATACTACATGAACGGCAAGGTCATAACAGCTTGAGTTTCAGGAAACGATGACTAAGGTACACAATGTTATGATGTGGCGGGGGGTGGGGGGGATTGTACGTTAGTGTTCTTATTTTGATCAGTTTGGGCCTGGGTAGAATGCCTACAGACTATGTTCTTCACGCTGTGTGTTTCAACAACATGTTTGCGAGTGCCTGTGCGCACACTAACTATCGGGCCTGCGGCACACTGATACTCCTCGCAAAGCAAAACAGGACATTGTTCATGTGTGTGTTCTTCTTTGACTTGATCTTACCGACCTGCCTCAACGCGCCCGAAGGAAATAGAGCAGCAGGGGGTTCATAATAATAAAGGGGAAAGGGATACACAGAGATGTTCAAAAACAAACAAAACAAAGAGAATTGGATATGAAGAGTGTAAGAGGAAGGAACTGCCAGTGAGATTGGGGGGGGGGGGGGTGAAGGGTCCCAAAAGAAAGACCGGGGTTCCAGTCAGCCCCATTAGTGTGTCGCATCAGTGTTGTTCCACGTGTCGGAACATGCCTGCAGACTGAGAGCATTGTTTTTTCGGACGTCGCGTGGCAGCTTGAAGGCCTTACAACAGCTGTATGGGAATCCCCCCCCCCCCCCCCCCCCCCCCCCCCCCCCCCCCCCCCCCCCCCTTCAACCACTTTATTGGCCGTGGCAGTGTCCAGATGTGAGGACAGTGGCCTGTCAACAGAGACTAAGGGTTCACTAACTATCTCACAGTAACAGGCAGGAATGCATTCGGCATAGGTGTACACAACAAGCATATAAGAAAAGTTGCAATTTTAAATCCCTGCTAAGGATTGTCAAATCGTTTTCAATCAAAGGGCGAAACAAATCTCAAAATGAACTTGGCTACATTCAAACACGCATGCATGCACACACCACACACTGACAAACTGCTGGTACAGTAATGGATTGTTGCTATTAGATATTAGAAATGCTATGGCAACTGTTACTAAAGTGGTGTGGTTAATGAAACACACAAATATCTCAACTGACCTCACTTCCTGTGCTCCTTCCAAAACGCTCCCTCTAGATATGATGTCACCTGCTGAAGCAAACAGCCAAAGAGAACAAACATGTTTCACACAGGGAAAAACAGTTTGGGCTAAGGAAGAAACATAGCTCTTCATCAAACCAAAATATTGATATTAAGATGTACTATTTGACATATAAAAAGGACTTTGGAAGAGGTGTCACGTGAGTTTTACTAAGTGGCGATGTATATCAATGGAACCAGTCAGTTTTTGCACCTTCTTTAACAAATTTATTTCAGGAAGAATCATTTCCATATAGTATAATTTTCTTTTTATAAAACTCAAGGGTCTCCCCACATTTCCACCAAACCCTTCATATCCCTGCCTCTGTCTTTAATGTGCTTTGCTGTGCCTCTTGCAGTGAACACGCTGGGCATCAGTGATGAGCTGAAGCAGAAGCTGCAGGATGTCATGGTGGACAGACATAAGCTAACCCTGGGGAAGACTCTGGGCGAGGGTGAGTCTGACTTCATCATCATTACAACTCAGTAATGCAATCGTGGGCTTGACTCTAAGGGCCAGTTTCCCAGACATAGATTAGGCCTAGTCCTAGACTAAATCTCACTGTCATTTGAGATTCTTCATTGAAAATGTTTATTCGTCCAGGACTTGGCTCAATTTATGTCCGGGAAACCGGCCCGTAGTGGAGTAAAGGGAAATTTGATTAGAGATAACTTCTGTTTTCCACAATGTTTGAAATAGTTATCAGTTTTAGACAGTTTAGACTGCAAGCAGGCTTCACAGACCTTTTTATATCAAGGTCAAAGCAAACATAAGCTAACAACACTTTTTTTTTTAAAGCGAATGTATTTTTCAATCTTGACTTTGTCTATATTAAGAGTGTCGACATCCCAAATGGAACGCTATTTAGAATTAGAGCAGTTTAGAATTGGAACACAGTTCAGAATTGGAACACCTTTCAACATTGGAACAGTGTCTGGAATCCAATTTGAAACACTTAGGCCCTGCTGTGGCTTCAGGGCCTTAATGGCCCTGTCCGACCTGCAGTGAAAGATCTCACTGTATGGATTAAATAGAGCAAGCCGTGAACACACAGTTATCTAATAGAAGATATGGCAGCAGCTTAACAGGCCCTCGTTAGCCAAAAGCCAGGGCAGTGTGTTCCTGTGTGTGAGTTTGTTCGAGTGTGTACAATGGGTGTCTGTGAATACAAATTCTGCCTTGTCTCACTCACTAATACAGTCCAGCACGTTGCATAGCTGTGTTGTGTAACGTTTGATTGGTTTGGTTCCCCAGGGGAGTTTGGCTCAGTGATGGAGGGCCTCCTGACTCAGGAAGAGGCAGCTCTCAAAGTGGCTGTCAAGACCATGAAGAGTGAGTACATATTTCATAAAATCACATTTTTTCTATTAGCAAAGGATCAAACAGCACAGGCATTAAGAATGAAAGGGTAAAAAATCTTCAATCCCTCCTCCACCCCTCCCCTCCCCTCCTCTCCTCTCCTCTCCTCTCCTCTCCTCTCCTCTCCTCTCCTCTCCTCTCCTCTCCTCTCCTCTCCTCTCCTCTCCTCTCCTCTCCTCTCCTCTCCAGTCGCCATCTGCACCCGCTCAGAGATGGAGGACTTCTTACGGGAGGCCGCCTGCATGAAGGAGTTTGACCACCCAAATGTCATGAGGCTCTTAGGTAAGAGGGAAATCAGTCTGAAAAACATATTACACATTCAATTACGTAAAGATGTTTATGTATTTAATTAACTGCACCCATAGATTGAGTTGGATTAATTGGTTGGTCTAATCTGATCGTTGTCAGCAAAAAAAGAATTCATTAGCGATTCATCTTCATACAAAGTGACGTGGTATTCTTGGGCTTTCTACAGCCCCACAGCTTGGTAAAGATTGACCGTGCATTTCGTTGGTGTGTGTGTGTGTGTGTGTGTGTGTGCGTGATGGTGGGTTGACTCTGGTCTCCTCCCCCGTTTCCCTCAGGTGTGTGTCTGCAGACGGTTGAGAGCGAGGGCTACCCCTCCCCCGTGGTCATCCTGCCTTACATGAAGCATGGAGACCTCCACAGCTACCTGCTCTACTCGCGACTAGGGGACTGCCCCGTGGTGAGTCCTGTCCTCCATACGGGCTCCTTCACGCACACACATAGTACACGTGTTCAGTACACGTGTTCAGTACACGTGTTCAGTACACGTGTTCAGTACACGTGTTCAGTACACATGTTCAGTACACGTGTTTTCCCAGGTGCGCTGTACACTGAAGGGCCACAACCATACGGAAGACAAAAGTCTGTTAAATGTGACTCTCGATGTCTGATATGAACTAACGGCACACACACACACACACGCACACACACACACACACACATACACGCACGTGCACACACACACACACACACACACACACACGCGCACACACACACACACTTAATGTTTATTTTATGTTCGCTGGCCCGGATTTATCTGGCTTTGCTATCTGCACTACGGCCATTCCTAATGGATGAACTGGTTGTTTGGAAGTGAGAAGTACGACACATGAGAAGTCCCTCAAGAACCTGAAGGCTTAGGGAACACAGACCTAATCAAAACAAGGTTCCATGGGTCGTGTGTTGGAGTATGCTAGCTCTGGGCCCACGCTACAATCTGAGCCGTGTAAAATACAAAGCCTTCCCTCTAGAGCAGACTGTACCACTTTTGCCTTTGAAACGGGGGTAGACTACAAATCCTAGGTCTTTTCCCTTCACTATTATGGGTATGATAGTGTAGTCCTCCTGGAGTCTGCTGGCTGACAACGCCACGTAAAATGGAACCTACTGCCCCCTGCTGTCCTGAAAATATATAAAGTAAAACGCTTTTAAGACATTTTGGGATTTTTGTATACAAAGTGTCAAACTTGGGCAAAACTTTCACCGTGCTACATATTTAACTTTCATTTTAATTCACATTTAACCACAAAACTGCACTTTTGACTTACTTAAACTTCATTTTGAAGTACAATGTAAGTATAAACAAAACCTCATGCAGCAGAACCAGAGCGTTAAAATATCTCTCTGTGTTTTCCTGTAGTACCTTCCAGCTCAGATGCTAATAAAGTTCATGACGGACATCGCCAGAGGGATGGAATACCTCAGCAGCAAGAACTTCATTCACAGAGACCTGGCCGCTCGAAACTGCATGTAAGCACAAACCCCCTGTTGGGTTCCTCATGTAACTTCTCTCACTTCCTCTGGTCCTTCATTTTAGACTTTCAGTTTTTCGTATGTGTTTTCTTCTTCTTTTTTGTTATATCTGAGTATTATTATGAGTATGAGTTTCTTCTCCCGTTACATCACGATTTGTTGTGCCTGAAAGTATTGCATATCATATTATTTTAGTTTGTAAGTATTCCCCTATTTCCCAGTGTGATACGTGAGCTGATATATATTCGTGTATCTTTAACATTAATGACACAATTATCATTATCATTATATGGTTATTCTAGTTTGAAAAGAGTTGATGGGTATACTCCAAGGATTGAATTAACCTTGTGGTATCTGTTTGCCTCAGGCTCAATGAAAACATGAACGTGTGTGTGGCGGACTTTGGGCTCTCCAAGAAGATCTACAACGGAGACTACTACCGCCAGGGGCGCATCTCCAAGATGCCCGTCAAATGGATCGCTATCGAGAGTCTGGCTGACCGAGTGTACACAACTAAAAGTGACGTGGTGAGTTAAAGAGTGTGTGTGTGTGTGTGTGTGTGTGTGTGTGTGTGTGTACAGTACCAGTCAAAAGTTTGGACACACTTTCTCATTCAAGTCAATGAGTGTGTGTGTGTGGTGTGTGTGTGTGTGTGTGTGTGTGAGTGTTTTTGACTGCATGCGAGTGAACGTGTGTGTTTGCCCAACACCGTTTTGCTTTTTTTGTTTCGAAAACACAACGTGCATGGCGAGGTTATGTAGACAGAAGGAAGTCCTCTAGGTTTAAACAAACACGGCGCTGTAATCCCTGTGTGATTCCAGTGGGCAGGTTGAGACTCTGATTTGGTCACAGGATCAGCCCTCTGTTTGCCTAGTGAGGATTTGTGTTTGAGAAATGTGTGGCCTGAAGGAACTGAAACCTCTCTCCCCCTCCCCCCTCCCCTCGAACTCTCTTTTTGACACACGACTGTATCTAAAAAAAACAGACACAAAACTCTCCCCTCAACATACATGTATTCACACTACCAAAACACACGGCATTTGGGAAGAAAAAAACAAAGCGACCTAATCCCATCTCTTGGTTGGTCCTTGCTCAGTGGTCTTTTGGAGTGACGATGTGGGAGATTGCCACACGTGGCCAGACCCCCTACCCCGGAGTGGAGAACAGTGAGATCTACGACTACCTGAGACAGGGCAACCGCCTCAAACAGCCTCCAGATTGCCTGGACAGCATGTGAGTGACCAAGCCCCCCCCCCCCCCCCCCCCCCCCCCCCCCCCCCCCCCCCCCGCCCCCCTCCCTCCCTAGCCAAATACCTAATAATAATCATTTCTTCTTACACGTTCGCTTCTGCCTCTGCACTTTGAAACCGGTCCAACGTCCTCTCCCTCCCTCTCTCCTCCTCCATCTCCAGCTACGCCTTCATGTTCTCCTGCTGGCTGCTCAGCCCCAAGGACCGGCCCGCGTTCAAGGAGCTCCGCTGCGAGCTGGAGAAAGCCCTGGACGAGCTGCCGGACCTCCAGGACCCCGACGAGATCCTCTACGTCAACATGGACGAGTCCCCCGGCGACCTGGGGGCCGTCGGGGGCCGCGACCCCCACGGGGGACCCTTCACCTCCTCCTCCTCCTCCTCCTCCTCCTCTCCGTTCTGCCTGAAGGGCCTGGAGTCGGTCGCCACCCAGGTGGAGGTGCACCACCCCAGTCGCTATGTCATCTGCCCCCAGCACGAGACCCCAGCACCTCCGCCCACCACCACCACCAGCAGCAACCATCGGGCTCTGTCCCCCACCGCGTCCCTGGAGAGCCTCACCTTCCTGGACACGTCATCGTCCATGGCCACCTTGCCTCTGGGGCCGTCTTCTGGCTCCACGCCGTCGGCAGAGGTGCTGGAGCGCAGGGAGGGGGGCTGCGGGGTGCAGTTCAGGAAGGTGCCCTGGCAGTGAGGGGGGGCTGCTTGGCTTTGACAGTGACAGACACTTTAAGAGGTTGGAAAGACCGGTTCACCGCTGGACCATCGTGGGCCCAATCAACCAATCACAAGGCTCTCTGTATTTGTCATTTTGGTACAGACTTTAAAGGCCCTGACTGCATGTAAAACATGAATAAAAACTTTGCACAAAGAAATAAAAAAGAGTAACACTCTTGTGCCTCACCCTCCAAGGCAATACAATCCAACCCAATGGGATTGTATTTTTTTTTCTTCTAATGTCCCCCTTACTTTCAGAAGCACATACCAGGAGTGATTGTGACGTGTCAGTACCGGAAATGAAAGAGCACTCCCCTCAGCTCCCCTCAGACCGTCGACTAAAACACAGAAGCACACATGGGGGCCGAGGCTAGCCCCCCCGCCCCACTGCAGCACAATCACTGAGAAAACAGAAACCAACCGCACGGCAACGGTACCGCCACCTCACAACAAATGTCATGACAACGGTGCCACCACCTCCGACGAAACCGCACGGCAACAGTGCCACCACCTCGCACGATGAAGAACGTAATTTACTCACACCGACCCTGGTGATCTCGTCATGCAACAACACCTTTTACCTGTCCAGCTAGCTCAAAGAAGACACTGCCATTTCATGTTTTTAATGTAACGACAGGTAAACCCACTCAGGAGCATTGACACTCGTACATCAACGCCCCTCCCAGCGGCGGACAACACACTGTCGAACTGACGGAGGGACTTTCAGGACTTGCACCTGGACCCAGGATTTCCCTGACAGGCTGTCTGGGGTGTGTGTGTGTGTGTGTGTGTGTGAGAGAGATTTACAACCGTGGCTCTAAAAAACATTGATAACTAAGAGAACCGGGGATCTACAATAAGGAGACAGAGATACGGACAAAGACAGAGAGGAATCAAAAAAGGGAAGGAAAGCCGTGTCCACACCACACCTTCATCCTAGACATTACATCATCTTTCATTGTGTTTTAATGCAAACAAACATAGAGTTACAAGTTAAGCTGGATCCACTGGGGGAGTGGATCTTCCGGATATTACAGCGAGCGTGACAAGCAGGGGGGGGATAGTCCGAAACTATCTCGGTAGCTAGAATCGTCCTGTAGAGGTACTTGTCATGTGGGAGCGGATTGAATGGGACTTTGGCGATGGCTGGGCAAGTTTGGTCGAAAACGAAGGCGGTAGACTTGTGTTGTATAACCAGAAAAATAGCAACATGATCTGAGGTACTGAATCTGAGCTATTGTTTGTGGCTGCACAGTGTTACAGTACATTATGTTTATATTTTTTCTATATGTTTTCTTCGAATGTATATATATATACACCCTTTGCACTAATGGTTAACATGTCTTTTTATATAGATTTTACCTTTTGTATTTTGTATGTCTTAATCTGGTTTTATATGCGCTTAATGCTTCTTTTTTGTTCCTTCAAAGATACTTTTTTCCCTCATATGTATGGAGTTATATTTGTGCTAAAATTCTGTGCTAGAGATGGGATATTTTGAGCACACAGAGATGTTTTGCACATGCAGAAACCTAATTTCGTAGAGAAACGTATCGTCACGCAAACAATTATTAATTTTGAGCAAAGGAAAATTCCCAAGGATTTGGAGCCAGCAGGTCAGGTGTTGGGTGTGTATATATGGGTGTGTACATATGGACTTGAGCAGACATGCAAATACATTTTTATTGAGAACAAAATGTATCCTCCTTTTACTCATAATGAATTATTATTTGCCGGACAATACAATTGTCTTCTAAATTAAGTTTAAGCGCTTGCAAAATACCTTTGTGAGCTCAAAATATCCGTTCACTCGCACAGAATTATGGCACAAATACAAAGTCATACTGATGTGTGATCTACATATTTTTCTTCAAAGTCATGTTCCAATGAAGACCAGGTGGTCCGGTCAGAATATCAGCTTGCTCTTCCATTCAGGAGCAGTTTATTTTGGTTGTGAAAAGGCCTTAGTAGTTAACAAAGACGTTTAAGACTAGCTATAGAGAGGAGCTACATTTTCAAGCGTTGTCAAACCGCTTTCTTCCTGGCTTAAACAACATCAACAGGTCAACAATTACATGACGAACTTATCCCCATTTTTGTAAAACATTACAGATTTCGTTACATTGCAGTACACATGCACTTACTTTCTTCCTTAATATGTGCTTGATTTAATGCATTTATATTTCGGGATGAACTTGACTATCTGAAAAACCGTGTCTGTAGAGGAGGTTGCTGGTTGCTATGTTGCCTGATTGTACGAATCCAGAATGTGTTTACCTCGAGCTTATTGGACAGTTGGATGGGCCTTTCTCGGCCGACTGTAGCATTAGTGAAATACCTTGTTTGGGTGTACATTTCCTGCAATATTGTTAGGTACTGTATGTTCCTCAAACTCAATGCAGATATAATAGCATTTTACAATTAGCCATGTTTGTAAGAGAACCACTGAACAGAACGTTGGAAGATCAAAATATTGCTTTCCTAATGTTCTCTTTTTCTATGGTTAGCCAATAGTAGAGCAGACACACAAGACAGTTTGTCTTTCAAAAGGTTAGTGAACAAAAGAAAAATTGGTCTGGTTAAATATGTAGATTGTATACTGATGTGTTTCCTATATGATAATGTTTCAGAATCATCATTGAACTTCATGATAAGTCCTATCCTATTGAAATCTGTTGTGCCTCTGAGTAGAATAAGTGCCTTTTGAGAGCCAGTATTTTAAACACATTTAAAATGAACGTTCTAAAGGAGTTTCTTTCTCCCTTTGATTCAACAAGTGCCTGGTGAGTCAAATCAAACATTCCTATATTTGAAACTTTGATCAAATTCCCCAACCCTCCTCCAAGGAGGAGAGGTATGGTGTTCCTAGTTTTATGAACACTTAAGACAGATTTCTTTTTTATACCTACATGCAGTATTTTGTATATGAAATAAATGTGTGCATACTTCACACCCTTATGAGTGTTATTGGTGTTTGTTTACCCCACACCATAGCAGATCAAACTAAAAGTTTCTCTTTTTTAATAATCCTACCTCACGATAGCAGAGTCAACGCTTCTTAATCTGTGATCCCCCCCAAAAAAAACTCCAGCTTCAGATGACAACGGAAATGACCTTTTTTAATTGAATTTGTAAAATGCTCTGTTATGGTGTACAGTAGTGGTAATAGTAGTAGCAGCAGCAGCAGAGAGCCTCAGAAGTGAATGTAGGAGATCTGGACGTCTCCTGTTATCTCCAGCATATCAATCTGAGTGAAGGCCTGGTAGCGATGGAAGAAGTCGCACATGTGTTGGCCGTTGACGAACACCTTGAACCTCTGGTTGCCACAGCGAATGGACATCTACGGGGACACAGTGCGAGGCAGAGAGTGCAGTGACGTTAACTCATACCTCAGCAGTTCACCTAGTCCCTCAGAATACCTGAACGTGCCGAAAAGAAGGAAAACCTGAAAGCCACTTGGTGTGTCAAATAAAACAAAAACTAAAAAAGAGGTAGAATAGATAACCTGGATATGCTTGAAAAAAAAAAAAAAAAGATGGGGCAGCTTAGGGCACCAAATTTCAAAACAAAAAAGGGATTTAAAGAAGTATATCCAGATGGAGGCTATATAACATAAATGGTAGAACTCAACAACATTTGCCATGGAAAACATCTTAATCTAAATGTTTTCGTTGCAAGCCTTGCCAGTGAAGAAATAACAGAACAGGAGCGTGGCGGACGGGCTGGGAGATGTCTTACGTCAAAGTACTGTCCCTCCATGAAAGGGTTGAGGCTCAGCTCTCTCTCCTCCTGGCCCCAGACGCCCCCGATCATGCTGTTCCTCACCACCATCCCCTCTCGCACCCTGGGGTTCATGTGGAAGGCTATCTCCCGCGAACCGCTCACCATGAAGTTGATAGACATCCTGGGAGGGGGGGGGGGGCATACACACACACACACACACGAACACACATTCACACACAAGCAGAAACACACACACACACACATACACACACACACAAACAAACAAACAGACACAGACACAGACATACATACACACACACACACACACACACACACACACACACACACACACACACAGAACACAGTTATGGATGAAACAAAACTTGAAACCTACACCATGAAGTCTCCTTCATTCCTGTCTCTACCTATTTTATAAAATGCATAAAAAACTAGAAACATAGAAATCATATGTGAATAACTATATAACTTATTACGACTTGCAAACACACAAAGTACTCCTAATGCCGTAACCTCTCTCTCTCTCTCTCTCTCTCTCTCTCTCTCTCTCTCTCTCTATTTCTAGCTCTCTTTCTCTCTCACACACACACACACTCACACACACACACACACATACACACACACACACACACACACACACACACACACACACACACACACACACACACACACTACTAGTGTTGCCCGACCTGTCCGCTCCGTAGGGCACCATGCCTCGGATGATGATGGTCCTTTTAGAAGACATCCCTCCTGGGATCATGTTGGAGTAGGGGACAGGCTAGGCAACACAGACAAACAGAAGACATCAGTCAGTCAGTCAGTTACCAAGACAACCAGAAGACAACAGTCAGTCAGTCAGTTACCAAGACAACCAGAAGACATCAGTCAGTCAGTCAGTCAGTCACCAAGACAACCAGAAGACAACAGTCAGTCAGTCAGTTACCAAGACAACCAGAAGACATCAGTCAGTCAGTCAGTTACCAAGACAACCAGAAGACATCAGTCAGTCAGTCAGTCACCAAGACAACCAGAAGACAACAGCCAGTCAGTAAGCAAGAAAAACAGGAGACAACAGTCAGTCAATCAGTTACCAAGAAAAAACGGAGACCACAGTCAGTCCGTTACCAAGACAACCAGAAGACAACAGTCAGTCAGTCAGTTAACACACTATGTGGACTATCAGGAATAAACCCCCACAGTGAGTTCAGTGCATAGTCAGCAAAACAACTTCACGTATTCACTTGTGATGCTTTTCAGGCTACATCATGAGTATATTACTGGGAGAAAACCAACAAAACACGCACATAATATGGCTACTTACAGGGTTGTACATCGGCTGGCCACCCATGACCTGAAATGAACATTATTCACTTTTGGAAAAAAAGAACAGGAAATTCTCCAACTTGTCATTTTGACGTCAATTGGAATATTCAGTTTACTTCTATAAAGAACAGAGAGATAAATGCTTTTCATATTATTTGATATGAAATATAAAATGATGAAGCATTCTTACCGGCAGGTTACCTCCTGGAAAGCATCCACCTCCCTAATTGGAATACAACAACAGCATAACTGATACAGAACTAATACAGTATACCTAAAAAAAAAGATATACATATCAGAGAGCTTTCATAATAAGAGGAAATCTGTTTTGGGATGAAACGAATATGATCTAAGGTTGATGAAGTAATATACACGTAAAGACACTGGTACAATTTGACACTGCAGTGTGAGAGTGAGGCAAAAACTGCACGGGTACGTACCCCCATCCCACCTGGGTATCCACCCTGCTGGAGAACCAAACACAGAGACATTGAGAAGTGTAGAGAAGGGCACAGGTAACGCTAGAAGTTTAGAGTTTACTAAGAACCCAATACAGGCATTGAGAAGTGTAGAGAGGAACAGCTAGAGGTAGAGCTCTCGTCAAACATTTTTTTAGATAACCCCCTATAGGAATATGGCAGCCACTTTTCTGCAGACATTTTATTTAAAAGTCATAAATCCAATGTACCATGAGGGACATGTTTTCTATACATCACGCTAGACGTTTAGAGTATAATAATAACCCATACTATATGAAAGAAATATGATAAACCTTGGAGGATTACCCAGTAGTAATATATAATAATAGTAATAATGATGACTCCATTTTATGATATTACTCTATCAGTATTTTGTGTTTTTACGTAAACAGTATTTGTTTTTCAAATTACAAACTGCGCTGTATCTAATTCCCACACAGTGAGATGACTGACGTGGAAGCTTACCCCCATCCCACCTCCCATTCCGCCTGGGTAGCCACCCTGCAACAACAACAACAAAAATAGAAAATAAGTAACAGACAAACAGACCTATCAGTAAACCAAAGGACAAGCAATGGCAAGCAAATCATTCATAAATAAGTCATATTATATTAGGTAGCTGATTTAATAGGGTTTCATAAGAACAAGGTATATCCATAACAAGGCTTGGTAAAATGTAGGAGACTCCATTTGTATGCAGGAACAATTTAGTGCTGATATTTGTAAGTCAATTCAAATGTGTATTTCACATATTTCTAATAGTTTGTGTCAGCGAAAACATCTACAGTAAATCAACGGCTTCAACTTACTCCCATTCCGCCTCCCATGTCTCCTGGGTAACCACCCTGTAGAATGCGAAGAACAGTCAAAAATATTATGTTTACAAAATCACAAAATCGAAAATCAACCTCAAGAGACTGAGATGAACTGAACCCTATTGACTAGTACAAAATCACATCCGTAAAAACCTCCATCTCGATGCACTTGCTTCATAACTGATGTCTGGTATTTTCCATGCACTTTAGAAGAAGCAGTGAATCTCTGGTTCTTACCCCCATGCCTCCTCCCGATCCTCCGGCTGGGTAACCCCCCATGCCTCCCCCCATTCCCCCCTGCAGGACAGAGAACACGTTACACCTGCAACCCCATACTGTCAAAATCACGCAGCCATTTCTCTACCCCTACCCTCTTTTCTTTTTCTTTCTTTCTTTCTTTCTTTCTTTCTTTCTTTCTTTCTTTCTTTCTTTCTTTCTTTCTTTCTTTCTTTCTTTCTTTAAGTGCACGCACATGCGCACGCACACACAAACACACACACACACACACACACACACACACACACACACACACACACACTAAGTCATACACTCTTTCAGGGTCTCTCCTAGACACACACACACTCTACCCCCACCCCCCCTCTCTCACTCTTTCTTGGTCTCTCGTACACAGAATCTTATTCTCTCTCTCTCCCCTCCCTCTCTCTTGTTCTGCTCTCTGTTTGCCCGTCGTTATCTTGACGTTGGACGGATACTCACTGCTGATCCCCCTGGGTGCCTATTCACTCCACCTTGACCGCCCTGGCACAAAAGCCAGGGCCATTAGGCACTTTACCATTAATGATTAACACATAAGCAATCACACATGAATTTCCACGAACGCTTTTGCACTGCCGTTGCCACCCAAAGCTTCAAGCAAAATTATAATTTACACATTTCTCACTCTCTCTCTCTCTCTCTCTCTCTCTCTCTCTCTCTCTCTCTCTCTCTCTCTCTCTCTCTCTCTCTCTCTCACACACACACACTCACACACACACACACACACACACACACACACACACACACACACACACACACACACACAAACAGGCAGACAAACAAGAAGACACACACACACACACACACAAACAAACAAGAAGACAAACAGACACACACTTCTAGACAACTCACTCCAATGACATTGATGGTCTGAATGATGACCTCTCCTGCTATCTGAAGAGCACACACACGCTCCACAGGAATATGATGGGCAAAATGGTGGAAGTCTCGCCCGTTGACTTTGATCTACAAGGCAGCAAGACATGTCAGTATGATTTACCATTCAGGTCTAGTCTTTAAGTGTCAAGAGGCCTGCATGTCTAATTAGCAGGACTGGGACAAAATCTGAATTTAAACGCGTCAGCGGAGAATGCAAGGATTCTACATTTTGCATAGGTCGACTGATAAATGATTAATATGAATAAATGCCACGGTTTCCAACCGCTTTAAAAAAAAGCCTGAAACCATGACCCCCTCCCTAAACCGCCACTCACTGATCCTAATAAAACGAGAGGGCAGCTAAACTTTCTAAACACCAAAACTGGTGTAGAGTCAAAATCAACAATCATTAGTTTGATTTGATTTCATTCTAATCATTTAGTATTAGTACATTAGTATGGTATATATGTCCAGCCCGAGACAACTGACTCTGGGGTTACCTGGTAACCCTCCGCGGTCACTATGACGACCATCTCGAAGGCCTCTCCTTTGCTGAAGGGCATGTCGTGGGTCTTGTGTTCATGGCCCCAGGTCCCGTTCTCGTAGCTGTTGAACACGACCTTGTCCCAGCCGTCGAAACGAGGGTTCACGTGCATGGCGATGTCACTTCCTTCCATCTCACCACACAGCAGGTTGAGGTTAAACCTAAACGGAAACAGAAGAAGAAGAAACTTTCGGAGGTAAAAAAAGACATACTGTATGTGATGCATTTTAGTGCACTAGGTACTGTGCACTAGCTAGGGTGCATGCACGTATTTCCTAAAAGATGACAGGCCATCCGCCTAATTAATGTTTTCCATGGTACACTGTTGACACAGTCTATCACTGTGGTGTTTGTTCTGTATGCAAAGCGAATCCTGTCTGGGGCAACACATCTATCTGTGGTGTGAAGATACACAGAGGTGGGTTAGGCCCCTGATAACGGAAACGCGCGTGTGTGTGTGTGTGTGTGTGTGTGTGTGTGTGTGTTTGTGTGTGTGTGTGTGTTCACTGTTAATTGTCTCCTTTTTATATCCACAGAAACACATCGCTCTCACTCCACCCTGGTACTGTCTGACAATGTCTTCTTGTGAAATCGTTCCCTAGATTTCAAATCATCTTAAGGACTTAGTAGTTATCATAAACGTAACATCATAACAATCCTAATCAGTGATACTGGTAGTACAGAACATGCTCTTAGCTAATGATTAATATAAATATAAATTATCCCATTATTCATATATCATGTCATATCAGTATTCTAGAAAAGTAAAGATTAGCGTTGGTCATTGTAGTTCTCTGATGTCACTATTGTAGGCCGACAGTCACAGCATTGTTTGTATGACTCATGATGTGATAACACCGTTTCCTGTAAGGTGAGGGAGTCCCAGAGATCAGCTGACCAGGGAGTCGACTCAAAACGGATCCCCAGTTTCAAAATGCCGTTCTCTGAGCAACGACGATATTTATAATCATGTCAAAATCGTCTATTGCTGTACATTACATGTCTAAACAACAAGAATACGATCAACAGCAACAAACTGTAACAATATCCAAAATGTTGGCTGATGGTTCGACTGATTGACTCGACAGTTGTTTGGAGTTTGGATGGATGGGGTGGGTGTATGTTAACGTCTCACCTTTTCATGTGATGTGGAATGGACCCCTGGATGTAAATAGACATCCCAGGCCTTAGACCGCCATAGATCGGCCCTAGATAGGGGATGTTCTGTCAACCGCACGCAGGCATGCACGCACGCGCACACACACACACACACACACACACACACACACACACACACACACAGTCAGAGCAAAGTAGTTAACATAGTGTCCAATTCTGCAGAACATAGCCTTGAATCTTAAACCAATGCAGACGAGGGATCATAGTTTACAAAATATCTAGATTTTTTGACAAGCAGGTAAACGTTTACTTACAGGACTGTAGATGGGCTGATAGCCTGGAGGAGCGACAAAACTCATGATGACAAGGACCACAGAGAGACAGTCAGAGGGCGAATCACGGGGCAGTCGAGCCAGGTCAGAAAACGCAGCACTGTGGGCCAACGTGTTTTATATACCAACGTCAAAAAGAGGGCGGGCACACATCAAGGAAACAGAACTGGACGGGCGGCGCGTTGTCGTGGCAACCTTGTCTCTCTGGTATTAGTCAACCCTAAAGAGGCCGTGGGGGGAGTGGTGTTCAAGAACAAAAGATGTTTTAAAGTGTAAAGGTGTGTGTGTGTGTGTGTAAGGAGTGGGTGGGTGGGTTTCTAATGTATAGCGCATAGTGAGTGTGTGTGTGTGTGTGTGTGTGTGTGTGTGTGTAAGCATACATGTAGAATAATCTCAAGTGGGGCTAGTTAACAAACCTGAAAGATGTTTAAAATGTAACCTGACTTTGAAGCCATTGAAGCAACCACTCAGGTAAGTGTCAATAAATGCAAAACATTGGATTGGACTACTGTCAAATAAACTTCTAGAGCCAGATTTCTTCAGACTGAATCATAAACGGCTAATGGTCACTAATAAAAACCCATTATAACTGGGTGTGTGCAGTAATTGTATTAAGTGGAGAAATGTCTGTCTGCAGAAAGCAAACAGTTTCAAACTCCTTCAGTACACATTGCTGCTAACCCTTATCTACAGTTTTACAACTAATACACAAGTGGGAGTATGAAACTGTACAGTCACTCACTCACAGGGCTGAGCGGGAGGACACACACACACACACACACACACACACACACACACACACACACATCCCTGACCTAGTGATCTGTGGGTGTGATTGAGTGCGATTTAGATGTGCCCAAAGACAAAAGACGTGATGCCTGAAAAGAAATGTTAAATATTTCTAATGTCTTCCAGGGAAACACAGAGACTTCAGTATAGATATAGTATATTCATTATATATATATATATATATATATATATATATATATATATATATATATATATATATATATATATATTCAGTATAGATATAGTATATTCATTATATATATATATATATATATATATCATATATATTCAGTATAGATATAGCATATTCAAATAAAAAAGAAATGTTAAATATTTCTAATGTCTTCCAGGGAAACACAGAGACTTCAGTATAGATATAGTATATTCATTATATATATATATATATATATATATATATATATATCATATATATTCAGTATAGATATAGTATATTCATTATATATATATATATATCATATATATTCAGTATAGATATAGTATATTCATTATATATATATATATATCATATATATTCAGTATATAGTATATTCATTATATATATATATATATATATATATATAGATATAGTATATTCATTATATATATATATATATATATATATATATATCATATATATTCAGTATAGCCCCACCAAAAAGGATAAGGAGGGTGTCGCCCTGCGCAGTCAGCCTGGTTTGGTGTGACACCGTGTAAACTGGGAAGGAGGGAGGGAGTCATTTCTGCTATTTTCAGCATCATACACGGACAAAAAAAAAATATAAAAAAGAATCAGAAACGATGTCATCTTAAAATAATCTGTTTTTTTTTATTCTGTATTGAAACACATGTTTAAGTCATGTCATCAGATATAAGTCACTGATCTCGGTCAAGTTCCATACTATACTTGGGTCTAACAGTAGGGTGACCTTACACACATATACACACTTGTAAATGCACATCCCAACCAAGGCTCTCTGCAAACATTGTACCGTTGAACATTCTCATATTGATATCGACAAATAACATCATCCTCATCATCCTCATTCTCGTCATCATGAAGATGGAGTGAGTTTTAAGTTTGCATTGTATGTGTGTGTGCGTGTGTGTGTGTGCGCGTATTTGTGTGGTTGAAGGTGCATTTATTTGATAGGATTCATGGTGATTTATGTAGTGTAGTTAAGAAACTGTATGAGATCAACGTATTACTTGCTTCACTGAGAAAAATAATTTGTATGCAGTATTCTAAAAATAGCTATCATAAAAATCTAACTAAAGCAGGAAGAAAAAAATTAAGCAAAATCTGTTGATTGCAAACTATAGATTTTCTTTATGCTAATTGATTTCAAAACACAACCAGAATTAACATTGAACTAAGAATCTGAGACGGGTTTAAAACTTTCAAAGCTCTAAAAAAGAAAAAAAATATACGCATTTATGTTTGTAAAATATGTAATTTCGTCAAACGACTTCTTTAATCACCTAGTCCTCACTCTGTCATACACAGGACTCTTTGGCCACGATGTACACAATACTGTGCACATTAAAATACAATAATTATTTAATATGAATGCACTGACCAACAGGTATTTGTGCATAAGTTGTCATAGATCAAGACTGTGGCCCCCATCAATAAGAGGCGGCTAACAGCCTTTGTCTTTCGTAAGATACACGGCGCGTAGTGTATGAATAAATAATCAATAAACGACCCCTGCGTCCTCTTGATGTGCATTAGCCTTTCGCTGCACTGAGTCCTGCTATACACCACGGCGACACAGAGCAGGTCGAAGAGAAACCACACACAGGAGCGGACGCAGACGGCTGTAAGACTTCTGAGTGCAAACTGTCAACACGGTTTATTCCACACCGCCATCGATTGCATAAAGACAGACGACCGTCTCGCCCGTTGAAGTTGGCAAATGGGGCGTTTCGGCATCTTAAAGTGTCCTTAACTTATTTTTATTGATCACAGCGGAGCAGGCGTGAAGGGAGTGAGTGTGAGCGAGTCTAAAGGGGTTTTGACTGCCCCTCAGTGGACACAAGAGGCACTGCTGTGAGACGCAGTCATCCGCTTCACTCGTTTTCGAATCGCTCCTCAACGCAATAACACGGTAAAAAGACAATTTGTTTTAATAAAGCGGTGCAAAGCGACATCTGTCCTATCATCAAAGGATTTCAGTAAGACCAAACTAAGTACATTCTCTAACAAAACAGACACACAGTAACATTGTTACCACTGTAACCACGAAGCAAAGCTAGACCGTTACTTTAGGCACTCAGATGTTTACAGCGATAGAGAATGAAAGAGGCAACTATACGCGTGTTTTTTGTGCACAGGTAAATGTTCTAGACCATGGAGATTTCACACAGCTAAAAGGCCATGGAGTGTATTTACACGATACAAGAAAGAAAGAAAAAAAAAGGCCCAGAGAACCCACTTCGTGTTTCTTCAATTTTACTTCCTGGTTAAGGCTCTCACCCCTAGTCAAATCAAAATACTGTTGCCAGGGAGATCTGCTGTACATGGTGTGTGCATAGCATCAAGAGAGCTGTTGTTAAAAAACCAATAGCTTTTACAAAAAGATGTCTGCCCTCGATAAGTGTCTCTCAGTAACTTTATATCTCGCCACTCCTCTCCCCCGTCACACACACACACGCACGCACGCACGCACACACACACACACACAGACAGGATAACAGGGTGTAGCTCGCTAGGCCAGTTGATCCTCGTACTGCTTCCGGAAACAGTCTCCGGCCGGGTAGAAGTCCCAGCATCGGTCCTGGTACATCTTCCAGACGTAGGACTCCTGGAAGGGAGAAGCAAATACATAACATGAGACGGGGGGGGGGGGGGGGGGCAAAGGGGGGAGGGAAGGGAAATAGATCAGAGCGAGGGAGATAGACATGGGGGAAAATGGTGGCCAAAAGGTCATGAGTTAAATTCCCACTTGGGGACACCACCACCAGTGTGACCTTGAGCAAGGCACTTTGTAAGATAGGAAGCGGCTTTTGATAACAGCTAAACGACAAAAAAAAAAACGTAAGCAAAACAAATGAGAAGGAGGGAACCCGGGAAAAGAGGGAGGAAAGAGAAAGGCAGGGGGACGAGAGAGATAGACAGAGAAAAACGAGAAGGTTGGAGGATGAAAAAAAAAGAATGGAAGTACGGAGTTCCGGTCGAGAATGACGTGTGAAAACTTCCGAAAGGCTTGAGTTTGGAAACACACCTGTCCCGTGTGCTCTGTTTCATCCTTGTTGATCAGATACATCAGGAAGAACCTAGAGGAGGAGAACCAGGGATTTTACTATGAGCATCACTGTCAAACCGTCAGAGAAACACACACATAAGATACATCAGGAAGAACCTAGAGGAGGAGAACCAGGGATTTTCCTATGAGCATCACTGTCAAACCGTCACAGAAACACACAGATAAAAGGGTCAAGTAAATAAAAAAAAGATCTATGTTTTAGTACCACCATTTTTTGTCGCGGTATCATTCTATTTGGAAGGTAACGTCGTTTCAGGACGATCCAATACTCACATGTAGTTGGCTAAGTTGTGTTCTTCTAAAGTGTGCGTCTCGAAGCCGTGCGGAGTCGTGTCAAAGTAGTCGCTGCCGATTCCACAGATGAAGCACTTGGTCTGGAAGGAGAAAAGGACAATAGATCGTTAACACTGTGAAGATGCGGCTTTGTTTTTTTTAGGTTTCCATGGCAGGGCCTGTTTATACGTCTGTAGTCACAGTCTGTGGAGGGAGATTTTTTATTTGCTCTTGGTAGAGATTCTTTTGTTGTTGGTTAATGCATTGTTAAGTTATATTCATTATACAGTGTAGGGCCTTCCTACCTACTGGGGTACATTTGAGCGTGACACCAGGAAAGGAGTTGATGTTATCTCCTTCTTACCATCATGTACAATTTACAGTGTAATCCTTTCCTACCTACTGGGGCACATTTGAGTGTGACACCAGGAAAGGAGCTGATGTCACCCTCCACTTACCTCCATGTCCTCTCTGACCTGCTCCTGTTGATCTCTCAGCTCCCCAAAGGCATCAATGATCAGACCTGACACACACACACACACACACAACCAATTCAATGATCTATTCATACAATATAAGGTACAGCAATAAAAATAGAAAAATAAAAGAACATATATATTTTCAAAGCTCTGTTAGCTCCACCTTGGATGATGGCCAGCAGGATGACGATGACGAAGAAGAAGAAGGTGATGTCAAAGACCACTCGGTAGAGCTCGTACTCATCCCCCGCGGGGTCCTCTATCTCGTCGCCTATCCCCCCGCCGGCGCGCACACCCACGTACATGTGGAACAGGTAGCACTGGAGGGCAAAGGGCAAAGGGCACGGAGAGGTCAAACGAGGGTCGTTGACATGACAACGCGCGATGCCGCAGGTTCACAGTGATTACCGGCCAATGTTGGTTTGACTTAAAGAGGTCCGCCAAATCTTTGTTAGCAGAGGGTAATATCCCGGCATACTAGATCAGGTGACAGTGATTGACCTCCGTTCAGGGGATTTCGCTGATTGGAGACTGATTGGAGACTGATTATAGACTGATTATAGACTGATTGGAGACTGATAGGAGACTGATTTGGAGACTGATTGGAGACTGATTGGAGACTGATTGGAGACTGATTGGAGACTGATTATAGACTCATTATAGACTGATTGGAGACTGATTGGAGACTGATTGGAGACTGATAGGAGACTGATTTGCAGACTGATTGGAGACTGATTGGAGACTGATTGGAGACTGATTGGAGACTGATTGGAGACTGATTGGAGACTGATTGGAGACTCATTATAGACTGATTGGAGACTGATTGGAGACTGATAGGAGACTGATTTGCAGACTGATTGGAGACTGATTGGAGACTGATTGGAGACTGATTGGAGACTGATTGGAGACTGATTGGAGACTGATTATAGACTGATAGGAGACTGATTTGCAGACTGATTTGCAGACTGATTGGAGACTGATTGGAGACTGATTATACACTGATTTGAGACTGATTGGAGACTGATTATAGACTGATTGGAGACTGATTGGAGACTGATTGGAGACTGATTGGAGACTGATTGGAGACTGATTGGAGACTGATTATAGACTGATTGGAGACTGATTTGAGACTGATTATAGACTGATTATAGACTGATTGGAGACTGATTTGATATTCCTCTCACCGTCATCATGTCGTCACACTTCATGTCCGGCTCGTCCTCGTCCTCGCTCTTGTTGTAGAACTTCCGGAAGAAGTTGAAGGCCACCACCGTGTAGAGATACACCACCACAGCCAGCAGGCCCACCGTCATCATCAGCTATGCAGAGAAGGAGACATACATAGGGGGCAAAGGAAGAGAGAGAGAGAGAGAGAGAGAGAGAGAGAGAGAGAGAGAAGAGAGAGGGGGGGGGGTGTAGGGAAGAAAGAGAATGCGAGAGATGAGGCAGAAGTGGATGATGAGATGGAAGGGAGGAGGCACAGAGGAAGAAATAGAGAGGGAGATGAGGGAGAAGTGGCAGCGTTTTAAAATCAATATATCCCAAGATAAAAAATGGTTCCCTTAGTCCTTCAGTAGAAGGATGACTTATCGATTCTATGGTCTCAATAAAATGCTCCCAAAGTCCCTGGCAGCCATTGCTGTCAGAGAGATAAGAGAGACAACAGCAGATAGATTGACTAACTTGTTTTCCATTGTGGGTGACCGAGGACAGGATGGTGCGCAGGGTTTTGACGCCCATGGCGATGTCCAGCAGATGGGCAGCATAAAAGAAGTTGTTGTAGTGTCCCAGGATGGACATGACAGTGTACCACACTAGGTACAGGAAGGTCTGCAATCAGAGTCAAAGAGTTAAAATCTGAATCTGAAATCAATATTAAAATCAGAATCACTACAGCAGAAAAATCTATGGACACTACGCTAAGTTCAGGAAGGTCTGGAATCAGAGTCAAAGAGTTCAAATCAGAATCAGAAGAATCAGAAGAATAATCAAAATGGCTGAGAGCAGTAGTTGTATACCACACAGGTACAGGAAGGTAAAGGAGATCAGTAAGATTCAGAGAGTCACCATCTCAAGGTTGACCTCCTTCTTCGAAAGGATACTTACATTGTCGGTGAACACAACTCCAAACTTCCATATCTGGTACTTAAAGTCAATGGAGGTGATGCTGCAAAAAAGAGAAGTTTTACCTGTAAGTCCAGGGTATCTACAATAAGCAATGTGAATTTGTAAAGGAGAGGTTGTGACACAGCAGTGAAAGTTGGTGTTGATTCTACTCTATTTTATTCTGATCTATAATCATTTAGACCTCATATAGAACTACTCATCACTGCAACTGCAATGAAACGTAATATGTTCCCAAAAAAAAAAAAAAAAAACGTGGGTCATCATAGCTGTTACAGGTCATTACTGTTTGTGAACTAGACAAATAAAAGTGGAAATAACATTTAACAAAAAAAAAAAAAAAAGCATTGTTCCAGTGCGAGGTGTTGCCAGGTCTAGTAGGAGTACCTGGCGAAGAAGGAGCTGTCTGGTTCGGGTTTCTTCTCGTGTGTCATGGCACTGACGTCCAGGGAGGCCAGGTCCATCCCCAGCAGCTCCGCAATCCTCTCTCTGCCATAGATGTCCCCGTACTTGTCTAGCACCTACACGCACGCACGCACGCACGCACGCACGCACTCACACACACACACACACACACACACACACACACACACACACATACACACACACACACACGATAGCATACGCATTCGTTTTTACAAAAACAAAGAAAAGTCGCAATATTAACACAGCTATCATCTAACCAATATTCTTTAATTAACAAATAGGAGATATTACTGAATCAACTTGTAATTTAAACTGCCGTCAAGAATAAAAACACTTGCCTTTCTCTTCACAAACTTGTCCCAGTAATTATTAGGGAACGACCTAAGTTGAAAAGACAAACCCATGATTAAAGTTTCGTATTACATTCCATCAAACCAGAATATGGTTGATATACTTTACTCAAGATAATGAAAAAATGTCCCATGATTTTATCTGACCAAATTGTTTAAGAGACATCTTTTACGACGCGTGCGTGCTGAGTTTAAGTGTGCAGGGTGTCGGAGAGCGATGGCCTGACTAGGGAGGGGTGAGGGACTATGAGAGTAGGCGTCTTACGGGGTGTTGAGGACCAGTCTGTCCCACTGGCCTTTGATGTCGTCATCCTCAGGCTGTTCTGTGACGTACAGGCCGTCAAACTCCAACGTCCTGGCCAGCTCCTTCTCTCTCTTAAAGATGACCAGGGGCACCTGGTGACACACACGCGCGCAAGCGCACACGCACAGACTTTTATGGTGATGAAAACACACAGCTAGGCACACTGTGACGAGCATACGAGCCTATGATACTATTGTTCTAAGTAAACAAATAAATGTAACCCTGACTAAATATTTCATCACATTTAAGCCCTGCCTGAATAGTTAGTATATTGCTTTCAATACTCCACAGGTACTTGTAAGCGCATGGTACCTACTACCTCACGCACCACATCTGGACAGTGTCCCATAATTTCTCTGATTATTTAAGACAACATCTATTGCTGACTCATACCCAGGTCTCACTTGAAAAATCGTTTTTTTTTTTTTTTTATCTCATTGTGATCTTCTCCTGGTTAAATAAAGTAAAAAAAAAAAAAAGAAAAGAATGCAAGACAGAACACAGAACACAGGCAACGACGTGGAGTGGACTTCAGCCTTCCAGACGTTTTGGCTGCTCTTTCCGTACGCTTTTCCTCTGTGTGGTGAAACACTTAGCGGCTGGGTCACCTTGAGACAGTTGTATCCGATGATGCAGAGGAAGGAGATGACGGTGTGGAAGGCCGCCAGGAAAGTCATGCAGGGCTGCATGTAGCCCGTGCTCTCCTCCAGGAAGAAGTAGACCAGGCCCTCTTCCTCCTCCTCGTCTTCGCCTCCCATCTCGCCAAAGCCTGAGCCACCGCCATCGCCGTCGTCGTCGCCGCCGCCGCCACCGCCACCAGAGGCCTCGAACAGACCGGAGGCCTCGAACAGACCGGAGGCCTCATAGTCGTCGTCCTCCCCCTGTGGGCTGTCTGACACCTGCCGTGTGGGAATGGAGAGATGGGAGGGAGAGAGGGGAGGGAGAGATGGGATGGAGAGATGGGAGGGAGAGAGGGGAGGGAGAGATGGGAGGGAGAGATGGGAGGGAGAGATGGGAGGGAGAGAGGGGAGGGAGAGAGGGGAGGGAGAGATGGGAGGGAGAGATGGAATGGAGAGAGGGAATGGAGAGATGGGAGGGAGAGATGGGAGGGAGAGATGAAATGGAGAGATGGAATGGAGAGATGGAATGGAGAGATGGGAGGGAGAGATGGAATGGAGAGATGGGAGGGAGAGATGGGAGGGAGAGATGGGAGGGAGAGATGGGATGGAGAGATGGAATGGAGAGATGGAATGGAGAGATGGGAGGGAGAGATGGAATGGAGAGATGGGAGGGAGAGATGGGATGGAGAGATGGGATAGAGAGATGAAATGGTAAGATGGAATGGAGGTGACTTAAAAAGATTGCAACGTTCCCGTAAAAAGATTGTAGTTTATAAAGAAGCCTAAATCTAGGTTGAGTTACTACGTAAAATCTTTTATGCGGTATAGTATTTTATACAGTATAGATATAAGGTCACTTACACAATGCCTTAAATTATAATCTTCCTAAAATGATGAGTCTAATTCATAAATCTTAGATAACGGTAGACGATAATTATACATATGATGTACTGCAGTCAGATCTGTCTGAATATTAGAGGGCTCTATGGTAAAAGTTAGAAATCGATCCATTAATCCTATGTTGAACATGCTGTTTTTGACTAAAACATGAAGAGAAACTGCATTCACACTCACAACCTTCCCCAGTTCTATTTTTCGAGTCAACATGAGCGTGAATTCTGACCTTATAGAAGAGCAGGATGAAATTGAGAGCGAATGCAACGAACAGAGCCAGGAAACGCAGGTTGTAGAAGTTACGAGACAGGTAGTTCTGGAAACGAAACACTTGAACTTAACGAACAATACAGAATGGGATTGCAGGGATTTTGGACCATCATTGTTTATTTTAATAATACATTTGTCTTGTGTTAAAGAAAGAAGGAAATATTTACCATGAATTTGATCCTCTGGATCTCCAGCTCATTCCAGAGCTCAAAGCCACCCTCAGCAGACTGCTTGTCCTTCTTGGACTTGGCCGTAACCTTCTCCTCCTTAAACACCGGCTCCTCCTCCTCTGCCTTAGCCTCAGCCTCTTTATCTGCTTTCTCTCCGTTCTCAGTGCTGCAGAGGCGTAAACGATTGAGGAGAAGGGGATTTATTGCAGGGGATCGGATGTAGACCAAAGGCACCAGTGCAATGTGTAAAACACAGTGCTCAGAAACGCAGGCTGATGGTGGCTACCAGTACAACGCGAAAAAACACAGCGTTCAGTAACGCAGGCTAAGCTGGGTGGAAAACAAGGAACGAAAGGGGAGACATAGAAAGAAAAGAGAGACTAGGAAAGCTTAAAATCTAGACAGAAAAGAGAGAAAGAGGAGGCATAAAAAGAAGAACACGTACTCGGCTTTCTCTGCCTCTGGCGCCACTTCCTCCTCCGTTTCGGGGGCGGACTCGGCCTGTCCTTCCTCTCCCTCCAGGCCGCCTCCCACCGCTTCCAACTGCATCATGGGAAAAAAAAATCAGCAAACAACCAATCAAACAAACAACCTAGCAGACCAAAACCGTCAGCCTGACCCGTGGTTGATTGTTGATATTGACTTAATGTTTCATACAGTCGACTGCGTGCACGGTTTATAATAATTCATAATTAATAATAATTCATTTTTATTTATATAGTGCTTTTCTAAGACCCAAAGACCCTTTACAGAAAAAGAATAAGACAATAAGGAGGACAAAATTGTATATGAAGCTGGCATGATGAAGGAAATAAATGCGTTATAAATACACGCATCTCTTCAGAAAAACGATACTGTCTTTATATGACTACTGAACGACTAGCTATACGAGACCACAATCCCAAGATCTTCTCTCACCAGTTTCCTCTTCAGCAGGGGCGTGCCCTCGGGCGTCGGGGGTTCTACTGTAGAGGTCTCGCCAAAGTCCCCAAGCCCCCCGGGGGTGTCAAAGCCAGGCAGCCTTCCTCCCTCCTGATCCTCCCCACCTTCCTCCTCCCCGTCCTCTCCTCCCCCGGCGTCCAGCATGTCCGCGATCCCGTCCGCTTCTTGCACTTCTCGGGCCCCGGGTTCGGGCGGGAGGTCTCCGTGGACCTCATCTTGCGTTGGGTCGGGCATGCTGGCCAGGATCTCGGTCACCGTCATCTTTTTTGCGCCCTCCACTAAGCCCCCACCAAATAAGGTGTTCCAGATCAGCATGAAGAAGCCCTTACACACGCTAGAAAAGAAATCACATGTTCATTTATCCCATTTATGGACACTCGTATACTTCCGAAATGCTCATTTCAACTGAGATTTCCAAAATAGAAACAAATGAGAATTAGGATAAACACAAGAGATAACGGATGAGATTCCGATTTCGTTCTTCATAAATGAACAAACTGCCAACGTCTTTTTCATAACTGACTGCCTCTGGTCACCTGTAGATGAAGATGAGGATGCCCATGAGAATGGTGTAGATGAAGGTGGCCAGTCCCACCACCATATCCTTCACCGTCATCTTCCTCAGCTTGCGGTAGCGGCGGCGCAGGTTCCGGAACGTAAACATGTTGAAGAAGTCCACCACGCTCTTCAGGAAGTCCGCGAACGCCGAGCTGGACTCCGGAGCGTGCTCCTCGCCGTTCTCTCCTTCGCCTTCGCCGTTCTCCCCTTCCCCACCTCCTCCTCCACCCCCCTCCTCCTCTTCGTCGCTGTCCTCCTCTCCGCCTTCCTCCTCTTGCTCGGAGATCTGCGAGGCGATGTTCATCTCAAAGATGGTGTCCTCGCAGAAGTTCACAAACATCTCCATCTTCTCGCTCTCGCCGCCCTCGTTGACCACGTCGAAGATGAACTGCCGCTTGGACTCGCGGACCTGGGGCATCTCCCACTGGTTGCGGTTGGCCTCGCTGATCTCAAAGTAGATCCTCTCGATCTTGCGGCTGGCGCCCATGATCTCGATGCGGCCCAGGAAGGGCCGGAAGTAGTTGAGCACGCTCTCCGCCTGCTCCAGGAAGTTCTGGAGGCGGGTGTCGTGCGGCACGTGCTCCGACAGGTTGGTGAGCAGCACGGCGATGTTGAAGCCGATGTCCTTGGCCGGCTCCTGGAAGCGGTCGGCGAACTCCTCGAAGTTGATCATCTCGTTCTCGTCGGCCTCCGAGCAGGAGAGCAGGAACTGGATCTCCGAGGGCGAGTACTGCTTCTGGCTGTCCATGGCTTTGGAGAAGTCCTTCTTTGAGATGAGGCCACGCGGGTCGGTGACGTAGTCGCGGAAGGCGTCCGACGCCACGATGTCCTTGAGCTTGAGGAACATGTCGAAGAACTTGAGGATCATCTCCACGTTGCTGGAGGACTCCACCAGCATGTCCACCATCTGCCTGGCGATGGTGCCATTCACAATGTTGCCTTGGAAGAGATACAAATGAGTACGGTTGCACTCTTTAGTCAATTTTAAATGTCAACGCTTTCAAATCGAACAATTATATTTGCCTACAAATAAGCTTCAGTTGATTCAATTTCAGTAAAACCACTGGAGAGATTCTATTTGCTAATGTGTCCATTCATTTGTATCTGTAAAATGATAGTGTTATTATAATCTTATAATTATAAGACATTATAATGTCTCTTTTCACACCTCTCTATCAGAGAAAAATGGTAAAAAGAGATGATTGACGGTGAGCTTGGGGAAAGGGGATGTACCTTCAAGGAGAGATAGCAGCATCACCACCATGTCTTTTTGAAGGTCTAAGAGTTCCTTCAGCAAGGCAATCTGACTGGAGTCCTGTAATACAGGACATGGGCATACGCAAATACAGAAAAGAAAACCAAAAAGGGAAAACAAGTCAGTGGTTTTCGGAAGGGAATCGAATCCTTCTCAGGTTCCTTACTTTTGAAACATCTACACTGTACGCATTACGCCTACATCGTTACTCAGAGGTTAAAGGTGAACATTTTATCACCTTACCTCTGAATGAGATCTACTCCAAAAATGATCCTGGGTGTGCATTTTTCAAATAACAACAGATATGGATCAGATAGATCATAAAAATAAACCGAGATAGGTTTGAGAACAAATGTACAATCATTATATAAAAAAATGACCTCAACAATAGCATCACTTTAAAATACTACATTCTAAAATGAATTTGTGTATGTAATGCGTGTGATGGACAGCCAGACAAACACAGTGAGACAGGTGAAAGATGTTTCCAACCACGTCTTGTACTGTAGTTATTAAGCCTCTGAAACAAGTGAGGAGCGCTGATATATCATAATAACCTATCGTTAAGAAGCTTGATCAATGTAGATCCAGGCTCCTATAGTGGCATTGTTTGATAAACAAACAACATACATATTTGTACACAAATGGTTGGTCTAGATGCAGAGGTGTCATACTCATTCACAATTAGGGGCCACGTGCTTCTTCAACTGTTTGAGACGATGGTTTGAAATCAAATCTATAGTATTATGTATATACGCTAAAGCGGTATGAAGTAAATGGAGTTGTGAAACTGTGTCCCCTGAAACTGTGGGTGCATGACGCCACTTGGTCTCTGCAATGCAAAGATAAAGAGATTCACCATTTATTCAGGCATTGTAACTTGCAGCCTTACAATTTAGCTAGCTAACCTGAGTGTGAAGCAGAAAGGCTTGAAGCCAATAGGTCTCAGACTGGCTATTCAAATTATTTGGTCTACTCACTACACGTCCGCAGTAACACAAAGTGTTTGGCAGACTACTGAACCAAAGGAAAAGTTAATAAAATATTTTTTAAATAGCACAAAATCGCAACTGGAAACACTTAAATGAGATCGAATGAGAATCGATATGAAACGTGCTCTACCTCAAAAGCTAAAAATACCTCCAAATAAAGGTCCCAAAAATTATAAGAACAGCAGTCTTCATTACTACCCGTCTATAATAGAAGCCATCAAAAAAAGATGGATACATAAATAAAGACGAAGCGAGAAGATAAAGACATAGAAGACAGAAAGACAAGAAAACTTAAAGACATAAAAGACAGAAAGACAGGAAAACTTAAAGACAGGAAAACTTAAAGCATCGAGTTGTGAGAAGCGGCATGGAAGAAGGTGAAAGGTGAAAGGGCAAGGCTGACAGTAGAATGAAAGGTCAAAGGTGAAATGGCATGGCTGAGAAAGACAAATTCTTACGCCACTTCTTTGTCCTTGGTCTGGGTGCATCTAACAGGGTTATATAGCAGAGTAAAAATGTTACCCAACAACATTTTCAATTCATTTTTGTATATGATTGTAGAAATAAAGGCATCTCTCATCTTTTTCTCTCTCTTAACGTCCTTATATATTGAATTTATGGACGAATACAGTGTTTAGGTCATGGGCGTGCTACACCATATTGGGGCTGATTGTTGTTTTATAACACTGCTTTGCTTTTGTCATAGCAGTAACAGGAAAGGTGCACACACACACACACACACACACACACACACACACACACACACACACACACACACACACACACACACACACACACACACACACACGCACACAAACACACAGAACCAATTTGTTATACAATCCAAAGAGATGTTAAGTGCCAGTCAGGCCAAGTATTTTTCTAATATCATATTCATATTAACTTGGTTCGCTGTTCGTCAACAATTGGAGCAATGACTGAATGAAGCTGTTAACTATTAACACATTTCCCCAGACAAATGCAGAGCAGCCTTAAAGACTTATAATTCAGATTTGTAAATGGTAATTGAGAGAAATAATTTCCAGGAAACCTTGACATAATCTGTAAATTAAAAAAATTACCAGCACCCGATTTAGAGAGATATTGTATTAAGGGAAATACAAAAATGCATTTTCTGTTTGAATAGAAAGTCCAGACGCATTGCCAATCACACAGCATGTGTTAGATGGCCAGGAAAGCTTAAGGACACAGGGATGTGGACTGTGCTAGTAAATCACTCATTAGACACACAGTTAACATGTAAAACACTCGCAAAACTGAAGATCATGGTCAGTATTAAACATATACTTTTTGTCATGGGAAATTACATTTGTAATACAGAATTTTGTAAATATGTAATAAGGAGAAAAAACTTTTACGAAATGTAGACAGTTTAGAGGGGGGGGTAAAAATCCTGTTACAGGAAGAGGTTAACTATATTGTGGTTGCGATTATTTATCAAATTGTTTCTGCGGCCTGCAATAATTTCCATTTTCTTACCTGATCATACTCTGAGCACTAGAGTATCTAAACTGAGATAAGCCAGGAGTGGATGGTTTCCATTTATTTGACACCATAGTTTAAGTGAAACAATCTGAATCAAATTGAATCATGCTATCGGTGTTCTGCAATAAATACCCTAATACTCCAATCAGTGATTCAGTAGAAATACACAAAAGCGTGTATAAAAACATACTGGTACTCAACTTATATTTTTATTTAGATTTATACTTCCATATTCTTACTAAATTACTAACTGAATAATTTTTAAAGGGGTCTCTACTTTGTGAAACACAATCACAATAAAGTGACTTGGATTGTTGCTATGGCCTTGTTTTTAACAATATGTAATCAGTGCCATTGCTTTCTCTTATAAAAAACAAATAAATAAATAGAGTATTATATGTTGTTGTTCTTTTTTGTTGTTGCTGCATGTAACAGTATGTAATATCTGCCTAAACTGTGTTTTGCATAACACTAAAGTATGTAATCTGTGTATTTGCCTTGTTGTGTGTGTATATATATATATATATATATATATATATATATATATATATATATATATATATATATACACACACACAGACATACATAACCATATGTAATCTATAACCATAAACTGAAACTATATCTAAACCACTTTCCAGGCCGAAACAAGCTGACAAATTGAGAGCCACCCACACAGGGGAAAAGGAGAGGAACCAGCCAAAATCATTACATTAAAATAATCAAAGTAATCAAATAAATACATACTTTACTCTGCAGGAACCATGAGAAAAACAATTCAAAGATAATTAGAGGTTGACATATTATTCTAAATGCTGAAATAATATAGTTTGTTAACAAGTAGGCTATGAAATATTCAGTTTGTGAATAATAATTATAATGCATATACTTAAAAGAAAAAACATTTAGGCTATGTATGGTTTTCTTTAAGTGCATTTTGCTTTAGTATGAAGATATCCTCAATTGACGGAAGTATGCCTCAAGTTTATAATGAACTATTTGTTCTCGTGAATGTCTACAGATAACTTTACGGTAGTGTGGGTGCGCTTTATTTCTCACCTGAGCCAGCTTCATCATCATGTGGGCAAAGACATGCAGGAAGCCGACCACAGCATCCCACAACCTGCTGTGGGCCAAGGACTGCTGGTTCCCTGTGCATGGCCCCTAAAAGAGAGGAGAGAGAAAAAAACATATGAAGGGAGGGTTAGGGCAGAGAGAAAGAGAGTGAGAAAGAGTAAATACATGACAGGGAAAAGATAAGAAGAAAGTGATTAACTAAGAAAGAGATAAGATTAAAGAGTTAATCACACAAAAAAAAAAAAAAAGGGAGTAAAATGTCTACTACCCTGACCTTTGGTTGGTTGGTTGAAGCTTGATTTTTTATACGATAACAAAATGGCTGCCACACTGTACCTGGATGTACTCAGTCAGGCTGTTGAAGACCTGTTTGGCCACGGTCATGGCTTTGGAGAAGTTTCTCTTGCCAGGTCTGTCAATGATGTCCTTTCCCGAGTAGTACCAGTAGAAATCACTGATGGACTCCTGCAGACCGAAGATGGGCAGAGAGTGGGACAGGTATACGTTTAAAAAAGATTGTTTTTCTCTTATGGCATTGTTCAGTGCTGTGTCAAACCCTGTGCAATACAGTATAAATCACACCAGATTGTCATTGCTTTTTCCTAATGAAATAAACCTGTTTGAGTACAACAACAACTAACCAACAGCAAAAACAAAAACACCAATATCATGTCTGATTGTCTCGGATTGGTGTAGCTTGATTTTAATTTCCTGGTGACCTTGTAGGGAACTCATGGAGAGGAAGGGTCAGCACCCAAACGTTTCCACGAAAGGAACTACAACAGGGCGCCAAATCCCAGTTGCTTTGCATTGAATTTTTGTTGCCCGTGTAGTTCTAAAACAGCCATTTTCCTTTAGGATTTCATGACGTGGCTGTCGTAATCTAGTGTCACTTCCTGTTCTTTTGTACCTACGTAGGGGAGATTTCTCCAGTTGAATATGCTCGATTGGCATGCAAACTGATTTCGTCCATAAGTTCTGATCTGTTCCTTCCAACTTCAGAACGTCGTGATGTGATTATTAAATGGCTTCTTTTGAATTGAAAGTAGAGCCAGGCATCAGCACCTGTAGTCTCAGGAGGTAGTCCACAGTACAGATGATGATGTTAATGGTGGTGGTGCTGCCAGTTTGGGTCCTCAGGTAGTTCTGGAAGTCTAAACACACACGCAGGTATGCAAAGGTCAAAGGTCACAAAGAAGGACCCACTCCTGACATTTCAGCCTGTGTCTTATTTAGTAAAGAACAAATGTTAGTTTACCATTATACTGCTACTATTTCTCGTTGTTAACGACAACCTGTGCTGAAAAACACGTTGTCGATTGACAAATAATTGAATACTAGTTTTAGTCGAAAAGTTGTTCGGAACCTCTCTGACTCACCATTGTTGTGACCCTCACAAAGTAGCTGCAGGAAGCGGAAGAGGTCGCAGGTAAATTCGTCGTCCGCCATCACTTTCTCATCTGGCCAGAGACACAGGAATGGATTTTAAAGTTTTATAAAGCAGCGAGTTTCTATCTTTGTGGTTAGTACTGTCTGCTCTTTTTTGTGTGCTTAAGCAGCGGTGGAGGAATAATGTTTAAAATCAAGTATCAGGCCTGTTTTAATGTAGATTATACTTCACAGGTCATTGATGGTTAGATTTCCAGTGGGATATCAAAATAGAAGTGCCACAAAAGCAAACGACTGCAAACATATCGACTTAAGCTGTGTGTCAGTCTTTTTTTTTGTGTTTGTGTGTTGGCACAGGCCAGTGCACCAACACCAGGAGATTAGTGCAGTAGCAACCACACAGTGACCTCGACAAGAGTGTCTGTAGCAACCGCACGGTGACCTCGACAAGAGTGTCTGTAGCAACCGCATGGTGACCTCGACAAGCGTGTCTGTAGCAACCGCACGGTGACCTCGACAAGAGAGTCCGTGTGTCTGTCCCACGGAAGAGGACACAGCTGGAGAGGAGAGGAGGAGGGCTCCACAACGCGGTCTGCAGACTGCACACAAGATGGCGGACACTTTCCGCGCTCCACGGAACCAACACGTACGGCCTCGCTCACACCACAGTGCTGATCTAAACGGGACCCGGACTGGGCTGGATTATTCCTGTTCAGACGTGAGCCATTCCAGCAGCTAAGGTGTGCCAATAACCAGACCATTGGAGTTCAGATAAGTACTGCAATGTACAAACAAGGCCAATACACATCGATAAACTCCAAACAGATATAAAACAGAGATATTTACAATGTCACAAAAATATGGTTTACGACATTTTAGACGTACTCCAACGAAACACGTAAAAAATGGAAATAAAAAGCTCTGACATGAAGAGAAATACGGACCCAGACAGAGTAGAGTGTGTTACATCACAACAGACACGCACAGTACACACACACACACACACACACACACACACACACACACACACACACACACACACACGGCCATGCAGGACAGATCTACCGAACTCCGCAAACTGCTCAGAGTTTGTGAGTGGCGTTCTGGACCGATGGATGAAGAGAGGGAGGGAGGGATGAGGGTGGTGGAGAAAACAGAGCGAGGCGCGTTTACAGGCTCACACACGGTTAGGAGGAACACAGCAGCAGGGCAGTGCGTGGGAGGTCGAGGGTCATGTTTTAAGGGTAAGGGGGACCAGGGGCGGCTGGCTGGGAGTGGTGGTGAGGGTGGGATTTGGGGGTTGTAGGGGGGGGGGGGGGGGGGCTTAGGCAGCGCCTCTCAGGACCGAGAGAGGGAGAAGAGCAGGGGGTCTACTCGAAATTAGTAAACAGAGAAACGATATGAAAAACAAATAGGCGACAAACAAATGAAATAGCTTTGCTTGGTATTCATAGAGGGGAAAGATTTGGGAAAAACACGAGGCTAAGTGATTTTACAACAACACCACAAACGCACTACATCCATAATCAGCTGGTCTGTCACTGTAGCCACAGCAACCACCCAGGTTTTGCTGTTGGAAATATGAGCTGAGGGAATAAAACAGTATCTGTTTTCTTAGCAGCCATTATCCTGGTGATGAGTCAAAAACAGCTGGAAAAGCGTGGGTAAGTCATGGTGCATTTAGAGGAAACACAATATGAAGAGAACAAATGATACACATTAGTGACTTAGATTGAAAAATAAAAGGGGGAAAAACAGTCCTAAGAAATATTATTGAATGTATTAGTACCCATACAACACTGTCAATGGAAGGATTAAAGCTGTTGAAAAGGCATCACATACACAGAACAAAAAATATATTAATGAAAAATTAGATTTTTTCTACGAAGTCATCCATAACAAAATATCTTGTTTCATTAGCATATACATAGAAAAATGGATAAAATCTGAATGTTGTTAAAAGCTATTTTCTATCTTGCTATACTAGTATGAGCTATCTTCTTTTTACATCGAAAAACCAAAGGGAATTATCTGAACCAGTTCAATTCAGTTGCGTTCAGGTACAGGTCAGCCTCCTTGAGTAAGAATGGGCTTTGATTTGGTAATTGATTGGTTTATGTACCGTAAAAACTCATTTCAAATAATCCATAATCTACCTTTTTAAATGTATATTGTCTTGCTAATACAGTATGATCATTATTGGGCACATTCAACGGATAGTTCCCAATTGATCTTCTTTAACGAAGCAACAAAACTCAGATATTATATATTTGAAGTATTGAAATGTTCTACTTATGAGGGTTCTACTAATTCCCATATCTTTTGAAAGAGTGTCTGTCTCTGTACTAGATTAAGCCCTGTAATAACTGTAAATAGAAACAAAATTGTTTAAATAATTATCTCATCTTATCTATGTTATCTCATTTGTCAATGTCCTTCTTTTTTTATGTTTGTTCTATGTATTTGTTCTAGGATGTCCTCAATTCTAAAGTGCTTTGGGTTTTTGAAAAGCGCAATGTAAATTAAATGAATTGTTATTATTATTAAGTTCAATCTTATGAAAAAGTTTTGATATATATGACGTTTAGGTGTGGTCTAGCAAGCAGCGAGCAATTCATTTCAGTGCCCTAAGGCCCTGTGCTATCAACCACCTGTCTCAGATTGTGGGAGGTACAGCAGAATCTGTGGTATACAAACGCTCGGGATAGGAGCAAAAAAAAATATATATAAACACTTCACAAATCACTCCTAGATACCGTTGTTATGGAAACCGGATTTATAAGCTCGTGATGCCTGCTGTCGGTCAGAGAGATAATTAAAAAGGATGGAAGTGTGAGGCACGATAACTGATAACGGATTGAATCTCGTCACAAAAAAAGAAAAGATCTTGTGATTGTAAAGTTTATATATTTTTTTTTGTGGATTCTTTTGAGCGTGAAATGAAGTGCAGTCTCGTCAGTGCACAACCAGGAAGAGACTTCAAGAGTTGTGAAGAAGAACTTCAAAGACAGAATGAACAGGGGAGAAGACAGAGAGAGAGAAAGAGAATGGACAGGGGGAGAAGACAGAGACAGATAGATAGAAAGACAGAGAGAAAGGGCCCGGTTTTATTTACCACGTTCAAGCTTCATATCTGAGAAAGTTGGCGGCACCATAAAATAAAAAAGGGGAGGGGGGGGGGGGGGCAGTGGATGTGGTGTAAGGAAGAGATGGAGGGGAGGGAAAGAGAGATGCAATCGGTAAGTCCAGGCGTAGGAGTCCCATTGATGGAGGGGGGGGGGGGGGGGGGGGGGGGGGGGGGGGGGGGGGGGGGGGGGGGGGGGGAGAAAAAAAATGGTTAACAATCTTTTACATTCCGTTGACAGTGGACAACACCAGGACCCATCTCGGCTATACAAAGCTGCTTGCTGCTCTCTCACTTTGCACAACAACACACCCACACACTCCACACAGGAAGCACTGTACAACACTAATGCAGGACACACACACATCAACATAACACATAAACATATGCTCATCCACACACTCCTTGACTTTGCGGGGAACAATCCAAAGGACCAAATTAGTCTGATCACGGAGCAAACGTATTAAAAAACCAAGAACATTAAATGGGAGATGAAACCCAAATAAATTTAGATCTAAATTCATGGAAAGTGGTGTGTGTGTTTTGTAAGTTTATACATATATCTAAATTAATGGGAAATGTGTGTGTGTGTGTTTGTAAGTAAAATACATTTATCTAAATGAATGGAAAGTGTGTGTGTGTTTGTGAGTAAATACATATATCTAAATAAATGGGAAATGTGTGTGTGTTTGTAAGTAAATACAGTATATATCTAAATCAAGTGGATGTGTGTGTGTGTGTGTGTGTGTGTTTCCGCATACTAAGCCATGAGGACGGCGGAATGTTAGTGACAGTTGGCGGTGGACACCATACTCACTTGAGCCCTCCTCAGAAACCATTCCGAGCCCCTCAGCTTTGTTCTGCCTCTCAAAGGCATTCAGGTCCAGAACGCTGCCGACACAATGAACAGCTGATAAGACTCTCACGGCAAATTTATGATGTAATGGACGGAAGGCCGGAGATTTTGGACAAGATTGTGTTATGGTAGGAGCAGACACACACACACGCACACGCACACGCACACACACGCACACACACACACACACACACTCACCTGCAGGTCTGCATCAGAGCCTGTACGCTCAGGAAGAAGCCAACATCCTTTTTATCCTTCAGATAATCCAGCATTTTCTGTACAAGAGAGATATTAGAATCAGTTTCATTCATGTGCACATACCCACACACACACGTAAAAAAAGTAACAAAGCCCAAAGGTATACAATTATTCAATATAAAAGGAATGAGCTTGTCTAGGTCAAAGGTGTATTACTCAGTACTACTACATATCAAATAATATATCACATAATATCAAAACAAAATGGAACATATGAATGAATAAAGAAATAATTACAAAGCCCAGGATCGTAATTTGGGCTTGGGCCCTATACATACATGTGCAACATATGCCAGGGTTTATGGCAACAACTCAAACAGCTTTAGTGCTTCCTTTCAATTGGATTTATTTGAAAGGTCAATGCATTTACCACCATGAACCACCAAAAATGTAGTTACTATTCTGTATAGATTTTTTTGGTTTGCCATGTTTTACTGGAATGGCAACCTGTGCATGGTTAACAGCGGACTGACCTGCTGAACGTCACAGTTGCCACCGTTGAGGATGGAGATGCCCAGCTTGAGCGTGGATGATACCATGACACCAGTCTCACCTTGGAGACAACAAAGAGAAGAAGGCAGGGGTAGATTAAAGAGGATGGAGAGAGAGAGAGAGAGAGAGAGAGAGAGAGAGAGAGAGAGAGAGAGAGAGAGAGAGAGAGAGAGAGAGAGAGAGAGAGAGAGAGAGAGAGAGAGAGAGAAACAGACAGACAAGGGAGAGGAAAATAAAGAAAG
>CM030175.1:4204828-4247328 GCA_017639675.1 Aplochiton taeniatus
GAGAGAGAGAGAGAGAGAGAGAGAGAGAGAGAGAGAGAGAGAGAGAGAGAGAGAGAGAGAGAGAGAGAGAGAAGAGAGAGACAGAGAGGGAAGAGGAATAAGAGAAAGCTAAGCACTGTGTGCACAGTATAGCTTGGCGACCAACCAAATGTAAATAGTAGCTGAATTGTCAAGATATCTGAAGTAGTGTTTGATAATCATTATTACAAAGAGATGATTCCATCACGCGTCCGTAAGTGCCTTGGAAGTCCAACCCCCCCCCCCCCCCCCCCCCAAATAACTGAAGGATTATTATGAATAAAGCTGAAAGGATCTTAAACGTGGTTGTGACACCGTACAGTCCTCTCCTGTACCTTTGCAGGCGCTGATCATCTGCAGCACCATCTCTGCTGCCCCGCGGTTGTGGAGTCGGGACTGCTGGTACAACAGCCTCTGTTTCTCCATCTCCTTATCCTGTAGGCCAGATGGGGAGGGGGACACAGAGGAGAGGGGCTGTAAGTCCGTCACACAGGCCGGCACTGGCCCCCATCTCGCGCCGCACTAACACGAAGGCGGACGGAACACAACAAGCGCACGTCACGCACGACTACGCTCACACACAGAGAGAGACGGAGTCACACACACACACAAAGCACAGAACGTCTACTCAAAACACACACGTACATCTACACACAGACACACAGAGAGAGACGGAGTCACACACACACAAAGCACAGAACGTCGACTCAAAACACACACGTACATCTACACAAACACACACACACACACACACACACACAGAGAGACGGAGTTGCACAAACATGAAGCAGACTTTCAGTACTTCCGCGGAGACACAAAACGCGGGCGTACGCCGACACACAGGAACACACAGGAACACACGGGAACACACAGGAACACACAGGAACACACACAGGAACACACAGGAACACACAGGAACACACACAGGAACACACAGGAACACACAGGAACACACAGGAACACACAGGAACACACGCAGGAACACACAGGAACACACAGGAACACACAGGAACACACACAGGAACACACACAGGAACACACACAGGAACACACACAGGAACACACAGGAACACACAGGAACACACACAGGAACACACAGGAACACACAGGAACACACAGGAACACACAGGAACACACAGGAACACACACAGGAACACACAGGAACACACAGGAACACACAGGAACACACAGGAACACACACAGGAACACACAGGAACACACAGGAACACACAGGAACACACGGAGGGCTTACGACAAGGCCGCACACAGACACACAAGAGAGACAGTCACACACAGCGCAGTTACAGAACATCTACCCAAAACACACACGTATATCTACACACAGACACACAAGAGGGACAGTCACACACAGCACAGTTACAGAACATCTACCCAAAACACACACGTACATCTACACACAGACACACAGAGAGACAGCCACACACAGCACAGTTACAGAACATCTACCCAAAACACACACGTACATCTACACACAGACACACAAGAGAGACAGTCACACACAGCACAGTTACAGAACATCTACCCAAAACACACACGTACATCTACACACAGACACACAGAGAGACAGTCACACACAGCACAGTTACAGAACATCTACCCAAAACACACACGTACATCTACACACAGACACACAAGAGAGACAGAGTCACACACAGCACAGTTACAGCACACAGACACACAGAGAGACAGAGTCACACACAGCACAGTTACAGCACACAGACAGACAGTCACACACAGCACAGTTACAGAACATCTACCCAAAACACACACGTACATCTACACACAGACACACAGAGAGACAGAGTCACACACAGCAGTTACAGAACATCTACCCAAAACACACACGTACATCTACACACAGACACACAGAGAGACAAACTCATAACATGCACACACAAAGCAAACTTACATCCAGACACACACACAAAAACACACACACACACACACTCTTCTCTTCCTTTGAAACACAGTAAGTATTAGTGGTTGAAGCTGTTATTTACAGTTTGTCAACAGCAACTACAGCAAACAGGCCTGGGTGCTTTACCATACATATCCATAAGGCAGTGAGCAGCAATCCGAGTTATTATTAATAACTGATCAACCCAGTCAGGGTTTACACCACTGATATAGATTTTCCATTTTGCCTCAAAAACTCTACACTAAAGAGATGACTGGTATCTTATCTTAAATATAAAACATTTCATCAAATTAAATCTTTCTCGCTGTTTAATTTTTTAACTGATATGGCACAGTAAATCACCTCCTATCTACTACTGTGATAAAGTTTTTGTTATACTATGTCCATCATGATTAACAAATCTATGACGGAAATGTTCTAAACAAATTGAATCTTCCAAGTGCCTTATTAAGAAAGATTAATTGTATAACAGTATAAATTAGTATAATCAAGAAAATTGTTATAGCACTTCAACTCGATGTTAAGGTAAGTGTGAGAACCCTATAACCTGAGACTAGATCAATGCTATCTACATATATAATCTATAATCTGAAGCATTAGATCAATGCTATCTACATATATAATCTATAATCTGAAGCATTAGATCAATGCTATCTACATATATAATCTATAATCTGAAGCATTGGATCAATGCTATCTACATATATAATCTATAATCTGAAGCATTAGATCAATGCTATCTACATATATAATCTATAATCTGAAGCATTCCAATACAACACAGCAGGCTGGTTGTTACGCCGATCATCTCCTGTTAACAAAAGCAGTTAGACATGACCCCCCCCCCCCCCCCCGCCCGCCCCCCTCCCAACCCCACATTATACACAATGCTCGAGCCCCACCCACGCACCCCACCCCCCACCACCCCACTCCCTCATAGGCCTAGCCAAACTGTGATATAGAGAGGTTCCTCTAGATGCAGAGGATCTCTGTTCCTATCCCACATAAATTCATGTGTGTGTGTGTGTGTGTGTGTGTGTGTGTGTGTGTGTTCGAATATCTTTGGGGCCTGGAGGTTTAATTAGGTAACCTATCTGTTTTGGATGCATCTATGTATGTATGCATGTGTGTGTGTGTGTGTGTGTGTGTGTGTGTGTGTGTACATACAGTATGTTTCGCATATTTCCGTTTGAGTTAGGGACAACAGTATGTCTGGTTGACTGTGCAAGCTTTTACTGTAGTCCTTGGTGAGTACAGAGAGGGGGCATAGGTTTGTTAATGTCCAATTTAAGGAAAATACAAACAAAATCAACATACGCCCAAAGGTTTCTTCAAACTTAAAACATATGTTTAGCAGTGTTAAGAGTGCTAACAAACCTAGGCAAAACCCATTTGAAATGAAACTAAAATCATTATTTTCTATTTCATGTAACTCAATACCTTCGGGTGCTTTTGAAGTAGCTAGCCCGGCATGAATAATCACCATGGAAACGGGAAACATTGTGCAACAAACAAGCCCAATCAAGTCATCCTCCTGCTTTTGAAACATTTCAAATGTATTTCAATTTATCGTTTGCTTAGGTTTAAATATACAGTTATAGATGGGACACAGCACAGCTAAAGAGTGAGTAAAAGTATGAAAAGGCAACAAAGAAAAGGGTTGGCAATGAATTAGTGACCGCAGACAAAGACTTCCTGAATCCCAAGTCTCCACTTCCGTCCATGGAAAGGAACAGTGCTTACTTATTAACATGAACTCCAATGTGTACAATAATCGCAGCAATTATGCTTTTTGAGTTCATTTATTTTTTTCCGGTAAATGTATGATTTGGAGAACAGAAAATAAGAGAATTGGAAAACAGTGTCAGACAGGAGAGCTGGCTCTACTAGCGACAGGGAAAACACTGAGTGTGTGTGTGGCTGTGCATGTGTAACTTAGCAACACACACAAACAGTGGGTTTTCCTCACCTATAGCTACTATCTCTGGTCCGGAGGGCAACATCTCTAATTTAAAACCGGTTAAATGATCGAATTCAATACGACTTCGTTTGTGAATGAGCGGATTTCTAAAGGGGAGTTGAGAATCAACAGATTGAATTAATATTAAAATGATGATGAGTGAAATATCACCCTCCAGGAGAAACAGCTTTACTGCTTTATTTCTAGAGGTGGCTCTGACTCATCTCAGTATCCAAGGTTGTGTTTTAAACACCCAATAATAATACCTAAAACATAATTCAGGTTCTTGGTGTTAAAGCAGGGTTGGAATTTAAGATACCGAGAGTGAATGCTGCCAGCCCTAGTTATAGCTGTATGATTTTTTTTTTTTTTTAACCCACAATTTTGTTTGTCCTCGGTTGCACCATCTCTCTGCACTCAAGAGAAGTCATGCAATTTAGAATTTATGAAATAGATTACGAATAAATAACAAGACCAAGACCTAAACGAGTCCAGCAAAGGAATGCACAAGTCAGTCCATCATAGCAAGGATGGATAAGACACAATGGAGGGGTGTGAGTTGACTGGAATGGAAGAGAGAGAGAGATCAGATTATTATGGCAGCGGGGGGGGGGGGGGGGGGGGGGAGGGGGGGGGGGGGGGATAGTGTGCGGGCGGGGGGATGTGTGTTGGCCTGTTGGGGGGCAGTCCCTGGCGTAGGGGAGCTGCTGTTCAGCTGACTCCCGCTTGTCCCCTGTCCCCTGGTTCCCCATACCATCTCTGTCTGTCGCACCTCAAAGGAAGGCTCCTCCTCCCCCTCCTCTCCCCCTTCGTCCTCCTCACCAATGTGGCAGCTCTGAGGAAAGGTGGAAAGAGAGAGACAAAAGAAAGAAAGAAACCAGAGATAGAGAGAGGGATAGAGAGATCACAGTTATGCAGTGACTAGTCATGTAGTAGATAGATGATATAAAGAAGTCGTAGGTCGTGTTACTAGAAAGTCTTTAATTGGACTCTAGAAAGCTAGCCCACTTACCTTTGCCATAATATCAGCATACGACATATACAGATGGTCAATGTCTAATTTAACTGAAAAAAAGAAGAAAAACAAACATAAATAAATCATTTTCAGTTAAACTCCAAAACATGCTCCCCAACCACCCACCAAAATCAGTACATTCATATCTGAAAACACAAATATAAGGAAAACAATGATATATAGATAATACCAGAGTGAAATTGAACCAGTGACTTTTCAACACTTATTTCGTAGCTACAGCATACACAAATGCATTACATGTTTCCACTGAGAGTGGCAGTCAAAACATTCCACAACAACCAGCCAAAAACAACAAACATTGAGGAGCAATACATTCAGTTTCCGCTAGGTGAAATGAAACCTGTTACTTTTGAAAATATTGCTTGGAACACAAGTCACACTTATTTCAGAGGGGACATCAAAGGATAGACAACATGTTGTCTTTCTAGTGAGAGTAGCAGTAACAGGGGACAGTGGAGGACAGACAACATGTTGTCTTTCTAGTGAGAGTACCAGAGACATGGGACAGCCGAGGGCAGACAACATGTTGTCTTTCTAGTGAGAGTAGCAGAGACAGGGGACAGCCGAGGACAGACAACATGTTGTCTTTCTAGTGAGAGTAGCAGAGACAGGGGACAGCCGAGGACAGACAACATGTTGTCTTTCTAGTGAGAGTAGCAGAGACAGGGGACAGCCGAGGACAGACAACATGTTGTCTTTCCAGTGAGAGTAGCAGAGACAGGGGACAGCCGAGGACAGACGCTGGAGGAAAGGAGCTCACGTCTTTCTGTGAGCGCGGTGCGACTGAAATGAAGGATGAGCTGGTGAAGAGGGTCCGGCTTGGTTTCCGTCTCCTCTCCTCTTCCTCTCCTTCTTCCTCCTGGCTTTCTAAATCCAGTGAAAACACAAACAGTCGAAGCAGTTGAATCTTTCAAAAACAGCCTCATTAGAAAAAACAACATCAAGAATATTATAATCAGTTCCATGAGTGAGTTGGCCCTGCTGGAAAGCAATGTATATTATATTGAGGTTATATTTTGATTTAACTTTAAACGCTTTCAAAAAGGCTTACGGATAAGTCATCAATCAATCTTGTCTTCAAAGGAGTGCCCTCATTCTCGATCCAGTTGCGCTTGTAGTCCATCCAGGAACAGGTTGGATGCCGGTGTCTTAAAACAACATTTTAAAAATGACATTTATTAGAACGAAAACAAAAGCTGAATAGAGATCCCTACGTGGAATTACTCTGTCTACAATGGGTTGTTCTAAATTAGCTAGAACATATAATACAGACTAATACAAATATGACAACCAGTAATATATGCTAAGCCTCACACAAACAAGTTTTCCTCCATCACAAATAGACTGTAGTCTTAAGTGAGTGCACGGACGCACTTATTTCTTTGCGGTACCGACCTGGGGATGTTGTAGAGCGGAGTCATCCTGAAGCAGGCCACCACGGCCCGGCGCCGCTGTTTAGAGAGCAGCTTGTGCCACACCATCTCTTGGACTTGAACGGATGCTCCGTCTGGTGGAAGGGGAGAGGACGAGGTTGGATCATGTCGAGAGCTAACACAGTTTCGGTATGCGTATAGCGAGTGAGTCAGTGGGCGGGTGAGACCGATTTATTGTGTGGATGTCAGTGTGTGTGTGCTGGAGTGTGTGTGTCAGACAGAGAGAGAGATATAAATACAGACACATACCTATAGGGCAATGACGTTGAGCTTGTGTGTGTGTGTGTGTGTGTGTGTGTGTGTGTGTGTTTGATTGTTTGTGTTGAGTACGAGACAGTACTGGTGTCTGCATGCAAGTGTGTGTGTGTGTGTGTGTGTGTGTGTGTCGCGGCCATGTAGGGTCGGCGGTGTGCTCACCACTTCAATGTGGTAGAGGACGGCCGACACCTCCTGGACCCTCTTCACCACCTTCTCCGGGTCCTCGGCGTCCTCCGCTTTCCCAGAAGTCTCTTTGTACAGCGCCATCTGCCAACGCATGGAGGGGTCCTCCACCTGGCGAATACAGGAGGACATGGCGGGTCAAATCCTACTCACTCTCCCCATTCAGACTGGCAAATAAATACCACTCAACAGAAAGAAAGAAAAGACAGCCGGACTTAGACATATTATACTGGTGGGAAGGATGGATATATATCCACTCTGCATGAATGGGATCCTGTTTGAAAAGAAGAATAGCTCATCTCTGCATACGTGGCATATGTTTTGAAAGGAGGGATAGATGAATAGACTGTAGATTCTGCACAGATGTTTTACTATATATAGAAGGTACTATATACGCAGTTGGAGGGAAGAGAAGAAAATAGGACTTAGCAGTGTTGCACTGTTTGAAGTGATGGGTAGCAGGATACAGTGTTCTACTAAATATAAATGATAGGCACCAGGACACAGTGTTGTACTATATATAAATGATAGCCACCAGGAGACAGTGTTGCACAACATATAAGTCATAGGTAGCAGGATGCAGTGTTGTACTATATATAAGTCATAGGTAGCAGGATACAGTGTTGTACTATATATAAGTCATAGGTAGCAGGATACAGTGTTGTACTATATATAAGTCATAGGTAGCAGGATACAGTGTTGTACTATATATAAGTCATAGGTAGCAGGATACAGTGTTGTACTATATATAAGTCATAGGTACCAGGATACAATGTAGTACTATATATAAGTCATAGGTAGCAGGATCACTTACTTTGCCCTGCATGTGCATGTTGTTTTGCAGGAACTCCCTGACTTCCTCATCTGTGTCTTTCTGCACAAGGAAGGATGATAGAATTTCATGAATGCCGCGTTGCTATACAGTTGTACAAAGAAGGGTCGTGGACTATTGTTAGTGGCTTTTAGATAGTTACACAGAGAACGGCCACTGAATATTATGAATGCAATTTAGATACAGGTATACAAAGAATGATCACTGAATATTATTAATGCAATTTAGATACAGGTATACAAAGAATGATCACTGAATATTATTCATGCAATTTAGATACAGTTATACAGCGAATGATCGCTAAATATTATTGATGCCATTAATATTTGAATATGTAGGAAATCGTAAATCAACAAAACGAATGAATACATTTCTGTACTGTTAAGTGATTCAGTCTGGGATCACATTTACCCAATTTACTATCTACTGTAGAAACTGTTTGGGATTCAGATTTCTTTTTAAACCGAACCAGCAAAAATTCAACCGTTACCAGTGACCTTATCCAGGTGACCTTATCCAGGCAATCCCACCATGACACTCCCAATCAAGACGTTAACACAATCCCAATGATCCACGTGGCCCCGGTAAAAACCAGTAGGACCAGTGCGTGCGGTCTGCCGAGCGTACCAGCGAGTATCTGATCTTGGCCAGGTTGATGAGCTCCTGGTCTGCGGGGGAGCACATGTTCAAACCGAGGGCAGCATCTTCTTTCAGCGCCGCCACGATCAGAGAGGTCTGCACGGAAGTAGCGGTCCCCTCGTCTTTTCTTCTTGGTACGTTCCACATCCGAGCCTCCGGGCCTATGATAGGGGGAGGGAGGGGAATGGAATCGGATTGGGGGGGGGGGGGGGGGGGGATACTCCACCGTCCCCCTGACGTGACGGAGCTACGTGTGTGACGCGTCACCACTTACCCGTGCTGACCTGGCACTTTCAAGCTAAAAAGGTTATTGTGCAAGCAATACTTTAAATTTGTTTTTATTTTTTTTAAGATTAGAAATTCAATGATTGTAAAAGTGAAGTCACGTGAAGTTAATAAATCTTAACGACATTAAGGATTAAAACGGATCAAAAGTGTGAACATTTTCGCAGGGATGTTGGCGGCTCTAAACTTGCTGTAGTACACACATGGACTATGGTGGAACATATGACTGAATTAGCAAACACTGCTAATAAAAACCAGAAATTAGAAAAAAACAAAACACTACCTCTACAACTACCAGCGTTTCGTTCGGGGCCAAGAGCAACCTTCTGTGTCAAAAGTGCAGCTGGTGGGCTAGTCACACGCAATGCAGCCCTGTTGATGTTAGTAGTGCGGACTCTGACTACGCACTAACACCCCCCCCACCCCCACCCCCCCCCCCCCACCCCACCCCCCCGTTTTCTACACATCAAACCAGCAAGGCTATCAAGAAGGAGAGGGTCAAATAAAACAAATTCAAAATACGAATCAAATAGCTTAGTGTTCTAGTGAAACAAAAATATAAATATAAATCAAATAGCTTGGCTCCGTCCACGGTCTAATAAAAGAAAAGTCAAAGTATGAATCAATAGCTTTAGGCTTCGTGATGATCTAGGTGAGATTGTTTGTTGTCCTCTCCTTCTTCATAGACTCTTTGCAGGAACAGCACAAATCTCAGCTCAGTTGACCCTTGACCTCACCCTTCTTAGGACACACTGATGCTGCCAGAGATCATTACTGACTGACGTCTCGTCTCACAGAGCAGCCCTCAGTGAATGTGTGTGTCTTCTTGTGTGTGTGTGTGTGTGTGTGTGTGTGTGTGTGTGTGTGTGTGTGTGACTGGGTGTGTGTGTTTGTCAGAGAATATTGCGTAATTCTGTGGTTGAGAATTCAACAACTATAGTGAAGTTTATCCAAACTAAAAGATCTGTAATCAAAATTGTTCTATAACGGCCTCCTTTGGTTATTACATTTTTTGCTGTTGTTAGAAAAAGTGATCGTAGAGCAAAGACAGAAACCTGTCATGAAGATAACTCGGTGATTTTAAATGTGTTGTTGAGTCAATGAATTAGATCTGGAGGGGCAAATAAGTTCAAGTTAGTGGATGTAATGGTCACTCTGGAAACCCGCCAACTACATTTCCCATGATACACCATACTGGAGTCATCTTGGTTGTATAAAACCAGCCAACCAATAGGGGATGAGTATAGAAATGGAACGTCAAATAATGGAATGATGATGTAATGAGCTCTAAGAGCCAATGGGGGGAAAAGAAAGGCAATTAGGCCCGCCCCCCGGGTCAGGATACTCAACCGCCAAGAAGCTGAAAAAAATCCAAGCGTAAAACATCTAAAACATCAAAGACTACAAGACTACACATTCTAATTCAGACCTGAGTACAAAAAACAAACAACAATGGTCAATATGGTTTTACATATTTAAAAAAAGTCTTATAGGTGTGTTTAATTTAAATTGGCATCTGTTTAATTTAACTTCATGAATAAAAAGCCTCAAGTTTTTTGTTAATAAATATTTGAATCTATCTATTCAAATACATATTTTCCCAGGTCTGTCTAAATAAAATGCATAGCCTCTAACAGAAAGGCTTCAAGAACCATGGAAAGGCAAAAACCCCAAAGTCACACTCCATTACAGCCTAATGGCACTGGGCTGCAGCAGTGATAGGTTACCGAGACGTTTTGAACAAGAAAACACTGTTTAGCCTAGTGCCATGAGGTCCTCCACCAACACAACTACAATCTACAGTGGAGAGCTTTCATCAAGGCAGCTCCAAACCCCCCCCCCCCCCCCCCCCCCCCCAACCCCACCCCTTCACACACACACACACACACACCACACACACCACACACACACACACAAATTCACACTCCTGAACACTCAAAATTCAATATCATACTGTCCATGTGGACCTGACGTTATAAGTCCATGTGTAAAGCGTGTGTTTACCGTGGTATGTTCTGCAATGTCTGAACTAAACGTGGAACATTTTATGTGTGCAACACTGTCTAAACACGGTCATCATCCTCATCATCATCATCATCATCCTCATCATCATCCAAAGTCTCCCATTGGAGAGCTTGATGAAATGTCTCCGCCCACGTCCCCCCCCCCCCCCCCCCCCCCCCCCCCCCCCCCGGGTTGCCATGCGGTCAGCACAGCGAGGCGTGCACAAACCCAGTCTAACCTCAGAGTCTCCGGCCTAGAGAGGCCCCGAGTCCACGACGACACAGGACACACAGAGAGAGAAACACGGTTAGCCAAAACAAACACCCCCTAAACGCCTGGGCCCCTAGCACTGGCTGGCACGGCGTGATGCAGACTCAGTCACCCCTGCTCTGGAGGGCGATCAGACCACCAACCCTGGTAGGTTAATCCCAGCTTTTCGGACCGACTGGGGCCAGAAGATCGTTCAATATTGATTGATAGTAATTCTTGAAAATTCGTATCATATTGACAAAGCTGCTCCAGTCATACACAGCATCATCTACTTCTACAAATCTAAATAATAAGGGGAAATAAATAAGCATAGTGAAATCACATGATTAAATAACTATGACCCAACGTATGATCTACGCTTGTTATTAGTACATGGTTTGTTCCTAATGTTTAGAGCAAGTACGGAAAACACACACCTCCTAAAGACCTGGTGGTCTGGTGCTGAATCAAAACCCAAAGAAGATTATGAAGATTCGCACACCAACAAGTTTATTTAATTAAATACCAACAAATGGGAGCTATCAGTGTGCGACTCCTCATACATTTTTTTGTTACTATTGTTGGACATCTTATTTAGCAGTGCTGTAGTCCAGCCACTAACACTAACACTAGAACCTCTTCCTCTTATCTAATTACCCCCCAAAACTGTGCTCTATTAAATGTGATTTATCAAATAACCTACAGTAAATGGTTTAAAGTAGAATTGAATATAGTTGTAAGAGTTCAATGTTACGTTCATAATTGCAGTGCTGTAGTAACCCTTGAGTCGAATCCTAAGTCCCCATAGGTCCAGTCTGAGTTGAGTCACAAGTATCTATAGGTCTAAATCCAAGTCCTGTAACACTATTCTGTACTGGTTCTCACAATAAATATAAGCACACAAATGCATTAATATATTGCTTTTAGAAATGCTAGTGATTGAGCATCACATTTGTAAAAAAAACAAATAAAAAAATAAACTAACATTACATATATATAAATAATAATTAAAAAAATCAAGTCACGCTAATCGTCAGAGTCCTGGATGCGAGTACTACAGCACTGTTACTTTGGGTTTAAGATGAGACATCTTGCTCTGGAACTAATTACCTATCATATACCTCATTATCGTATTACCCATCATATACCTTATTAATGTATTACCTTATTACCTATCATATACCTGTTTGGTATCAGTACTGTCCTGGATGTGGTTCTCATGTTTGATAACTTCATTGAACGCGGTTCACGGAGACAGTGGCTCTCACCTTGCTCATCTTGCTCTTGCTGTCGGCGGTGAGGAAAGACATGTTGTTGATCTCGTTCATCACCACAAAGTTCTGCTCCTCCCTCTTGAAGTTCTGGAAAGAACCGGCGGATCCATTTAGTCGAGTCAACAGGGCAGAGGGAGACACAAAGAGGAACACGTCCGATTTCAGAGCGGAGGATCTGAAGAGGAACTCACATGGGACTTTGACCAGAAGATGAAGACTTCTCCGATCATCCTGAAGAGCTCCTCAGCATCAGGGTCAGGACAGGTCAACCACCTCGCCCTGGTGGCACGCACACGCGCACACACACACACACACACACACACACACACACACACACACACACACACACACACACACAGGCACACACGCACGTTCATTTACTAATCTATTGGCTCTATGGTATATTTTACAACAGCTGATGGTACACTCACACGCAAACGCACAATAATTTATTAATTTATTAATTTATTAATTTATTAATTTATTAATTTATTAATTTATTGGCTCTTGACCAATACATTAAACAAAACTTTATTCTTACGTTTTTCCAATGAGATTTATAATGTTCAGTGTTTTAGAGTAGATGCTAGCTCTGTCTATTATGTGCTATATATTAAAGAGAGTGTACCAGTAAGCCATCCATCCAGCCAGCCAGTGTACCAGCCAGCCAGCATTCAGCCAGCCAGCCAGCCAGTGTACCGGTCAGCCATCCAACCTGCCAGTCTGTGTACCAGTCAGCCATCCATCCAGCCAGCCAGTGTACCAGTCAGCCATCCAACCTGCCAGTCTGTGTACCAGTCAGCCAGCCATTCAGCCAGCCAGCCAGTCAGTGTACCAGTCAGTCAGTCAGCCAGCCAGCCAGCCAGTGTACCGGTCAGCCATCCAACCTGCCAGTCAGTGTACCAGTCAGTCAGCCATCCATCCATCCAGCTAGCCAGCCAGTGTACCAGTCAGTCAGCCAGTGTACCAGCCAGCCATCCAGTCAGCCAGCCAGCCAGCCAGTGTACCAGTCAGTCAGCCAGCCAGCCAGCGTACCAGTCAGTCAGCCAGCCGGCCAGCGTACCAGTCAGTCAGTCAGTCAGGCAGCCAGCCGGCCAGTGTACCAGTCAGTCAGTCAGCCAGGCAGCCGGCCAGTACACAGTCCAGTGGGTCACCTGCTGTTGTCCACGTAGCGGATGAGCAGTGGGTAGAGGGCGTAGAGGTCTCGGCAGAGCACAGCAAACTCGTCCCTGATGGTGCCCTCCTCGCTGTCCACCTCCGACTTGCCCTCCATGCGCAGGTGCTCCTCCTCCGCCACCACCTTGCCGCAGCGCTTCTTCAGCTTCTCCATGGTGGGGATGAAGTGGGACTTGAGCATCTCCGGCTTGGCTCGGCTCACGATGGGCTGGGCAAACACTGCGGGGACAGAGGGGGTTCAAAGGTCACGGCGTGAAACGGAGAGGGACGAGGGTCAAGAGAAGGCCGAGACAGAGACAGAGAAGGGCACCATCGAAAACCCCTTTGTTGTCTTTGCACACGTAAAGTAAATGATTAAAAATCACCTTTACAAGAGGGTACCACACACACTTTACAAAGGGCCAGGTTGCTAGGAAACGAGGAGTGGAAAGATTTAGCCCAACAGAAAGATCATTTCTAAAGAAATATCGATAGTTTACGTTTCAGTAGTACGAAAGTAGTTTCAAATGTAGATCATTTGTTATTATTTTATTGTTTAAGGCTCCTTGACTAGGCTTAGCCATGCCCTGAGAGTTAAAGACAAGTTTTGGCTGGGACACTTAAATGGCTGACACTAAGATATCGAGCCTGTTGTCAAGGGAAACAAACGGTTGATGACCATTTGATGAGGGGGAGTTATGGTCCAAAAAAACGCTTGGTTCTGTTCTATTTAACAGACCAAACTACTCATTACAACTAGAGATAAAGTTGGGGGCCTGGTGTTGGCGGTGGGGGGGCTCTTTCAATTTAGATGAGAGTTCCTCTGAGAGACCGGCTCCAGACCGACCTGCCAGTCGTTTCATCCAGGAGGCCTCGTCGATACCCAGGTTGTTGACCACGATCTTCATGATGCTGCCCAGCAGCTGGTTGAGTTGTTCGGAGGTGACGTCGGTGCAGACCTGCCCCTCCATCTCGGGCTGGTTCTCCGGGCCCCTCTCCCACCAGCGGGGCAGGTAGTTGCACAGCATGGGCAGGGTGATCTCAATCACGTGGGGCATTTCCGTGTAGCGGGCCCCGGACTCGGCCAGGTGGCCGATCTCCTTCATCAGGATGTCCAGCTCGGGAATGTCTGGACACAGCTCCTCGACAGCGTTGGGGAGACCCAGGACTAAGGATGGGAGGGGGGGGGGGGGGGGGGGGGGGAGAGTAACATCTAGTGATCCCAATTCATCCAAAAATGTATGTTTATTAAATGGAGCAAATTTGAACCATATATCATGTATATCACACATTGTACATTATTTAAAGTGTATAATGAAGGGTACAATGTATAATTAATTTACCTTAAATTAATAAATAAGAAGAAATAAATTCTAAATTACTTAATTTCAATGACAGAGAAAACCAAAGTAAGAGAGAATCCTTTACAAAAATAGTATGGAGAAAAGAAAGAAAGAAAGAAAGAAAGAAAGAAAGAAAGAAAGAAAGAAAGAAAGAAAGAAAGAAAGAAAGAAAGAAAGAAAGAAAGAAAGAAAGAAAGAAAGAAAGAAAGAAAGAAAGAAAGAAAGAAAGAAAGAAAGAAAGAAAGAAAGAAAGAAAGAAAGAAAGAAAGAACGAAAGAAAGAAAGAAAGAAAGAAAGAAAGAAAGAACGAAAGAACGAAAGAAAGAAAGAACGAAAGAACGAAAGAAAGAACGATTGATAAGGAAGTGTTCTCTCACTGGTCCTCTCGCGTGGCGTCTTGGTGGTGTAGACGGAGAAGGCGTTGTACTCGTTGAGGCAGGGTTCCAGGTAAGCTACAGGCATGGCGGCTGCCAGGTGGGCCAGACACTCACCCAGGGCTGGTCTCTGTCTGCATAGAGGGCCACGGGGAGACACTGATCACCTTCACATCTAAAGTGATTGCTCACAACCATCATTTACAGTACATGGCCACCATAATTATTTACAGGACATGGCCACCATCATTATTTACAGTGCATGGCCACCATCATTATTTACAGTGCATGGCCACCAAAATGATTTACAGTACATGGCCACATCGATCACTTGTAATAAATTCAACAATGGAGTACATTATATATGATATATATATATATATAGATAGATAGATATATATATATGTTATATAAATGTTATGGTATGGAATGTTAATTAAATGTGTGCTTTCAGGACCAGAATACTGTGAATGCTTTAATGAAGTGGTGGGCCTACAGCGACACATTTAGACGATAATAATAGCGATTTCACACACATTCAGGCAATTCTAAAATAAAAACACAGCCTACTCTGTAGATGTAAACGTGTGAACTCACTTCTCGACGTGAGGAGTCTTCACTGTGCCCAGAGAGTAGATACTGCACATGATGCGATAACAGGAGATCTGCAGGTCATCCACTGGGAAAGGACGACAAGGAGAGAGAGAGAGAGAGAGAGAGAGAGAGAGAGAGAGAGAGAGAGAGAGAGGGGAGGGGGGACAAAGATGTTTCGTGTTTAGAATACTTTTATTATTCATTGTTAAACCTGTATTTAACCAAAAGGAATGGCATTGAGATTAAAAGCCTCTTTTTCAAGTGAGACCTGAGCGCTAGGCATCAAACCGTAGAGTAAAGAAAGACGGAAGAAAGACTAGGATCACTTTGACTTTGTGTTGTGTGGGATGTTCCTATAACACCAAACGAATGAACTGGGTATTTATGTAGTTAGCTGGGTTTAGGTCAATACAAATGTACAATATACAGGTGCAAACTTAAGCCCACCAAGGTAAGGAAAGTACACGTCTTGGTTTCTGACACCCGGAGAAAAAAAAAGCACTTACAAATGACATCATCTCCAAACTGATGCTGGGCAATGTGGTCGAAGAGGGACGTGAGGACAGGTAGCAGAGCAATGGTGGTGTAGTTGATGTTTTGGGACACGCCCTTCACCTGCACACACACACACACACACACACACACACACACACACACACACACACACACACACACACACACACACACACACACACACAGAAGAGATTCAACAAATATAGGCATTAAGAAGAGAGAAAAACAATAGGTTACAAAATATAAGGGCCGATCAGATTGGTGAATCGGTAAAGACATAACAGTCTGTTCGGACCTGGTTCCTGCTGGACACCTTGCCCAGTTTGAGGTTCTCCACCATTTTCTCTATGTCGTCAGCGGCGCTCTCAAAGAACTGACGCAGGCCAGCCTTCACAATCTCAGGACCAGACTTCATCACAGTCCTAGGAAATGAAGAGAGAATTACCAAAAGCAGTATCCGTACCAGAACCATAGATAAGTAGATATTACTATTTACTTAGAATTACAATTATACTAGCGTGTGTTTTAACTGTATTTTAAATCGATAAAGCTGCAGTGTTTGTAGTGTAGTGTAGTGTAGTGTTTGTGTGTGTGTGTGTGTGTGTGTGTGTGTGTGTTCGTGTCCTACCTGGCGTCTAGTGATCTTGAGAGGATGTGCAGACAGTTGACAACTGCAGTAGCATCCGTTCCTAGAAACAAAACGAACAAAAGAGGTTATTGTTAAGCTAAAAATGCAGGATGAGTCTGTTGATGAAAATACATATTATGAGAGCTGTTAACGGGGTCAATCAATGGCGTACTGTAGTGTGGTTTAGCTGCTATAGCTGTATCAATATGTTTAAGCATTAAGAAATATAGACATTGACAGAATCCGTTTGGTTTTCATTACAATAAAAAATATCAAAAACTGCCAAAAAATAAAAATAAGTGTATTATTTTAGGAGAGACTTATAGGATCTAAAATGGAGTCATGGAGGTGCATGAGGAGGGGGCATACTCAGCAGAAACCGCCTCTGGCCAGCCAGACTCATCCTAAATCACCATGAGGTTAACACTCGTGGTAACATCTAACACCGATACAAAACACACCCATGCTACCTCGCTGCATTGTAAGTGGCAAATAAACAAACAACGGGGAGAAACAACCAAGCGCAGCGCCTAAGCAGTGCTACAGAGAGAGGGAGAGAGAGCTACTACAGATGTAGGGCATGGGGACAGAGAGGAAAGAGGGGTAGAGAGGGGGCTAAAAACAGGGGAGGAGCAAAAAGTGGAGGGGGGGGGATGAGTGAGAGGAAGTCAGTTACATAGTTACAGAGAACAGGCAAACCGGAGAGAGAGAGAGAGAGAGAGAGAGAGAGAGAGAGAGAGAGAGAGAGAGAGAGAGAGAGAGGAAAGAAAGAAAGAAAGAAAGAAAGAAAGAAAGAAAGAAAGAAAGAAAGAAAGAAAGAAAGAAAGAAAGAAAGAAAGAAATACAGGAAAGAAAGACAGGAAAGAAAGAAAGAAAGAAAGACAGGAAAGAAAGAAAGAAAGAAAGAAAGAAAGAAAGAAAGAAAGAAAGAAAGAAAGAAAGAAAGAAAGCAAGATGGCAGCAGGAAGTGTGACATCAGAGCACCATGCAGGTTGGTTCCTTACCAAAGAGGGAGACTCTATGTCTCACCAGAGCAGCCAACTTACAGAAGATACTGAGACCAGAGGAGAGAAAAGGGGGGAGGAGGGAGGACAAAAACAGGAGGATGGATAGGGAGACAGGACAGGAAGGAGGGATGAAAAGGAGGGTGACGTCAAAGCAAAAGAACATCAAGGAAATTAAGGAGATTCCACAGGCGAATAGATATAGATAGATAGATAGATAGATAGATAGATAGATAGATAGATAGATAGATAGATAGATAGATAGATAGATAGATAGATAGATAGATAGATAGATAGATAGATAGATAGATAGATAGATAGATAGATAGATAGATAGATAGATAGATAGATAGATAGATAGATAGATAGATAGATAGATAGATGTTCACCATGGAAAAAGAGATTAGGGAAAGGGGAGAAGTGTTTTTCCAAAGTACACCACTGCTTCTTTGCCCAAGTCTATTACTGACTATTCCAAAGGACCCCTCCTAATACTAAGACTTTGGATAACTCCCTGCCGACCATCGCCAAGTAAAATCCTTGTAAAATAACTGTGTCTACGTATTCATCATTCACCAGTGTGACTTCCAAATTAGAAACCTTAAGTAAACAAACAAAATGAAGGACGAGTTCTAAATCAGCCTTTAAAAGTACCTTGCGATCATCTCCTTCTCTTTATTGGAGGAATGGCCACCACTGCCAAGCACTTTGGCCGGTGTGGATAGGAAGTACAAACAGTGGTTCTTAAAGTACTGGTTCACCAGCGGTAGGAGAATCTAATGCGGAAAATAAGGAAAGAGAAAAACAGGAAGTAACATAAAGCTTTAGTAAAATATTAGAGTATGTAAACACACACATTATATGAAAACACATAACAGTTCAAGATAAGAAGACCATAAGCAAGTCAAAAACATATATCACTAAGGGGTATTAATCGTGGTCTCAAGTTGCTACGGTATGGTAGAACATCTCACCTTCGCAAAGAATTTGATTTCCTGTTCGTGAGGAGATTTTTCCACCCTTCCACTGCTGACTACAGCCTCTGCAACCAGACAAAGAAAGAAAAACGAAAAATTTCAGAAAAAAGTCTTAAAGCCGGGTACAAGTCAGTTTTGTTCCCAGTCAAAAAGTTGTCAGTCAAAACATTTTTGTTAAATGATCACCTTAGGGCTTCAGGACTAATCAATCAAAACCAACAAGATTTATGCATCTTGTCTTCCCACTAAGAACACAGTAAAATAATAATTCATTTAATTTATCTAGCGCTTTTCAAAAACCCAAAGCACTTTACAATTGAGGACATACTAGAACAAATACATAGAACAAACACATGTAAAAAATAAAAATAAGAAAGAAAAATGAGATAACATAGATGACATAGGAAAAGGAAAACAGTAGTGAGTTAGGAAGGGACGTAAGAGAGAGCGGGAATGAGTATGTGTGTGTGTGAGTGTGTGTGTGTGTGTGTGTGAGTGTGAGTGTGTGTGTGTGTGAGTGTGTGTGTGTGTGTGTGTGTGTGTGTGTGTGTGTGTGTGTGTGTGTGAGTGTGTGTGAGTGTGTGTGAGTGTGTGTGTGAGTGTGAGTGTGTGTGTGTGTGTGAGTGTGAGTGTGTGTGTGTGTGTGTGTGTGTGTGTGTGTGTGAGTGTGAGTGTGTGTGTGTGTGTGTGTGTGTGAGTGTGTGTGAGTGTGTGTGAGTGTGTGTATTCAGTTGAAAAGGCTGCGTTACCACGACCAACTTGGGGTTTAAGGACTAATCAATTACAACCAACAAGATGTATGTATTTTGTCTTCCCACTAAGAACACAGAGCGGACTACTTTACCGAGGTGAGCGATGAACTCCTGAGCGATCTCCATCCACTTGAGCAGCTTCTGAAGGAAACCGTAGGCAAAGCGCTTCTCGATGGACGAGATCTCCTGCTCCATGTCCTTCAAACCTCTGGAGCGGAGAAGAGACGGTTGTGGAGAGACACAGACTTCATAAGCACACGTTCTTCAGGCCCGAGAACGTGTAAACGAGGTTTGGCATGCCATTTTTCTTTCCTTGGCGTCATGGCAACCACCATGAACATGCAAAACACATGTAGCATGCCCCAACTTTCAGAACGGATGCATACGTTCATATGCATATAATATACAGTGTATCATATATAAAATACATGTTTTCTGTATTTTATTATTGTTGAGACCCTTTAATGGGTGTCAGTAATAAAAGAATGACCTGGTGACAGCGTATCCGTTGAGCTGCAGGAACTTGAGCAGGTCCTGGGCCTTCTCCCTGTCTCTCGCCTTCTCCTTGGCTGTCAGGGTGTCGTATGGCACCAGGAGAGGATGGGAGCCACCCCCTGGACACACACACACACACACACACACACACACACACACACACACACACACACACACACACACACACACACACACACACACACACACACACATACACACACACACACACACACACAGAGAGGGAGGATTTAACGCAAGATGCGATAGTTCTAGATTTGCACCATTTCTTTTTTTTATTTCACTACACAACGAATCCAAGTGAAAGTATGTTTTATGACTGCAGGATGTCATAGGACAGTGTCTGATGTGTTCCATCCACCACACAATTAATCCTAACCCTAACCCTGACCCCATCCTAACCCTAACCCTGACCCCATCCTAACCCTAACCCTGACCCCATCCTAACCCTAACCCTGACCCCATCCTAACCCTAACCCTGACCCTGACCCCATCCTGTCCTAAGCCTGAACCTGACCCCATCCTGTCGTAACCGTAACCCTAACCCTGACCCCGTCCTAACCCTAAACCTAACCCCATCCTGTCCTGTCCTAACCCTAACCCTGACCCCGTCCTAACCCTGACCCCGTCCTAACCCTAAACCTAACCCCATCCTGTCCTGTCCTAACCCTAACCCTGACCCCGTCCTAACCCTGACCCTGACCCCGTCCTAACCCTAAACCTAACCCCATCCTGTCCTGTCCTGTCCTAACTCTAACCCTGACCACTGTCCTGTCCTAACCCTAACCCTGACCCCATTCTGTCCTAACCCTAAGCGTAACCCCATCCTAAGCCTAACCCTCACCCTGTCCTAACCCTAAGCCTGACTTCGTCCTGTCCTAAGCCTAACCCTGACCCCATCCTAACCCTAAACCTGACCCCATCCTAACCCTGACCCTAACCCTAAGCTTGACCTTTAGACTGGAGGTCCATCTTCTTCTTCCTCCCCCAAGTGTTGTGGTAGTTCTCAGCCAGCTGCTCCGCCATGGACTGGACAGAAACAAAAGAATAAAATAACACAATAAGACGACAATAAGGATATAGATAATAAAAACATAAACTAAGGTGTATCTTGTCGTTTTTTACATATCAATCCATTTCATGTTAATTTTATATATTTCTTTCATATTGATACATTAATCTAAAATAAGTGTTTTTAGTTGTTTAACTAGTGTTTTTCACTATCAAATGGGCAGATAGGTGTGTGTGTACATACCTGGAGTTCTCTGGAGAGGGCCATCGCTGTGATGTCTACTGGTTGAGGGTTATAGCCTTGGCTGGGGTCATAGGTTGCCTGCACAAACAAAAATAATTAGACCTGTCCTACCAAAATGTCTCACTCAATGTCTCTCCTACATAGTACCCCCCTCCCCCACACACACACACACACACACACACACACACACACACACACACACACACACACACACACACACACACACACACACACACACACACACACACACACACACACACACCTGAGCGGTTTGGGAGATCTTTCTGGTGGAGGTGGGGGCAGCAGCCTTCTCCCCAGCTCCCTCTCCATCTCTGGCTTTCTCCAGGGTCCACTCCCAGGCCAGCATGGCCTTGATGGACTCCTTGATGGGCCAGCGGTAGATCTCTTTGTCCTGAGGGAAGCACGGAGACAAAGGTGGGGGAGCTTGAAGCCAAACTTCACACACTTATCAGAGCCTGACGGGCTACTGTTCTACGAGTCGTCACAAGGTAGTAAATGGAGTTTGATGGATTTGATAGCAACCAGCTGAACTGTAGCTGGTGAAACTTACAAATATGTTTTTGTCTACTCTACAATAACCCAAAAAATGGATTTCATGAAGGAAGCACAATGGGCTTTTTACACCCTAGTAGAGAGCTGTAGTGAACTTAACTGAATATTGCTGAAGGAGCAATGCCTTCAAAAGAACTGAGCTTAACATTTATGCAAGAAAAAGAATACAGAGTGAACAGAAATAAACGCTGGCGTGGTTTGCTGTATGTCGGTACAATTAGGAGCACATTGACCACTCTTTTCCCCTATGCTTTTTGATCCTTTAAACTATGTCTTTGTGTTTAGTATGATAGTATGGTGGTATAGTAAAATATGGAAGAGTGGTATAGTATAGTATTGATGCTGGTGCTTACCTTCTCAGAGAAGGTCTTGTAGGGGCGGAGCATTGGGTGGGTTTTGGCGTTCTCGTCCAGCAACTCCCCATAGGTCCAGTTGTTTTGGATCTGACAAAAAACAACAACATCCAAAATGGCCGTCGTGAACATCTCAATGTCAAAATTTACTTTAACTCATACTTGCACATCTTCATGGAAGGTTTGTTGATGTCAAAAAGGTGTTGGAGTAAAAGTAATGAATATTTATAATAACCATGGTAACTGACCTTCTCAAAGGCCCACTTGTCATGAGTATGCTCAGCATACTTGTTCATAAAAGGGTCCAATCTCTCTGGGATGATGGTGCTGTTAAAAAACAAAGACCATCAGTTATGCCAGCATCCTCCGGTGAGTAAAATTGTTTTCAATGTTGCACAACGTCTTGGAGTTAGTAAATCAGATTATTATAAATTATTTTTTTTGAGTTTTACAATAAAATCGTAATCAAAGTAAGTGGTGCAGTTTGTTTTACCAGGTAAATACAAATGATATATTTCTAGAGTTTGACAATAAAAGATTCATGAATTAGTAAGAGAGTGATGCAGTTTTGATTTCTCTCACTTGGTGGTCTCAACAGGTTTGGGGTCAAAGTTTCCCTCGGCATCGACAGAGGCCTTCTTCTCCGTACTGGAGTAGCTAGCGTCCACGTAGTCAGGAGGGATGGCTCCGGCGATGGCACAGATGCACGGCATGGCGATCTTAAAAAGCTCAGCATCAAATTTCTAGAGAAAAGTGAGGTAACAGAGGCCACAGAAAGCTTACATTGTTGTTTTTTTGATGTTTTTTTATCTGTGCGAGATGAAAAATGAGAACATGAATGTCCTTATTTTACTATGATTTTTGTTTGGTAGAATATGTATAATATTGCTGCAGACTTCTTTTGGAATTTATATTTAATCAAAGTAAGAGAATCAAATATAAGAAGCGCCTAAATAAAATGTAATATTCAAACAGCGGATTGTGTGTCTCTCACCTTGTGTGCCAGAGACTCAAAGATTCCCCAGAACAGTTTCCTTGACAGATGAAGCTCTTCCTCTGAGGTCACCCCAAAGTTAGCCCAGCCATTGGGTAAGCAGTAGTACTTCCAGCAACGCTCATAGTGATTGGTCAAGAGCTTAAACAGATAAGCAGGAACAATGTTAGTTGCTACAGTAACTATGTGAATTCCTTCTCAAATGTTTAAATGATAAAATAAATGTTTAGAATGAATGGTTTATAAGTGGAACATAGAAAGCTGATGTACTGTTTCACAAAACGTAATAATACATATATTCAGAAAGAAAGTAAAAAAAAACAAGAACTGTTATCACAGACCAGACCTAACACAATGTAGACTTCACAATAACATGTATTTTCCAGCAGAGCTTCTATGTGTTCTACCTTGAGAGGCATCTTGGCGTACTCGTTGAGGATGGGCACATCAAACACCAGTCTCCTGAGCAGGTGCTGTAACATGGAGGGACGAAGGTACCTGGCAATACCAAGGGGCACAGATTATAAACAGACATGACACACTAGATACAGTGTAAAACATCCATAGGGTTGAAACCACCTAATAAAACTTCTCAGGACCTTTTTCAAAAAAGATAGTGACAGAAGATATACACCATGGTAGCAAAAAGAATATTTTGTATGTGAGAAAGAAAAGAGCCACCAGAAAATAAGGTTATTTTCATTTCGTGCTGTGTAATATTTTTCGTAGAGACCATCTGTGCATCAAATTGTAATGAGAATGCATTGATCACTCGCTTGAGTCTGTCTGTGTAGTGTTCCAAAGATGATCGGGTATAGTTTTAATGTATTCCCTAATTGATTTGTTTTTATCGGTCAAAACAAATCAATCCCATTCCAAATAACAAAAAAATTTTTAGACATAATAATAACAATTAATATTGTTAATAATATAATTATGATATTATTATTGTTAATAACAATGAATTAATATGAATATAATATAACATATTAAGAGTGCCGGGTGACTGACTTGCAGAGGGACATGAGGCACTCCTCAATGACGTCTCTCTGGGCCTTGGTCAGGGCGCGCCCGCGGGACAGCCGGTAGATGGTGTGCAGCATGGAGTCGATCATGATGGCACGGTGGTCGGTGCCCGCGAACAGCGGGGCACACTTGGTGAGGAGGGGCAGCACGGCGGTGCAGAGGTAACGGTTCAGGGCCAGCGCCATCTCTGTGGTGCTGAACGCAGCCTGGAGGGGAGAGGACACACACAGAGAAACCTTCAGTTTTTGAGAATGTATAATAATATATATATATATATATATATATATATATATATATATATATATATAAGAAGAAGAAGAATAAGAAGAATAGTAATCCTTCATTTGTGTAAATACATACAGTATATACACATTATATATTATAAAAAAGATTTACAATATGTAAGTATAACAGTTTTAAAAATAATGTAGCCTACAGTAAACAGCAACTTGAAAGGTATTAGTTTCCTTATATTATAGCTGCTCAATAGTATAATTTAGCTTTTTACATATTTCAATCTATGGGTATACAGCAAATAGTAGCTTTAAAACTGGGTAGACAACTGGTTTTCCTAGTGGGGAAGCAAAAATATACACAAAACAAGCCTTTGGTTTATAGCCAAATATAAACTTACTGTATCCAGGGATGCTGCCGCCCTCATGTCAGGCAGGAAGCCAACCTCCAGCACGTGAAGCAGGAAGTCCTGGTTGTCGATGCCGTACACTCTGTCCAGGAATAGCACCATGGAGGCCTTGTGGTCCGGAACGAAGCTGGCGGACATCTTGGGCTCAATGGTGTGGCCGTCTGGAGAGAAGAAGAAAAAAATGGGTTTGGGGGGGGGGGGGCAATACAGGAAATAATCAATTTATTTATTTATGATAAGAATTCAAAAACGAAGGATGGGAAAACCATTATATTTAAATATTATATACTATATATATATATATATATATATATATATATATATATATATATATATATATATATATATATATATACACATATACACACACACACACTATACTATATATAATATATTTTTGTTATAAAATAATCCAGCTTCAGATTTTCAACCAAATCAATGTCTCTACTTCGATCCTGAGAGTATTTCATCATGGTGCTCTAACCTTTGCCAAAGGCAGGGATCTGCACTGACAAACTGATGACCCCAACCAGGTCCTCAATAGGCACCAGAGACCTCAAGATGGCCCTGATCCTTAGGGCCTCACCCTTTCCTGCTTGGATTAACTGGGAGAAAAGAAAAGAAAGAAAGTTACAAATCCAAATCTATTTAAAACAAACACATCTAAAAAGAAATGTATACAAATCAGACCACACTATATATTATTGAAACAGACAAATTCATTTGAACAAAGAGAATTCTTCAGAAATTCTGAAACTCACTTTACCCTTAGGTCAACGACTGGAAACTATGAATGTATCACAAAAGTCCGAATTTTATGTTATATCTGTCGGAATATCTGTCGAGTGCTTTTTCTGCTGCTACCCTCTTGGCCAGGTCTCTCTTATAAAATATTTTTTTAATTTCAATGCGACTGCTTAGTTTGAAGGTTGAAATAAAACTAACAATCAAATAATAAATCAAATAATAAATAAATAAATCGATGTATAGTTATCAAGAGCCAAGCAAACTCAGAGGCATAGATCCAGACTATCACTGGTCTCTTCACCTTGGAGTCATGTACGTGGATGGAGTTCAAGAGCCGCACTACTCACATGCATCTCTGGGGCGCAGCGTCCCAGCAGGTCGATGAGGGCGGAGTAGAAGGACATGATGGCGTTCCCCAGATGGACACGGTTCTCCTCCTGCTGCTCCTCCCCTCCGAACCTGACAGGAAGCAAACAAGGGGACAGGAAGTAGGTTAGATGGGAAGGAATGTATGGATTGGAGCATGTATTGTGAGATATAGAAATGAATAAATACATTGAATATATTAAAGAATGTGAATTGATAATGTGATCGAATTAATGAATGAGCGAATTGACAAGCGTATGATGAAAAACAAATAATCATATTTGTTGATTTTCCAAAATATGTTTTCCGTAAATGTTTGTCTTTTGTCGTTCCTCACATGGGGAATCGTCGGTCCTTCTTGACAGTTGGTCCGTCTCTGGCAGGGTCCTCCGATATCTTAATGGCCTCCTCGATGGCGGCCAGCAGGCCATTGCCACCCTCTCCCCTCAGGGCCGGGCCGAAGCACTCGGGCCGGCGGATGAGCAGACGCACCACGACGTTAGCGTTCTCCTCCACGCTCTCCCCTGTGGGTGGACAGAGACACCAAGAGAGGTGTTAGTTTACAACAACGTCCTACTTCAAGTTACAACAACATCCTACTTCAAGTTACAACCATATCCTAATTCAAGTTACAACAACATCCTACGTCAATTTACAACAATATCCTACTTCAAGTTACAACAACATCCTACTTCAAGTTACAACAACATCAGAAGTCAATTTACAACAATATCCTACTTCAAGTTACAACATCCTAATTCAAGTTACAATATCCAAATGACCAATGAAAAATGTATATACCAGCTTCACTTATGCCTCAGGTTGACTGTAAATAATATTTAGTGCATCACTAAAACTGGAACAAGAGAACGATATGATGTTTCATTTCATTCAAAATCATTTGAAGGAAACACATTTAACTTGATGCGTTGCACGAACAATATTTCGCTACTTAGTTAAACCACAACACTGGCTAGTGGGGAGCAAAGAAAAAACAACGGGTCTAGCAGCTGCTGCTCGCGTGAAAATGTCGGCCCGCTCTGTAGCCACAACACCAGCTAACGCGTGTGCCAAACAAAACAAAAACGGTTGTTTTAGTACATCTTCCGCCTGCGTGAAAATAGTCGACACGCACCGTTGACGAAGACGGCGAAGCGTAGGAAGTCCAGGTATTTCTCTCCTCCGCAAGGGTTCCAGCTGATGTCCGGGTAGCCTTTAGACAGCAGCATGGGACAGCTCCTCAGTCCACAACCAGCCAGGTAGGTCACCACCTGCACCCGGACAGGATGACACAAGATGGAGGTGAGTTTAAGTGGGAACACCGAACACAGGGAGAGTGAGAAAACGAGAGGAGGACACACAGCACATGGGACAGCTCCTCAGACTACAACCAGCCAGGTAGGTAGGTCCCCACCTACACCCAGACAGGATGGAGTATAACACAGGAGGAGTGAGAAAAGGAGAGGAGGACACACAGCACATGGGCACTGCCAACAGATTAGTTAACTTTAATGAGCATTCAACTCTTCAGCCCCCAGACAGATAGCACAGCAGAGGGGAATCCGCCAGGCGTAGAAGAAGAGTTGATGGAGTTGCAATGTCTTTAGAACCCACTACCGATTTCACATTACGATTGAGTAAACCTTCGAAATATTCTTGAGGGGGATGGGCTCATGTCTACATAACCTATTTTATCATGACATAAAGACAGATTCAAAATTGAATACTAGTTTACAATGAAAAATGCATCCTTAATAATCATCATATGAAATGCTAAATGTTTAAAGCGAAAACTTCAATAAACACGCTCTGAAATGTTGACTGTTTGAAATGATTACGTTGGATTAACAAAATATTAAATGCTAAAGGTTTAAAATGACGACGCCGACACACAACGCAAAATGAGGAATGCTAAATGATGTAAATGCACCTTCTCCAGGTCCTGTTCCTGCAGAGCCAGAGCCAGCTCATTGTTGTCGATGCAGGAGGCTGCAGCCACGTCCAGAGGGGTGGAACCTCGCATTCCTTCATCAAGAAAACACAGACACCTTTACTATGTGCGCAGAAGAGCTTTCCTACAAAATATGCTACAGGCACGCAGGATAACCTCAATGCAAAAGCTAAGAACAAAGTACTTAATTAACAAATCCTTTTTAAATGCGTTCTGCTATTTTATTCTGTCTTTTTAACAAAGCACCTTGTTATAAAAAAAATTAAAAAATCATTATAATAAATAAAAATGTAAAAGTATTATCCAAATCATCCTTTAAAAAGATGTTTATTTCTTTTGATGGCTAACCCAGTCCGATGCCACTGTTCTGCAGCAGGTAGCTGAGGTGATCGAACATAGAACGCTGGTTCTGTCGGCTGATGCGACAGAAGTAGCACAGGAAACGACAGCAGTTTGTCACCATCTGGGGGAAGCGGATCTCCTGAGAAAGTAAGAAAGCAATATTTCAATCAGATTCCATATTCCTTTTTATATTCGCTTGTTGTTTTTAAATTAAAGCAGACAGTGGAGTATTGAGTATTCAATATTCCCCCACGTTCTCTGTGAAAATGTACAAGGAAGGTGTAAACTGGAGTTCCCCTGGGAGAGCTATAAAACATGGCGGATCCAGGGTTAAAACAGGAGCAGTAACCGTAGTTACCTTGGAGTCTCCACCTCCACCCAGCACGTTGACCATGACCTCCATGACTGTCTCGTGCATGCCAAGGGCCCTCATCAGGTTGGGGTGCTGGTAAAACACCTTGTTATTCATGATGTTCCTGTAACAGAAGAAGATATAGCTCACCACCGTTTTCCATTTCGCTCGTAACAGTATGTGCTTTTACACTGCCTTTATCCCTGTGAGGACCACAGAGTAATATATTGTTTGAAAAAGGGTTGAAATGCATTTCAAAGTACATTTTTCCATAAACTGTATATTTTTTTCCTATCGTTTAAGTGTAAGTTTCATGATTGTATACTACCATAATCATAGATAGCAGCCCTATTAAATAAGGACCATGGTCTACTTTGTTACTCTAAAACGGTGTAAAGGGCTTTAGAGAGAGAGAGAGAGAGAGAGAGAGAGAGAGAGAGAGACTTGATAGGGGGTTTATATGCAGGTACTATTGAAGAGCCCAGAGGATCGTGGTGTGGGAGCTCTTAGGGAAAGGGGGGAAATAATGTCCCGTTAATGACTGAATCTAGGAAGTTTATCCCAACACGGACCCGATGCTCTGGATCATGAGCCTCTCTTCCTCAGGACCCATCTGGACAATGAGCAGGGATCTGATCTGGCCCAGGCACTCTAGCAGCTCCATGGTATCCTGGAGGCAGGACACAGCGACAGGATTTATTATGAGAAGTAGGATCATTATATATTGTCAAAAAAATTAAAAAAATAAATTAAAAAAAGGTCCCAACAATTCTGCATAGCAAGTATAAAAAAATATATATATACATTATTTTAACCATCGTAACAACAGTAGAAAGTAGACCTTAAAAAAACAAAAAAAGAACGATAGCACAAACAAAGATGATCCCCGCCACAATGCCAACAAAAATATTCAATCTGATTATGAAAACGATGATGATGATGATGCTGATGATGATGATGATGATGATGATGATGATGCTGATGATGATGCTGATGATGCTGATGATGATGCTGATGATGCTGATGCTGATGCTGCTGATGATGATGATGATGATGATGATGATGATGATGATGATGATGATGATGGCGGTGTGCTAATACCTGAACTGACACGGCGTTGATGGCGTAGGCTTTGGGCAGGGCCCGGATCAGCTCCCCGAGCGCATCGTACTGCCTGTGGAGCAGGCTGAACATCATCCGTACCAGCTCCGGGTTCTGGATGAAGGACTCCTGAGCCCAGTGGATCATGGTGTGGGAGATCAGCTCCTGTAAGGTGCCTTAAGAAAGGAGGCAAAACAAGACAAAGAAGCCGTTTAATAATGAATTACGACCTACAATATAGCTATTCTTATGATAGTGTTCCTGTCACGGTTTCCAATTAAGTTTTGGTCATTTTTCTGTTAGCCTTTGTGTTTCGAACATCTCCTGTCATTTCAGATCTTGCCTCTCAATTCAATCACCTCCTTCCATCCACCGGATTTTCCCTGCCCAGCTCCACACCTGCAGCTCATCATCTCATTAGCCCCTGTATATAAACCAGCCCGTTTCCCTTTGTTCTTTGCCAGATTGGCTTGTGTGTTTTGCCGAGCTCGCCAGCGGTTTTTGATTCCTGAGATTTCCCGACCTGCCTGCGACCTGCTGGCCTGTCTTTTTGGATTCTTGATTACTTGCCTGCCCCTTGTCGGATTTGTTTGCTGTTGGACTGATTCCCTGGTTCTGACCCCTGCCTGTTATAGACAAAGTAAACTGATCTTTCCTTTGAAAACCTGCCTCATTGTCGTGCTATTGGGTTCCCAGCCTGTCCGACTTGGGGAGCGTGATAGTTCCTTGCTTTGTATGTGCCTGCTAGCATCATGATCACGCAGCAAATCTCTTTGAATTCTTGATGTGTACGAAATGTGCAATACAAATAAACAGGCTTTTCGTCTCGACTTTATGAAAATGAATTTAGGAATGTCAGGGTTTTGTAGGTGGGTGACACTATCATTCATTGGGTGACCAATTTTGCCCCCTGCTAATTTTCTTAGTTTAGTATGAGAACATGATGCTTCTTTGAGATATAGTCAGTTCACTGTCTGCTGATGGAGGGAATACAAGGAAGAGGCAATGGGAACTGTTTGCCATTTGAACTGTTTTGGACCAACTGATGTTTCGTTTTTACTGGGTTTGGGTTCTTCTTCCGGCTCCGGCTCTTCGGGTTCCTCCTTCTTCCGTAAGGCCTTGACTTTTTCCACCAGGCTGAGCAGTCTACCCCGGAGGGAAGTATCCACCTCTTCCTCCTCCTCCTCTTCCTCAATCGGGACACCTGATGTCGAGAGGAGGAAGTTAGTAGAGGTTTGAAAATAATCAATCAAACTTCACCTTTACTGTCCATGTAATAATTATTTTTTTTGTTATATGGGATCCAGTCTCTTACCACAATGCATGAGGATTTGTTTGTGGAATCCGACCAGTGTGTCCTGGACCTCCTCAGGAACAGGGCAGTCCTCCAGCTCTGGGTGGTTCTTAAAGTTGGTCAGCAGAATCAACTGCAAGAGAAGAGTTTCATTGCAAAATACAGATAGAGTATACTGTACTAACGTTTAGGGAAACTAAATAGAAACCTAAGCTATTGATTCTAATGACAAACAGAACTTTGAAGTTAGACTTAGTATGTACATACTGTTAGTAAAAATCACTTATTGTATAAAGGATAAATTATTTTGTGGAATTTCATTTTGAAGTTGAACCGTAAAAGTTAAATTGTTTATTGTGTCATGAGTGTACACCCACCTTTATAATATTTAGAGCAGACCCAGAGGTCTGTCAGCGAGTACGTCGAGACGTTACCTGTTCTTGGGGAGGAGAGCGGAACTCTCGGGTCCGGCGTGCAGTCTCGGCGGCACTCATGGTGAAGGCTCTCATCAGGTCGTTGTAGCGCACCCTCTGGTTGGACTGGACGCTGCCAACAAACATGTCCGAGTAGGCGATGATGGCCTCCACCCTATGCCTCAGCTCACAGTCACAGAAGTACTGCAGCAGGGTGCACATCTGGGAGAGAGGGGGGGGGGGGGGCACACAAATAAGAGTTCATGGATACACTCATGGGGAGTTTTGACAATGCCCCATTATAATTGGCTTTTGAATGAACGCATGGATAAATGAATGAATCAATGAATTCATGAGTGAGTGAATAAACAAATACACGAATGAAGCAATAAACATGTGAAACCAGGAATTAATAAACGAATTAAGGAATTAATTAATGGAACAATGAATGGATGACTTGACATGAATGACTGAATGACATGATCAGATATAAATGAATACTATTGAGATCCAACAATGTGAGCTGCCGCTCTTATCACTTGCTATCAGTAATGAGGACTTGTCGGTTAGCATGGGTAGTCTGACCTGCAGTTTGACCGATTCGGGCAGCTTCATCTGCAGCAGTCCTTCCTCAAGACCAGAGTCTTCCTCTTTCACCTCTTCCTCAACCACCTCTAATTCCTTCTCTTCCTCCACCTTCTCTCCGTCCACTTTCTCTTCTTTAGCCTCTGCCCCCTCTTCCTCCTCGGCTTCCAGCTCTTCTTCTTCTTCTTTCTCCTCCCCCTCTTCTTTCTCCAAGTCCTTCAGCTCCTCCTCTACTTCCTCGCCGACTCCTTCATCCTCCAGCTCTACCGCCTCCTCCTCCTCCTCCTCCTCTTCTTCTTCGTCCTCCTCTTTCTCCTTCACCTCCTCCCCCTCTTCTTTGGCGGCCACTTCTCCGCCTTCTTCCTCCGCCTTCTCCTCCTCCTCCTCCTCCTCCGCCTTCTTGGCGCCGAAGACGCTGGGGTCGATCATCTTGAGGATGTGCGTCGTGTCTTCGTTGTTGAAGATGCCCATGATGAGGAGGGTGCTGATCAGCTTGAGGATGGGGACAAAGTGGAACTCGACGCTGCCCCCTACTGGATCTCTCATGGCCTGACTACCGTCCAGGACAGCTTCTGTCAGCATGCTGATGGCTCGGGTCTTAAGTTCCTAAAAGGAGAGAACAGAGGAGGCCAGGTGTAGTTTTAAAGTCAAAAGTAAACGCAAACTTTTTTTAAATATTTTTCTAAGAGACCTAATATTTTCTTATAAAAAAATGATTTACTCCACAAACACAAATGTTAAAACTCCAATCTTACACTTTAACCAGACAAAATCAAACTGCCCTTTTCAACAACAATATAATCTGAAACGAACTCATTCAGAAATAATTCTCTTTCTCATTTCCCTAATCCAACCAATCACCTCTATTTCCTTTCCTCTTTTCCCATCCATCTTACCTGCAGAGGCAGGACGGGACTGAGGGTAAACAGATCGGGGTCCGTCCCCACAAAGGTGATGGGGGAGAAGTGCAGCTTGGGCCTGAGGCAGGTGGTCAGCCCCACGCCGGGCAGATCGTGGCCCTGGTCCTCGTCCGGAAACAGCGTGATGCTCAGGGTCTCCGGCGTCATGGGCACGATGAACTCCCGGTTGGTGCCCAGCCGTGCCCGCTTGGCCGACTCCAGGTGGATGCTGATGAGCAGGTCGTAGTAGCCCCCGCGCAGGGGGCCCGGCAGGTAGGTGTTCTCCGTGGCGTAGAAGAGCTGCGATTCGTCCACGTGGCTGCAGAGGGCGTGGGCGACTCGGTTGTTGCCCAGGGCACAGACAGCGCAGTAGAGCATCAGCGTGTGGAAGTGGAACTTCAGGAGGTCCAGACGCTCCGACAGCTCCAGGATGTCAATGCATCTGACCACAAGGGACAGAAAGAAAAGTGCAGTTGGTTACCCCCGTATGAATAAATATCAATAATGACATTGGAATTGAATAACATTTAATAATATCACATAATACTCTTACTTATATAGTCATTTGTGGAATTTTGGTTAAAAAGCTATTGAAAAATACAGCTTCCTTTTTATTGCAAGACTCATATATATATATATTAATGTATAAATAACTAATATAATGTAATATTATTAATGACATCATTTAATAATGACATCATTTAATTTCAAGACTCCAAACAATTTGAAGTGTACCACTGAATACTATTGTGTATGTCTGACCTGTTTTCCTCAGGGATGTGCAGGGCCATCATGATGAGTGGCTCCACACACTCCACGGCCCAGCCCTGCCGCTCGCTGACCCGGTGCACGTCCGGCTTCAGGAAGTGGTTGGGCATGCGGCTCCAGATGACCGGGGTCAGCATCTGGACGTCCAGCCGGGGCGGACACTGGGGCACCGGGTTGGTGCGCTCGCTGCGGAACATGGCCGCCGAGATGGGCATGATGTTCTGTGTTTTTTTTAAATCGCAGAAAAAGTAGAAAAAGAAAAAGTTGAACAATCGTGAGGGAAAGGTAAATAGTGAGAAGACGGGAGGGAGAGACGACGGGAGTAAGCAGAGACGGTTATAGACTGTTGAATTGTCAACAGAACAAAGGGGCAAGGTTGGAAGCGGAACATAAAAGCTGAGAGTGAACACGTGAGGGGAGTGGAGTCTCCTGAGAGAACAAACAGAATAGGCCAAAAGAGAAAGAACACACTGAAGAAAAACCCTAACCAGTGAAAAGAGGTCAGGTGATAAAAAAAAAGGGAGAAACGGAAAAATGATAAATAGAAAAATAGATTTGATCGTGAGGGAGGGAGAGAGAGAGAGAGAGAGAGAGAGAGAGAGAGAGAGAGAGAGAGAGAGAGAGAGAGAGAGAGAGAGAGAGAGAGAGAGAGAGAGAGAGAGAGAGAGAGAGAGAGAGAGAGAGAGAGAGAGAGAGAGAGAGAGAGAGAGAGAGAGAGAGAGAGAGAGAGAGAGAGAGAGAGAGAGAGAGAGCAGAAGAGGGCCTGGTAAGAGTCCGGGCCCAGTATCTACACGTAGAGTAGGTGAGTGTACAAAGCGGAGGAGGGAGGTATGAGGCAGAGGTGGGAGGCTGACCTTAAGTTTCCCCAGCTCCAGCTGCAGAAGGTTCTGGTTGGTCGGCTGAATGAAGACGGCTGGGAACAGCTTGGTGTTGGGCTCCACCTGAAGCACAACGACCATGCCGAGAACACACACACACACACACACACACACACACACACACACACACACTCCTTAAGCCTTTAGAACTCCTCCGCTGCCCACAGGTTACCCACTTTTATTCTACTTATTTATAGCGTATCTGGCACCTGCATGTGTGTTGGCAGGTGTAGCACAAGCTCATAAAAAGAAACCCAAAATATAACACATAGTATTATCATCATGTCACACATAGCCTCTCCAGCCATACCTGGTAGAAAGTGTTGATCTCCTTTCCATTGGCTGTGAAGGTCATGAGGCCGGTTGCCAGGTCGACCAGACAGCCAACCACCAGGTCCTCCTGACTGAAGCGGGTCTGGTTGCTGCTGAAGTCTCCGCCCCACACCATGTAGCAGTTGCTGTGCTTCATACTAAAATGGCCGACACACAGGGATCACTTTTTAGAAAGGGATAGAACTGAACACATAGACAAATGGTATGGCCTAGGCTTTTAGTTGATTCAGGTTTTAACCTATAGAAGTTTTTCCCCCACATTTTTGCCTTCTGTTATGACACAAATACACACATTTTATTTCTATGCCAGATATTGCAAATGCCTTTACAACAAAACTTCTTTGTACTAATAGTTCACAGTATAAACACACAGTGCTGGACTAAATTCATTCAGTTTTTTTCTTTTTCTGTAAGCTATTGTTGACAAACACTGGCACAGTTCAGTTCATGGTACAGTAAGTTCCGTAGCTCTGTAACATGTAGCCATGGTAACATGGTAAAGAACCGACCTGTCGTGTATGTTGCCCTTGTCGTCACCGACGGTAACGGTGACGTTGCGGACTTTGGTGAGGTCAAAGCTGGGGTCATATTGGTGGTAGTCGGGGGTGACCCAGCCCACCCACACCCCACTGGGTTCCTGGCCCGCAAAGATCCTCAGCGAGTAGTAGTACTTTACACAGGACACAAAAGGAGTTCAAATGGGAAGAATGAGCAGCCAGGTAACATGTCAGTTTAGTGTGTGTGCAACTCACGGTGGTGGTGTTGAGGATGATTTCGGGGTCGTCGAGGTCGTCGGCGGGGACGACGTCTTCAATCAGGCGGGGCACCAGCGGGGGGGTCGGGGGAGGGTTGGCCGCCAGGACTGCTTTCTTAGCAGCTTTGGAAAAGAACCTGAGTCACAGAGGACGGCAGAAAAACATTAGGATGGAGACTATGTTCTACTGTCACGTGTGTGCATCAAGCGGCTTTTTCTCTCTCCCACTCTACACAGAAAAACATGACTTTCACTTAATTTTTCACTTCAAATGGAATATCTCCATCCAGTGATGGTCCAGCTCACCCTTTCTTCTTGCCCTTCTCGGACGCCGAGTCCTTTTCGTTCTCGTTGGAAACCTCCTTGACGACCGAAGGCTCCTTCTCCTCCTGCTCTTTGCGGCTGGCCGACTTCTGCAGGACCTCGAAGTCCGAGTCGGGCTCCTGAAGGACCAGAACCTCGTCCTCGGGGATGGTGAGGGTCCGGGTCAGTGGGGTGGTGCCGGCCGGGACCTTGAAGGTCTCGTGGAACTCGACGGGCATGCTAAGGCGCAGGAACAGCATGTCGGTGTTGGCGTTCTGGGAGCCGTAGGTCTTGTGGGTGAGCTTCAGACAGGGGGCGCTGTCCACTGTGCCGTCCACGCGGGAGACCTGGGGCAGAGCGGAGAGGAAGTATTAGTGACTTCTGCTTCACTTATTCTATTGTTATGCTATTGCAATTCAAATGGAAACTGCCAACGTTTCGGGCGACGAAACGTCGGCAGTTTTTCATTGAATTAAAAGTGAAGATAAAAGAATACCAGTGTGCTCGAGTGTTTTCTATTACTGAAGATATTGCCAACTCCTAAACCTGGATTACGTAATAGGTGTGACATCTTTGAGAATAAGAATAATAAGATATTTTGATGTTATTTAAAACAAAACCTTACACTTCCAATATATTGCTAAGTGTTTCATAACCCTCTAATGTCAACATAACCAATAGAATTAAAGTTCCCAAACTGTTTATTTCAGTCGATTTCCCTGTGAAATACCATTCATTAATATTTTCATCCAGCTCCATAAAGATACAGAACTTACACATCCTCTTTCTTCGAGTGGAAAATCGCAGCTTGAGTGAACCTGAATTTGTTCTTTCAAATAAGTTCTACCAAATGATAAAACGCGATGTAAAGAAAACCTTGCGTACCTCAATATGGTGATGATCAGTGGGCACGGGCACAAACTGGGGCAGGCTCTTGCTAAACCACATGGTAATGTCTCTCTTCATGTTGATGGCAAAGGGCTCAAAGCCCTCCTGGAGACCACAGATGGCAAAGTAGCGCAGGCTGCTGACGTTTTGTCCCAAGTTGATCCTGCCCACCTGACCCAGGCCAAGGTTACACACTGGGATGAATCCTAAAGGGGGCAACGTTTCATAATTATGAGAGTTAGTGTAAAGCTTCCATGTTAAAGGAAAAGAGATTGCATTAAATCCAAATGTTATCACTTCTCCGGAGCAATACAAAAAAATGAATGTCGGAAAACACTACGCCTTAAGCTTTTAAATACGTTTACTACAAAACATGATAAATTCATACAACAAACAATTCATTGTATTCGTTACAATAACTTTATGACGCATTACCATCGCCGATTTCAATGTCCTTGAAGGCCATGTCGGATCCAGAGTCGCTAATGAGCATTTCTCCATTCAGAGTGAACATGATGTTCATCTCTGTCAGGTCGATCATACAGCCAACCACATCCCCGGACAGCCACTGCCGCCCGAACGGATCGTTACCCACGTGCCAGCGCTGGGCCTGCAGGGCGGGCACGTAAAAAAAAAAGAAAAAAGAAAGAAAAAAAATAAACGGTTTAAACTGCTCCTTGTCACAATAATGTTAAATGTACAGTCAGATGCGCTTTGTAGACACGCAAAGAAAGAACAGTTTAGGAATATATCATTGAATCAAAAGTCCACCAAGTCACTCTAGGTTCTATGGGATGCATTATTGCTAAAAGTATATCTATCTGTCAAGGGTGGTATTGATGCAAGTAATATTTTTTGATAGTGGATCAATAAAAACAGTGCTAAAGTGCTTCTGACAAAAACAAAATGTTCCACTGTTATACTATTTGCATGTTGTGTTTGGGAACGATCTCAAAGAAGACTAGGTAAACAACTTACGAATGTAAAAGTTATGAATGTAACCAAAGTGTTCGTGGTCGTGTAAGGATGGAAAACCCTCGAGAACCAGGCAGTCTACCAACCTTGTTACCCTCGAGAAGCAGGCAGTGTACCGACCTTGTTTCCGTTGAAGACGTAGGCCAGTTCGTCTGCCCCCAGCTCCACGTCGGCGCGGAGGTTTGGTCGGGCCCAGCCCACTCTCATCTCCCCCGTGGTTACCGCCTCAAACTCAAAGTACCACTTCCCCTGAGTCACGGCGTAGGACTTTTCCGCTCTGAAAATACGCACCTTGTCTCCACGGGTGTTTTCAAGACCATGGCCAGCTGGAGGAAGAGGAAGTGGTGGAAAAGCAATACATTTTGTTTTTTTAAATGACCTCAGTAGAGTTAACTGAATAACAGAAAAACCATAAAGGCATAACAAATATCCATAACAAATACATGTAGATATTAAGTCTACATTAAGATACGTTGTTATTAAATATATAGATATATTACATAAACGACAGAGTGATGGATATAAAGCCCAATGAATATTTCCTTTGAAATATTATATTATATATTTATTCCAGCAGAGGCAGACTTACAGCTCTCCTGGTCTGGAGGCTCGATATTGTAACCGTAACCAATGAGCGTGCGGACTGCGTTGTTAACGCTGTCCCGGTTAGTCTTCTTGGTCTTCTCGTCCAGTAGGTTGTACGGCACCAAACGAGGGTTACGCTTATTCAGGATGTCCTGCATAACAGACAAGACGTATTTCAACGTGCTTACTTCGGGAAGGTTTCATTGGCCACATGAGGCAGTGACACTACTGGTTTCATAGGGGTTTTAATGCTGCAGTGGCAACACACAAGAAAAAAATATACACTTCTAATAGTTTTTTTAATATTTTATCATGTATAAAATAAAAATATATTAAGAAAAATATATATGAAAGGGAGGGGACATACTTGAACAATGCTGTAGGTCCACCCTTGTCGCACTCTATCTCTGGCCCAGACGTTGTGTCCATTTTCAGCTAGCTTCTCGACCAGCTGGTTCTGGTTGGGGGTCAGTTTGACGTGGCTGAGGTCGAGAGGAGCAGGCTTGAACCCATTGCTCATCACATAGCTAAGAGGACAACAGAGAAGCAATAAAAGAAACAGCAATTGATTTGGGTTCGTTTGTTTGAGAGAACATTAAGCGGACGCACAGTAGAGCAAGGATAATGGTCCGAGGATATACCTTGAGGGACCTGAAAGGCTCCCAAAACTAACATTTACAATTAATACCACACACACACACACACACACACACACACACATACACACACACACACACACACACACACACACACACACACACACACACACACACACACACACACAATAATGTTAATAATGACGTTAACTACCGAACTATCTAACTATCTTTGACATTTATTATATTATTATCAATAATAATGATCATGTTAACTATGCATCTACATTTTATGTAAGCTATATATTTTTTTTGCCAGACTTACGTCTTGGGTAGTTTTATCTTCTTGAGGTTCTCCTCTGCTTTCTCATCCCCCATGCCAACGTGGCAGCCCAGAGCCAGGAGAGTCCTTTACATGATGCCATGGTAACACGCATAAGACACAAACAAACTTTATGAAACATAATCAGATTATTAAACATCACACATTCATTTCTTTAGGAATGCTTTTTTTTTGTAATTTCTCAGTCTCTTTGATACACATCTCCACTGAAACACTACAGTATCTAATGTTACAAATGTAATCGGCATGTATTATTAATCAATTATGCTATCTTTCATGCCCCTGACCTTCACGTTTACTGGCATATTTTTTATTGTGAACGCACAGTTGTTCATTACTATTCATAAGCCGATGTCTGCGATTAGTTACAGATTCAAATAGTGGTACAAAACCTCATTACAAAAAACTCATAAATAAATGGATGTTTTAGTCTAGACGATGAATGGATATTGAAATTGCTTTTTTGTCAGATTGAAATCGGGGACTAATCTTTGTAGTTTTAAGGGATATTTTCCCTCCCCCCCCCCCCTAAAAAAAGTAAACGGGCTCGGGTAAAATGCAATTGCCCTGCAATTTTAAGATGCAAATGTAAGATGCTTGTCATAGCTGTGAAGTGAAAGAAATAGTGATTGATTTCACATTTTCATTGTGTTGGTACAATCTAATGCTGGAGTGCTGACAATATGAAATAAACTAAATTAGAAAATATGGTCCATGATAACAAATAATATTACAATAGCATAATAATATAATATCACAGTAACAAATAATATTACAATAGCATAATAATATAATATCACAGTATCTTTTACAAAAAAAAGTATGTCACTTAAAACATTTTTTATTAATATATTGAAATGGCAATTTTGGGTTCTGATTAGGTAAAAAAGTTGTGGTCCAGTTAAGACCCCCTCACTTGAGTGTTTCTCCAGACATCTGGAGATTGTAGTTTCTCTCCGGTTCTGGAAGGCTCTGGAAGTCCACCAGACAAGGGTGGAGTTTCTTGTTGTCATCCCGAAACTGTTTAAAATCGAATTGTACGATGACCATTATACTTTTGAATTACAGTTTTAACTGAACCTCTAGGAGATGAATGTGAAGAGTCGATTTTTTTCCCATGTGCTAAACTTAAGTTGTTCCTCAGACTCACAACGCCATAGGTCCAGCCCTGTTCGATGCGGGTGACCGCCCATAGCTCGTGAATGTTTTCAGCCAGCTTCTCTCTGATTCGCTCGAGATGAGGGGGCAGCACAATCTGAACAAATAACAGGAAGTGGGACAAGAAACCGCACGGTCACAGACGCTCTACCATTAATTATGAAGTGCAAAAAAGATCTAACATTTCCCAGTGGAAGTAAACTCTCTGTGATGAGTTGACTGCGCACAGGCCTCAATCAACCACAGGTTGTCAACCTGCTGATAGTAAGTTGATCTTTGAATTTTTGAAGTACCCTAAAAACAGAAAAACAATCTGTTTGTTTTTTATTTATTATTATTTTTATTATTGAATTGGGGCCGTACCTGTACGGTGTCAACAGGACAGGGGGTGAAGGATGTGTGTGTGAGGGACTGGGTGGGCCCCAGCAGGTTACGGACGCCGTCAAAGTCGTGTTTGTACTCTTTGATTGGCTCGATGCGCATCCTGTCCTTGGGCAGCAGGGCCTCGTAGCACGGGGCGTAACCAGGCGGCGGCAGGAACTTGAAGTCTCCATGGCGACCGCCCAGGAGGAAACGAGCTCTGATGGGAGACGTGAAGGTATTGACTGACCATGGACTGTTATTATTCTTATGATAACAAACAACTACGGGGTGCGTATGATCAACAAACTATTCCGATCATTATTAAGCTACAACATTGGGTCATATTCCTTTATAATGAACTTTACACCTAAATATCTCCTCTTTATGGTCTCTACACACTGTACATCATCTTTTCTCGTGCTGGAGAAGGACAAACAATCCTTTTCAGTTTGATCCAGACACAACTGTGCTGAGATACTTAACTTAGCTGTCAGTGTCAAACTGTGCTGAGATACTTAACTTAGCTGTCAGTGTCAAACTGTGCTGAGATACTTAACTTAGCTGTCAGTGTCAAACTGTGCTGAGATACTTAACTTAGCTGTCAGTGTCAAACTGTGCTGAGATACTTAACTTAGCTGTCAGTGTCAAACTGTGCTGAGATACTTAACTTAGCTGTCAGTGTCAAACTGTGCTGAGATACTTAACTTAGCTGTCAGTGTCAAACTGTGCTGAGAAGACATTTATGTGTTTTATTGGCTTTATAACGGCATGAATATTGATTTTCATGGGCAGTATGAAAAGGGAAAAATTACTTGACTCCAGCCGAGAAGCTGATGACTGGGAAAAACAGTCCGTCCACGTTGAAGTTCTCAAACATTCCTTGGACCGGGTGTCCGTTGATGCGGAAGGAGATACTGGGCACGCTCAGATCCAGGCAGCAGCTGACAACGTCGGCGGCGGCCAAGATGTGCTGACTGGGCGACGCCACCTGGCGAGGAACGTGTCCTGAAGGGGGAGCGGTTAAGATAAGAGAAGCCGTTCAAATACTCCAGAATGAATGAACGAACGACCATCAGTTTGAATCACACACAACGAGGTCAAAGGGCACAGAACTAGACACCTAAAAAGAACAAAGACAGGTGCTGGGTCTCTCCCCTGGTCAGCCGGTATAGTTCACTTACCATTATTACTGTGCTTTTTTTAATAGTATTCTATGTCTATGCGGGATGTTAACCTTGCTACATACAGTGTGTGGTGGACCTATGGTTTATGCTATATCAACAAGAGCGGAAAAAAAACAATAAAAACACCTAACAGATCCAAACTTCATTTCCGAAATAGTTTGCCGATATATTCCATCCCGTTGGTACCTGACAAGAGGTCCAGGCCGTCAAAGCCGTAGGAGTAAAGGTCGTCCCCCACCCCGTTGCCCCCCCAGCCCTCTCCTCCCCCAGGGTAGGGCGCGTAGCCCTCCGTCATGGCCCAGCCCACGCGGAGGTGAGAGGCCTGCGCCGTCACAAACTGCTCCACGTGGTCCACCATCATCTCAAAGTACCACTTCTTGTACTGCGTGGAGCCCTCGCACGTGCCCAGGAAGATGTTGGGCCGCACGCTGGTGAGAGACAGGAGGGAGAGAGGTGGGGCGTGGGAGACAGGAGGGTTATTTGGAATGCGTTCTGCTGTGTAATGTTGGGTTATG
>CM030175.1:4252328-4269828 GCA_017639675.1 Aplochiton taeniatus
TTTGCCAAAAAGTACAGAGACGAGCCTCAAAAATTCTGGGAAAAAGTTTTATGGACTGCTGAGACGAAGATTAACTTCTACCAGAGTGATGGAAAGGCTAAGGTTTGGAGAAAAAAAGGATCTGCTCATGACCCCCAAAACACAAGCTCATCTGTGAAACACGGTGGAGGTAATGTGATGGCTTGGGCTTCAATGGCTTCTTCTGGGACGGGCTCATTAATCTTCATTGATGATGTAACACATGATGGCGGCAGCAAAATGAATTCGGAAGTCTACAGAAACATTTTGTCTGCCAATTTAAAGAAGGATGCAACCAAACTGATTGGGAGATCCTTTGTCATGCAGCAAGATAATGACCCTAAACACACTGCAAAAGCAACAAAGGAGTTCATCAGGGGCAAGAAGTGGAAGGTCCTAGACTGGCCAAGTCAATCTCCAGACTTAAACCCTATAGAGCATTCTTTTTACCTTCTTAAAAGGAGTCTGAAGGGAGAAACCCCCCAAAACAAGCAACAACTGAAAGAGGCTGCAGTGAAAGCCTGGAAAGGCATAACAAAAGAAGAATGCAAAAGTTTGGTGATGTCCATGGGTCGCAGGCTTGATGCAGTTATTGAAAGCAAAGGATTTGCAACAAAATATTGAGTCTTATTCACTTAAATCCATTTCAAGTCTATCTGTTCCAATACTTTTGCTCATCTAAAAATGTGGTCTTTCTTTTCAAATAATGATATCTTCTAAGTTGTTTATCAGATCCAGATGAAAATACCTGGAAATAAAAGCTGACATATTGATCTTTTGTCTCATATTCATCTTTTGGTGTCAAACCCAAACGCTTTCAGTCTACAGCAAAAATAAAGGAATTGGCATTACTGTTCCAATACTTTTGGAGGGGACTGTATAAAATCCTGTGTATTTTATCAAAGCTGTAATTGGAACACCCCAGTGCATCGTTTCAAAGAAGAAAATACAGACCCACTTTTGTGGAAACCTAAAATCCTTCCAACTCTTTTATCATTGGTTCATCGCTTTAAATCAAGTAAAATAAAATTAAGGTTATTTATATAGCACGTTTAAAACAAGCTGTAGAGTTGTTGACCGAGTTGACCAAAATGCTGTACAAATGCCATTTAAATACAGCACATAAATACTTAACAAAGGGTAGATGTGACATAAACATTATATCCAAACTAAGCGCATAAAAAAACAGACTCTGAGTTTCCGTTTTGAGCGTGGGACAGCCTGGAGTCCCAAATCCGATGACCTAAGAGACCTGGAGGTGGCAGAAGCTCCCTACCTTTCTCTTCATGAAGCCAAGTCGAGCTGCTTTGGCGTCCAGGGAGGCGTAGGTGAGCCACAGGCCGGTAGAGACGTGCTGGACGAAACACATGGACTCGCCATACTTGATCTCAGGGATTCCCATCCCCTCCACGTCACGCTTCTTTACCACCTCAACCTTCTCCTGCTCAGGGGGGCCGTCAGTGGCCACAAGGGACGGAGGGATGAAGGGTATGAGGGAAGCAGTGAGGGAGGGAGGGATGAAGAGAAAGTAAGGGATAGATCCATGGGAGAAATAAAGAGAGAATAAGTAAAAAAATGATACGTTTATGATGGCAATTAATTGGAGCAGTTCATTGTCAGGGCAGTCTGGTGAAAGTATGTATAACCTTGAGTCTTGAATATTTTCTAATATAAAAAAAAAAAAGGAAAAACAAGCAGACGAGAAAGTGTCTGGTCTGATAATAAGCTATGGGTTTTTAATGATCATTTTAGAACACAAAAACCAAAAAAGGCGTGTCATTATCAAGTTTAATATTATCGCTTTGCCGAAATCACCACCGTAGCAGAGATCTCAGTAGCAGCGAGGTTGCCGTGGTGACCGGACCTTTGAGACGCGGAAGCAGAACGCAGACAGCTTGGTGTGAGACTTCTCCGGGTCCTGAACCATCAGGCCCTTCTCCTCGTCCAGACAGAGGTAGCGGCCCGTGGTGATGTGCCGCACGCGGAACGACTGCCCCCACTTCATGTGGCTACCGCTCCAGCTACGGGCACACAGCAGGGACAAACTTAGCCAGGTAAAAATCGACTAGCACATCCTGTACTTCCACAAAATAAGCTTCTTTTTTTTTTTTTTTCCACCTATATAATTTGCAGTGATTGTCTGTTCTTGAAGTGAACAAAATAATACGTTGATACGATTTCAAAACTTTCTTGAAGAATTCGATATTGTTTGTGTGGCACGCAAATTGTTATATGGATTTCAGGTAAATGTGAAGTGACAGGATAAGTTCCTCTTAGAGGGTGATGTGCAGATATGGAATGCGATGGAGGACAAAGTCACCTGATTCTGAGTGGCTCAAGTCTCCACAGAGACCTGGCCTGACTGCAGACCGCTCCACCTTCATAATGGGCCACTCTACGGGGAGAGCAGGAGAAATGGAGCGATAGAACAGGTAGAGAAAAACGGGAGAACAAAACGAAGAGAGAAAAGAAGCAAGATGGGAAACACACAAAAAAAAATATAGGAGAGAGAGACAGAGGACAGGAGAGACTTCGTTTGAATTACCGTGTTCTTTAGTTTTCATTTCATTCGTTGAAATATTCCACCAGCAAAAGTGAATCGAATAGGTGAGACCCATGAAACCATTTGACACTGTGTACTGTAATGCATCGTGAGTGCATTACAATAACAATACATACAATAACAAACAACAATACATTGTACTGTAATGCATCGTAACATTGCGCCGTGGCGATACAGAAGATGGATGCCCTGCTGACCTGCGGCCCTCGTCCCCTTCCTCGGGGGTGGAGATGGCCAAACACTCGTCCATGTGGCCGTGGAAAAGCCTGAGAACATGGCCGCCGGTTAAAAACCCTGGACAGAAAACACACGACCGCCAGGGGAGAAACGTGAGGGTGTGGTATTTATGTTGTATACGCTAAATGAATGAGGACTGTGTACAGAAGTATTTCTTTTTTTTATCCATCAAGCAATTTTCATTTGAATAATCCAAAACACAACCTGCCCAATTAATTAGAAAAGGCACTCTTCCTTTTTCTTGTCTACGTTGTTAATCAATACAAATAGTTTTTTGGCTAGATAAGAACAGAAGTGCTAGACTTAATTGCTTTGTTGTCAGGGACATGGAGAGAACAGGCGTGCACCTTCAGCCAGCTCGCAGCCAGAACACACAGGGTTCATGTTCCACAGAGTCTGCATGAAAGAGGCGTCCACCATCAGATCCCCACTGGCATAGGACAGATGCTGCAGAGAGAAAGTGAGAAAGAGAGAGAGAGAGAGAGAGAGAGAGAGAGAGAGAGAGAGAGAGAGAGAGAGAGAGAGAGAGAGAGAGAGAGAGAGAGAGAGAGAGAGAGAGAGAGAGAGAGAGAGAGAGAGAGAGAGAGACACACAAAAAGTGAGAGTAACAGAAAGAGAGAGAAAGGTAAAACATACAAATTCCATTACATTGAATCCATAATGAGAGAACAGGGCAGGGGGAAGGGAAATGAAATCATGCCCCCAGAGCCTCTACATGGGGCAACTATGGAGGTGTAACACCAACATCGCCTCACCAGGTATCTCTCAGAGGAGACGCTGACCAGGATGAGGTCGTCGCCGACCCTGACCTTTTCACCCTCTGACCTCTGCTTTGATGCCGGGTGAATGGTCCACCAGCAGGCCTCACCTGATGGGGCAGAGTAGTAGGAGTATTATTATATTTTTTATATTTTTAGTAGTAGTAGTACTAGTAGTAGTAGTAGTATTTATTTTTGTGTAGTAGTATTTTTTTTAAACATTTTAGTAGTAGTGGTATTTAGTGGTAAATATTTTTTATCAATTCACAATACTATTTAAGTATACAGTGTATTCAATCTACAATCTACATGTTCAACAATCTAGGCAGTATAAACAATAACCTAGACATTACAGCATATCAAACAAATAAGCTGATTTTCCATGTAAGTAGTGGTAGTAGTACAATGGATGGTATGGCATTTGGCCAGCATTATCCATGTTTATAAATGATCACTAATCAACATGTTTCATTCTCACTTAAGGTCTTTAGTCTCACTTGAGAGGTTTGATCCTAGATTATCACTATTAAGCATTTTCCAAACTTAAATATCATTGTTTATATATATACATATATATTTATATGTATATATTGTTTTATTGTGTCAAAAACTAAAAACAATGTGTAAAAGCATACCGCTATGCTATTCTATGATTTTACATTTAGACTAGTCAGACTGTCGACCTGAAAGGAGTAAGCCAAGCGTGAACAGAGTTCTGACCTAGCGCTTGACAATAGAAGGGTTTTCCAACCAAGGCGTGTCCTTTATGGATATAACACTGGTTGTTTACTGTGGTCTAGCCAGCTGTACCTATGGAGTCTTCTTGTAAGCCCACGTCAAAGGCCAGCTTGTCAGTGAGGGAGCGGGAGGTGGTCAGACAGCTCAGGTACTTAGGAAGACACAAAGGACGTAGATATTAGGAAGTAGAAACTACACAAACACACACACACAGAGTAAACTTTGGGTTTGTTCAAGAGGGTTATCAAACTGGGAGTTCAGTAATCAATATACAATAGAACAGATAGAGCAGTAGAATCGAATGAAAACCCAATTAATGAAATGTAGCTTTTTACTGAATGTAATGTGATGTGATGTGATGTGGATGTGGACGTGGACTGGGTATGGTGTGATGTAATATAACATAATATAACGTAATGTAATGTGATGTAACGTGATATAATATAATATGCTGGATGAAGGAGCTGGACCTCACCATGCTAGAGTGGTAGTGTCTGAGGAGGATGGCATGGCCGTACAGCAGGGTAATAATAATATAATGTAATGTAATATGATATAATATAATATAACATAATAAACACTATGCTGGATGAAGGAGCTGGACCTCACCATGCTAGAGTGGTAGTGTCTGAGGAGGATGGCATGGCCGTACAGCAGGGTAATAATAATATAATGTAATGTAATATGATATAATATAATATAACATAATAAACACTATGCTGGATGAAGGAGCTGGACCTCACCATGCTAGAGTGGTAGTGTCTGAGGAGGATGGCATGGCCGTACAGCAGGGTAATAATAATATAATGTAATGTAATATGATATAATATAATATAACATAATAAACACTATGCTGGATGAAGGAGCTGGACCTCACCATGCTAGAGTGGTAGTGTCTGAGGAGGATGGCATGGCCGTACAGCAGGGTGCGATGGCCCCCGCCTTGGGAAGACTGGAGAGGAGGACACGGTGGTTAGTACACACAGTGGTGACTGTCCTGACTATAAGAGGGAAACAGGCCAGACGAGAGACCGGCCTGGCCTCCTACAGCTCCTTCAGTGGAAGGGGAGCAGGTCAAGAGGGAGAGAGGAGGGGGGGGGGGGGGGAGAGGAAAGGGGAATAAAGCGAAGGGAGATGACGCAGTGAACAAAGAGGAACAAGAGGGAGGAGAGACCCCCTCCCCCCCCCCCTCGTCATTCGACAGAGATCTCCACAGAACGACAAAGAGGAGGAGCTCAAACAGCGGCGATCCGTATCCAACGACAACAAAGTACAGAAGCGCCGTGAAGAGCGACGGTTCTCGCGAACCTCCTTTTCACAAAACAATCACATTCACGAGTCACTGTGGCACAGACCAGAACACTGACACAGGCCTACCTGGGGGGACGGACGGACAGGGGGGCCACGACGACAACAACAGCAACAACAACAACAACATGCTTAAAACCTCAACGAAATTGCCACGGTAACGGGCCGGGACATCGCCCGGCACAGAAAGACAAACACAACAGAAAAGTTGTTTTGGTTTGTCCTACCTTTTCTCAGAATCCAGTTAAAGGTATAAAACAAGAACACAGAGTTACCACTGTTGTTATGGGTATATGTATAGTTAGCCATGACAACAAACAGTGATTCTATTTCCTTTTCTATCTGTTTCAATTAGACAGGCTTGTTGGTGTTGTTTTGAACTATGGAGACCAGAGGCTGACAGACAGATGAAACGATTACACCTATCAGCACCGGGAGGTTAAGCACACCTAAACTAAAGGGATCAGCGTCATTTTGATGGGGGCCAGGTGCTCTGACAGGGCAGGTGATGGGGAATGTGCCCTGCAGCCTCCGGAGCTTTGGTCCACGTTAGCACTGGGATCTACGGGGCGACAGCTGGTGAGGTGTGCCTGTGTGTGTGTGAGGTGTGCGTGTGTGTGTGTGTGTGTGTGTGTGTGTGTGTGTATGAGTCAGTGTGTGAATGGGGGAAGGGGGTAACGGAGAGAAAGAAGAAGACACAGAGAAATAAATAGAAAACAGAAGACAGGCTGAGTGCCTGTATATACATGGAGGGGAATTTATATATACATAAGTGTGTGTGTGTCTGTGTGTGTGTGTGTGTGTGTGTGTGTGTGTGTGTGTGTGTGTGTGAACAGCAGCCAGGGGAATCTAAACCTAGCTAGATCCCTGAGGAGTGTAGGGTTCCCGCGCCCCCCCCCCCCCCTCCATGTCCTGACGCAGCCAGTAGGGCCCCTCCACAGGGCTCCACGCCATGTTTCTCTCATCCCCAGCCTTGTGCTATGAAGGCCAGGGTTTAGTGTGGAGCACGCAGGCTCTCTCTGGGTCACTGTGGACCCCCTGATAATGCCTCACTAATGCAGCTACTGAAACACTGGTGCTGGCATGGGCGGTAGCACAGATAACAACAACTGTCACAACAACAACAACCAAAACAACAACAACAACAATGCCAGTTGTTCTGTCTACTCTACATTGCAACTGTGTTTTTATGTAAGATGTATAATCAGAAGATTCTACCAAGCAAATACTTCACTTTTGCAAAAGTAGTATTTACAAATGAGGTAAACGTTCGTAATGAGGAAGGTGGGATTATGCATTTGTTTGAGACAGATTTAAAATAATTAACTTTTTATAGAGTTCATATAAAAACGATTCATTCATCAACGTAGACTAATGTACAATGCCGACTTGTTTGTTGCATGGTTTCTATGTACATGAAGATGTGATGGCATCAACAACAATATTCACTTTATGCCTAAGAAAATAGCAATGCACACTTAGAAATGTAAAGTTTCAGCAACATAAATCTGTCCACAGGCTTTAACTTAAAAGAACCAGCTTGGCTTTCAATGCTGGCTTTGGAGATAAATAACTGTGCTACTTAGTCACCACATCATTTCAGGGGTCAAAGGTGAACTTTAGGGACTGTGCTTTATAAGGGAGGTGGTATGAATACGATGTGCAAGACAATGGGGATTTTCACACTGCAGGGCCAGAGGTGAACTGAAGCATGATTGAGCTGAACTGAACTGAACTGAACTGAGCTGAGCTGAGCTGAGCTGAGCTGAGCTGAGCTGAACTGAACTGAACTGAGCTGAACGGAACGGAACGGAACGGAACGGAACTGAACTGAACTGAACTGAACAAACCAGAGCCGAGCTGAACTCAAATGTGAGTTGAGCTGAACTATTGTAAGGTGGGCTGAACTATTGTAAGGTAGGTGGTCTGAACTATTGTAAGGTAGGTGGTCTGAACTATTGTAAGGTAGGTGGTCTGAACTATTGTAAGGTGGGCTGAACTATTGTAAGGTGGGCTGAACTATTGTAAGGTGGGCTGAACTATTTTAAGGTGGGCTGAACTATTGTAAGGTGGGCTGAACTATTGTAAGGTGGGCTGAACTATTGTAAGGGGGGCTGAACTATTGTAAGGTATGCTGAACTGTTGTAAGGTATACTGAACTGTTGTATGGTGGGCTGAACTATTGTAAGGTATGCTGAACTGTTGTAAGGTATACTGAACTGTTGTAAGGTGGGCTGAACTATTTTAATGTGGGCTGAACTGTTTTAAGGTGGGCTGAGCTATTGTAAGGTGGGCTGAACTATTTTAAGGTGGGCTGAGCTATTGTAAGGTATGCTGAACTATTGTAAGGTGGGCTGAACTATTTTAAGGTGGGCTGAGCTATTTTAAGGTGGGCTGAGCTATTTTAAGGTGGGCTGAGCTATTGTAAGGTGGGCTGAACTATTGTAAGGTATGCTGAGCCAAACAGTACTAAGCTGGATTGAACTGAGGACCAGTTGAACTGAACCTGTATTGCGACGGCCTAAATGCTCATTGCTCTTATGACTGCGCTGAGGAAGACAAGGTGTCGGAGGACAAGGGGCCAGGGCGGTTCAGATCTGGTACCGGTGAGCACCAGCATGCGAAAAGGACATGACGTAATAAAAGACCAATGACACCACTTGGTCGAGACCGAAGAAGAAGAGGGTCAGTTGGTTGGTTTGTTTGTTTGTTTGTTTGTTTAAGAAAGCAGGATGTCGACGAGACAAGACATGAGACAAGTACAGAGACATACCCATTTGTCCAAATCGACTGCCTGGTCGGCAGGAAGAAGGATAGGGATAGGGTTAGGGTTAGGGTTAGGGTTAGGGTCAGGGTTAGGGTTAGGGTTAGGGTTAGGGTCAGAGAAAAAGACAAGAGTGGGGGTGACTCAAACGGGTCTATTAAATGGATCGACAGCATCAAAGCCATAACCATGTTTGTTGGGCTTCTAATAAAGTTTGATATGACGCGTATTTCCGGTCTCCAAACAAATATAAACGTAATTTATCTTTATGATAGTAAAAATGTATTGGTATTTTAAGATGAGGTAGAGAAATCCCGTGTTTAACTCTTGAGGGGATTGTTATTGATATAGACGGACAGAGGGGGAAAAAAGAGTTTAAAACGAAGATTTATTTTCCAGCCACAGGTAGCAGGGGTTTCAAACTGTTTTCTTGCATTGATTCATCCATTTAATCATCCATGTATTCATCCATTTAATCATCCATTTATTCATCCATTTAATAATCCATTGATTCATCCATTGATTCATCCATTTAATAATCCATTGATTCATCCATTGATTCATCCATTTATTCATCCCTCTATCGCTCTTAGCAGTTCTACATACATCCTCTGTTCCACCACTCCATCCATCCATACCTCCATCCACCCCTCTATTCTACCCCTCCCTCCATCCCTCCCTCCACCCCTCTATTCTACCCCTCCATCCATCCCTCCATCCACCCCTCCATCCATCCCTCCATTCTACCCCTCCATCCATCCCTCCATTCTACCCCTCCCTCCATCCATCCATCCACCCCTCCATCCATCCCTCTATTCTACCCCTCCATTCCACCCCTCCCTCCATCCCTCCATTCTGCCCCTCCATCCACCCCTCCATCCATCCCTCTATTCTACTCCTCCATTCCACCCCTCCATTCTACCCCTCCACCCATCCCTCCATCCACCTTCCATCCATCCCTCTATTCTACCCCTCCATTCTACCCCTCCATCCATCCCTCCATCCACCCCTCCATCCATCCCTCCATTCCACCCCTCCATTCTACCCCTCCATTCTACCCCTCCATCCATCCATCCCTCCATTCTACCCCTCCCTCCATCCCTCTATTCTACCCCTCCATCCATCCCTCCATCCACCCCTCCATCCATCCCTCTATTCTACCCCTCCATCCACCCCTCCATTCCACCCCTCCATTCCACCCCTCCATTCTACCCCTCCATTCCACCCCTCCATTCCATCCCTCCATTCTACCCCTCCATCCATCCCTCCATTCTACCCCTCCCTCCATCCCTCTATTCTACCCCTCCATCCATCCCTCCATCCATCCCTCTATTCTACCCCTCCATCCACCCCTCCATTCCACCCCGCCATTCTACCCCTCCCTCCATCCCTCCATTCTACCCCTCCATTCCACCCCTCCATTCTACCCCTCCATTCTACCCCTCCATCCACCCCTCCATCCACCCCTCCTTCTTACATCGCTCATATCCACTGTGTTGGCCAGCATCTCCTGTAAGGCTCGGACAGAAAGCGACTGTTCCAGGATGAAGGCACATATGGCCAGGTCTGGAGGCACACTCTGGGGACACAAGTACAACACAACAAATCAAGTCAGTCGAATATATCTGTGGCCTCCAGTGTTATCCTGCTAAAAGTAACTTTAAAAGAAAAGGTTTCCATCAAGCACTTGAGAAGCCCTTTTTGGGGGGGGGAAGATTCCGAGGAGAAAGGCTCCCTAGGAATCCCCAGAGTGAATAAAATATGGGAGTATAAATAACTCATGTTACCTGGGCGTTGGACGTGGTTTCCAAGAAACATAGACGGTCCCCGAAACCCTCGCAGGAGAGACATAGCTTAATCTGCTCCTTGAGGACTGTAGCTGTGCACTGCAGAACTATCTGGTCATCCTGCACACACAAACCAACACACAGACACACATAAAGTTAGGACAAAATATCACAGTAATCAACAACATTTGTCATGATTCATGTGTCTAGAAACATGCATTTGCAGGATCAGAAATATATACTGTATAACTGTCCCAATTCTTCTTTTTTTTGCTGATTAACATACATCAAAGTACACAGTTAAATATAACAATACTCTGTATGGTTAGCCAGGCAGCGAATAACACTACTCAAGGTAGACAGGACTGACAGGCACTTTGACCCTGACAATAGACCTAACTAGACCATGCCTAACCCTAGCAAACCATAATTTGTCGCTCTCAATAGCTCTCAACTGTCAAAGCTCTGGCTGGCCGCTCCAGAGCCTAGTGTAAAGGCCCCCCCCCCCCCCCCCCTGCACCTGACACTGGGCATTCTCAGCTGCTTGCTCCCCTCACTCGTTATACAAGCAGATCCATCCGCCTGCTTTATCTCCCCCTCCTCCCCGCTCCCCCCCCCCCCCCTAGCCTCCATAAAACATTCTCCCTGCTACCTTTCTCTCCCCTTCGTTCCATTCCCTCTGTAGCTTGTAAATCACAAGCCTGTGTTGACGGTGCCAAGCCAGCCATTCTGCATGGTCAACGTGCTGTTGTCACCTGGCCTGTGTTTTGGATGAGTGACAGGTACCCATAGTCTCTCTCTGTCTCTCTCTCTGTCTGTCTGTCTTTCTCTGTCTCTCTCTGTCTCTCTCTCCCGCCCCTTTGAGGAGCCGAAGTTTTTATGTGTGTGATTGTCACGTAGCGTGTGAAAGCGTGTCAAAATTCAAATTCAAATGCTAAACATAAAGTGACAGCTATACGTAAGGGTAACGCTGCTACAACAAACAAAAAAAGGAAAAAGTGATGTAGAGGCGCTGGCTGTATAGCACAGGCTATTTCCCCCTGCAGGGATCACCCACAAAGTGATGTAGAGGCGCTGGCTGTATAGCACAGGCTATTTCCCCCTGCATGGATCACCCACAAAGTGATGTAGAGGCGCTGGCTGTATAGCACAGGCTATTTCCCCCTGCATGGATCACCCACAAAGTGATGTAGAGGCGCTGGCTGTATAGCACAGGCTATTTCCCCCTGCAGGGATCACCCACAAAGTGATGTAGAGGCGCTGGCTGTATAGCACAGGCTATTTCCCCCTGCAGGGATCACCCACAAAGTGATGTAGAGGCGCTGGCTGTATAGCACAGGCTATTTCCCCCTGCAGGGATCACCCACAAAGTGATGTAGAGGCGCTGGCTGTATAGCACAGGCTATTTCCCCCTGCATGGATCACCCACAAGGAATTGGCGCTTCCCCGGCCCAAGCACGTCGCCCTCTCTCCTCTTCTCCTTTAGTTGGCATATAGTATCATCTATCTTTCTTTTAGCCTAGAAATGTCTCCTATGTCCTGTCCTCTTCTTCACACACAGCCCCCCCCCCCCCCCCCTTACTGTCTGTTGGCAGGAAGAAACTAGAACAATACGCCCTCTCTGGTCTCCTCCAACTCAAAGGCGTTCAAAAAAACAGCTCTCAATATCAAACTCGGGTCACTCCTGGTGTACACACACACCTTCCGGAAGACTCGTCTAGACTATAACCAGGTAAGACCGCTGCAGATCAAAGTCAAACAAAGACGTTTGAGCTCACGTTTGTCACACGTTTGATCACAATCTCATTGCAGTATTTGTGCACCGATGCTTTAATATATATTATTATATTATATATATAATTTCTTGAAACGAGAACTTTTAAACCTTTAAGTGTTTGTCTGTGTTGTTCATCAAACCTTCTTTGCAAGCTCTCTCTCTCTCTCTCTCTCTCTCTCTCTCTCTCTCTCTCTCTCTCTCTCTCTCTCTCTCTCTCTCTCTCTCTCTCTCTCTCTCTCTCTCTCTCTCTCTCTCTCTCTCTCTCTCTCTCTCTCTCTCTCTCTCTCTCTCTCTCTCTCTCTCTCTCTCTCTCTCTCTCTCTCTCTCTCTCTCTCTCTCTCTCTCTCTCTCTCTCTCTCTCTCTCTCTCTCTCTCTCTCTCTCTCTCTCTCTCTCTCTCTCTCTCTCTCTCTCTCTCTCTCTCTCTCTCTTTCTCTCATCTCCTTCACTCCAGCACTGTTGCTGCCGGCCACACACAGGCCTTCCCACTCACACCACTTCACACAGCGGGTCTCTGAATTCAGAACAATAGAGATTTTCAGTGCTACTGCTGCACTGGGATCCATGTTGAGCCATTGTTTATCCACTGTCTGAAAGAGTTGAAACAAAGCTAATTCTGTATTATAGAACCAAAATAGGATTAAAGAGCCATAACACTTTGGTCGTACTAGGGTGAATTTAACAGAACAATGCACTGATATATACTACTATACTGATTTAGGTGGAGCTTAATTGGTAAAAAGATATCTCTGAGTCTCTCTGCCTAGAAATGTTCCATATATTGCATTGAATTGTACTATGCCAATGATTCATTGAATCAATAGAACAATGCAACAACAGCAGTGCAGGGTTAACCTTGGCTCAATTGGACTGTTTTGGACTTCACCTAGCTTGACCGGTCTGAAACGGACCATGCTGAGCTGAGCTGTGCTGAACCAGGTTAAAATGGAGGCTGATGTGGACCTGTTTTGAGAGGCCTGAGCAGTGACTGTTGTGAGTCACAGTGAAATCCAGCAGGCCCAGATATAGAAATATGGCTTCGCTGTGCTGTGTTCCAGGGTGTCTAAAAGCAGAGTCTGTAGCCAAGTGACTCAGAGCCCAATGAGGAGCCATGCGATCAGATGACAGATGAACGGTGCAAAACACCACCGCACAACGCACCAGCAGAGACTAGCACACCTGGGCAAAAGGCTGGTTTTAAATCAAAATGGAGGAGTTTGTTTGTCTTGAAAAATTGAACGTTTTGTTGGAGGAAAATTGGAGTTGAAGAGTGTTGTTGTTTTGGTTGAATCTTAAAAGTTGTAAATATTGTAACAAATATTTATTGTTTGTTTATTTCATTTCTTTTTTACTTAACTTTCCTAGTTTTGTTTTAATGTATATACATCCTGTCACAACCTGCCCTTTAAACAGGGTACTGCTGGAAAAAAAACAACGTCTCGCTTATCCCCTTGTAAATAAATCACAATAATAGAACACTTACGGCTACTTAACGCAGGAAGCAAAAAAATTCAACTTGAGATGCAAATTAAGTTTCAGACTTGAGGATATCCAACTGTACTGCAGCGTTTATTTAGACGCACAGAGAGCAAATGAACAAATCAATTCGCCCCCACTAGTCCGTCATATCTTTGTGCTGTGTTGTCTTCAGGAATACCGAGCCTTATAGAAAATAAACGCCTCACAAACGAATTGATGACAGACGCCGATGAATCTCAACATTTCTGATGTACTCAGTGCTTCAGTGTGCGTCTTGCTGCACCCACACAGAATCCTATGAACAGACCTGCCCGGCTTCAATCACTTCAGAACTGAAGAGCTTGTCAGAGAATCCAGGCCTAACTGCAAAAAACGTATTGTCACACTGACACCACAGAAACCAAGAAGAACTGTGCGGACCTAAAATGGAAGTTTCGCACAGCTGGAAAAGCATAAGAAATGGTAGTAGGGACTGGCCATTACAGGAAGAGCTGAGCCAAGCTGTCATATTACAGGAAGATTGACACTAAAAGGTTCATGCTGAGATGAATGGCAGAGGGATTAACCTCAGAAGAAAGCCGCTTCGATCTGTGTCCATGCAGTCAACAAACAAACCAGCTAAGGCCCCCCGTCTGTGTGTGGAATATCAATCAGAACCTTGAGCTCTCTTTAAAAAAATATAACTCAATCATATCAAAATCTGGATAGGAAAACCACTTCTAAAAACAATTTGAAGTTCTACAATTATTAAGTTATAGATTATGAAAAATAGAATACTCTACAAATAATAAAACATTAGCTCCCTATATCCCCTACAGTATATATACAAAAATGTGCTGAAAAAAATGTATCTAAGAAAAACCAAATAGTGTGAGCTCCACTGTCTCCTCTTCCTGCAGGGGCGCCATAGCAACCGTGGAACACTAGAATCACCAGGACAACCTGGTCACCTCAGCCTCATGTAAAGAGAAAGGAATGGGATGGCGCCTAGAAATAGAACAAAGAACAGCCAGCCAGCAAACCCATTGTCACTGCCCATGGGACTCTACATTCGTGTCCCTTCTGCTGGTTCCATTTCTAGGATACTGGCCTTATTAGGGCATTCTTCCACCGAAGTTGCAGGAAGCAGTAGTCCAGTGGGATTGGAGGGGCTGACAGCTAGTGCTTCTGTGTGACCAATGGGTACATCTCTCATCCTTGGAGTGTGTGTGTGTGTGTGGGGGGGGGGGGTGTTACACGGACAGCAAGAACGGACAGCAAGAAACAGAGGTAGGATAAAGGAAGTTTAAGACGTCAAAAGTATGTGACTATCAAGATGACCTAGGAGCTAAGCTCACATCTTGTCCACGACAGAAAGAAGGGTCTATTCCATTGAGTAAAAGCAATTCGCTGAAGGATTTTTCTGTCTGTGTCCATAACTTGTGGGATTAGCGAGATAGATAATCAAACCAAGTAAATAAAGAGACAAAAGTTTAGTTGACCTTTCTGTACCATTGACTACTGCGTGTAGGCCTATTAATAAAATGTGAAATAAAACACAGAAAACGTTGTCTAGCTCCTGTAGAAAAAAACCCATTGATATGAGTGTTTTCAGACCTGTAAAAACAGTTATACACCAGGCTCAACCGAACGAACGCAAAAAAAAATATATATATATATCGATGTTGACCGGGCGTGCTCTCTGTAATGACGGTAGGAGAACCGGCTGTTGTGGCTGCCATCCGTCACCGGGCCAGGGGGCCCATGCCACTGATCAAAGTCTGCAGACGGGGGCCACCTCTCGCCCAGGCAGCCAGCACATTGATTGGGCCGCAGGGCCCGCAGGCACAGGCACACTGAGAGAGGGATGAGAGGGAAAACAGAGGAGTGGAGGAGAGGAATGGTCAATACGGAGGGAAGGGCAGGGGAGAGAGAGAGAGAGAGAGATAGAGGGGTGGTGGTGGGGGGGGGTCAAAGTCTGTTTCCCTTTGAAGGGGCTTTTTGTTCGGTCTCCAACCGCTACCGTTTAAACAAGAGAACTACACACACACATACACACACACACACACACACAACAAACTCCCAGTATGCAGGGTCCCCTATGTCCGGTGGTCCTTCAAATGTCACCAGCCCTGACGGAGAGCAAGGCTGGTGGTCCCTCCAGCCTCCCTGCTAGGCCACGGGTCTATTGTATCTGTTAAAGACGGGCCTCGCCTGGCCAACGCCGTGGTTATATCCGGCTTGGGAAAAGCTACAGAGGGAGTTCTAGAGCCGGCGAAAGTGTCTTTGACGTGCAGCTTTAGGAAAGGCATGAGGAGAGCGGCACTTAAAACTAGTCGGACGTGGAGCTGGAAGGACTTGCTTAAGGACAGAGGCAGTTCCAAGCGTGACCTTAGCACAAGTGTGCTTTTGAAAAACAAATGTGACCCAAAAAAAGGGTGACATTTTGGTCGGTGCTATAAAACACAGACAACCTCTCATAAAACCCCTCCCTTACTGAAATATCATATTTAATGAGTGGCAACACTCCAATTGTTATACACATAAAACACAACCTCTCCAACGCCCCCACCCCCCCCTCCCCCTCCCCCTCCCCCTCCCCCACGCACACACACACACACACACACTCCCACTCTTACTGAAATATCATATTTATTGAGTGGCAACACTCCAATGGTTATACAAGCACACAGTGCCAGATATGTCATGTGATGCGTCAATGGCCAATCACAGGCGAATGTCTGAGACAGGTGGGGCCAACACACGTGAGATAGGTGGATAGGACCGGTGAATAAGCCTCACTGTCCAACCAGATATCAATACGCAATCATGAGATATTAAAAAAAAAAACTGGACAGTGCCTTTCTTATGTTAGCAAGTGCAATGCAATGCGTTATAGGTTTCTAACCAAGCCGACTGTGAAATATAAACCCTTTTTTTTTTTTTTTTGCATGTGTGTGTGCGTGTGTGTGGAGCGACAGCTCCTGTCAGTGTAGTCTATGTCTGACAGTGTGTTTGAAGGCAAAGTAATGAGTTTGTTGTTATGGGTTGGCTGGGGAAAATGATGGTGTGAACAGGGTGTACTGAACTATCTACCGCCCAACCCACCCCTGCCCAGACGTTATAGATGAGCATGTCAGTCCCAAACTGTAGGCTGGGTACATTTGAAACTTCGTACCTGTCAACTTCTCTGTTTATGGCTTCCCCTCTCTCTGACTCCCTCTCCATCTATGTCTTGATCTCTTCTATATCTCTAGTCTATACCCACACTGTCCTAAACACACTGTCCTAAACACACTGTCCTAAGCAATCACTGCAGTTAAACCTCCTTTCCCCAAATACTCTTCATTCTGTTTATCATTGTCTTTTTCCATTCCTTCCTCTTCCTCTTCTTCTTTCTCTCGTTCTTGTCTTTCTTGGTCCCTTCAGGCCACCCCCCACTCTTCTACTCCGTCTATTTTGGGAGGTTGCACCTGTCACTCTCGCATTCCACTCTTCTGCTGACCAGTCGGATAATCTGGTGCTCCCACTCACAGCGTCAGACTGAGAGTCAGAATTCAAAACGGCACACACAAAAAAACATGTTGTTTTTCTTCTTGAGAAGTCCCAGGTCTGCTTAAGTGCAAGGCAAGACAAACTGAATGCAGACAGCTTTTTAAATAGCGTATCTTAGGTCTGAAGACAGTTGAGGCCTTGAGGCATGATGTGATAACTTTCTTAAACGTTGCACTAAACACGATGTTGTGTGTAGTAAGCATTTAACCTGCTCAATAGAATATTTTTGGCACAACCGGGTTAGTAGGACATATATAGACCGCTGGAAGCTACCTTGTAACTGTTTTACTTTGGTAACACAGAGCTGTGATTTGCTTTACTTAATTAACCTAGCATAGCAACCTAGGTCCTGAACAATCTGCCTGGAGATTTAGTCACAGATTAACGTGGCAGAAAACAAAGGATTTGAACTACTCGAAAAATCTGTTTTTTCAAACTAAGCCCATTTCAAAGGGCTACGTTTGTATCTTGCTTTTCTACTGCAAACAGAAGGACAGTTAAATCCACACGCATGTGCGCCAATCCTCACATGTCCACA
>CM030175.1:4274828-4284828 GCA_017639675.1 Aplochiton taeniatus
GCATTGGCCTGTTTCTGGGCAAAAGTGGCTACGCAAATTATTATATTAGGTACACTTTGTAAATAAACTTAGATTGTACGTGTACATCTTGGAGGTATACCATACTATGTTCTTCATGTGAGAGGACAGCATCAGACATTTAAAGTCTAATGTTTTGTCTGCTGAACAAATGTGAAGCATATGTGTACAATTGGCAAATAAATACAAAATTCGGATACAATATCAGAAGAAAATTGGGTTGGGTTGGGCGGTAGATAGTTCAGTACACCCTGTTCACACCATCATTTTCCCCAGCCAACCCATAACAACAAACTCATTACTTTGCCTTCAAACACACTGTCAGACATAGACTACACTGACAGGAGCTGTCGCTCCACACACACGCACACACACACACATGCAAAAAAAAAAAAAAAAAGGGTTTATATTTCACAGTCGGCTTGGTTAGAAACCTATAACGCATTGCATTGCACTTGCTAACCACATAAATAGGCTACGTTGTGTTTAGCCATCGCCCCAACAGCTGTTTGGCCATCTTGTGAACGGAAGGTTCCGGACTAGCATTATAATCCACAGTGCTCTCCCTCATTCTCCCACGTCTACTTGTACTCACGGGAATGTGCATGTGGGGGGGTTATAGAGATATTATCAAAACCAATTAATTCATATGCAAAATCTTACACCACCCATCACTTTGAAGTCCAATTCAATCAATGCACGAAGAACGAAAGGACCATTAAGCCAAAATGATGGAGTTCCCTATATTTCTTTATTAAAAGAATAACTTGTGATGGCCACATTATTTGGAAGGAATCTGTTTCGCCAAAACTAAAGCTAGGCCCAGATGTCTTTTGTGCAAAAGCCTTCAAATAATGTACCATTCATCTTTCGCATTGGAACATTTCCTTGACTTTGTTAATCACGCAAGGGTATACGTAAGTTCTAGACTATTTCACAGAAAGAAAAAAAATACTGCCTCCATTCTTGGCAATCGGATCACAGCCCTTACACACTATTATTGAACCGGTAGCATTTAGCAAAAGTCGAAAGCAACTACTGTAGAAAATACAAGTGCAGAAAAAAAACTATAATTTAATTTAGGAAAAATCGAGATTATACATTTTTTTTTTAATTATCTTTTTCTTCTTTTTTTCCTCATGAAATTGAAAAGTCTATGTTCAGATTGGATTCTGTGTAGTCTTTATGAATTGCGATAATCTTTTAGGTCTGTATGGTCTGAAAAGCCAGCTGTCAGTATCCATAACATTATTTCTTACAGTGTCAATAGGGTCTGATAGGCCAGTCTATGTATCTAGCCGTCCTTGTGATAGTATCCACTGGGTACAAAGGGACGGCCAGCTGCATGCCTCTCTCTTTCTACCAGTCTTTCTGATGGTGTCCCGTAGGTAGAACTGGAAAGGCTGAAGTGCCAGCTGCCTGTCTCTCTGCCAGTCTTTATAATGCTGTCTATAGGGTCTGAAAGGAGTGCTAACCTTCTGTCTCTCTGCCAGTCTTTATAATAAGGTTAATCCTCTTTTGTTAGGTCCAGGTAAAGGGCCAGTTGTCTCTCTCTCTATCAGGCCTCAGGGACTACCTCTCTCTCTCTCTCTCTCTCTCTCTCTCTCTCTCTCTCTCTCTCTCTCTCTCTCTCTCTCTCTCTCCTCTCTGGAGCAGCTACCTATCTCTCTCTGTCGGCTCCCTGGAGCAGCTACCTGTCTCTCTACCAGCTCTCTGGAGCTACCTCTCTCTCTCTCTCTCTCTCTCTCTCTCTCTCTCTCTCTCTCTCTCTCTCTCTCTCTCTCTCTCTCTCTCTCTCTCTCTCTCTCTCTCTCTCTCTCTCTCTCTCTCTAGCTGCCTCTAAGGCGCTACCTCTCTCTCTCTAACTGACCCTTAGGGGCTACCTCTCTCTCTCTCTCTCTCTCTCTCTCTCTCTCTCTCTCTCTAACTGACCCTTAGGGGCTACCTCTCTCCCCTTCTCTCTCTAACTGACCCTTAGGCGCCACCTGTCTCTCTCTCTGGCTGACCCAAGGGGCCACCTCTCTCTCTCTCTCTCTCTCTCTCTCTCTCTCTCTCTCTCTCTCTCTCTCTCTCTCTCTCTCTCTCTCTCTCTCTCTCTCTCTCTCTCTCTCTCTCTCTCTCTCTCTCTCTCTCTCTCTCTCTCTCTCTCTCTCTCTCTATGGTGGGCCCTTAGGGGCCTGGCTCCGCTGTAGGCCTCATGCTCACTGCTTGCTCTCTTCAAGCTTCTCTCTGACAGCCAAAGAGGCTCTCCTTTCCTGGAGGATTTAAAAATAGATAACGATGCTAGCAGATGCACCGGCTCCTGTCTATCTGACACTGACACACACACACACACACACACATACACACACACACAAACACACACACACACACACACACACACTTGGGAAACCACCGTCATCCACACATACCATGAACCCCACCACGTTGCAAAGAACATTCTAGAAGTAATTAAAAACGTTTTAAGAAACACCTTATAATTGTAAAAAAATAAAAATAAAAAAAAAATAAAGGAAAACTGATTGTACCATACAACATTTAACACCATCCAATAGCCATTAGTGACAGCTCGCATAACGTATTACAAGTTTCTCAGCGTTAAATCAAATATTACAACCAGCTACAATATAATGTTGAACAGCCCCATAGGCAGCAGCTCCCAAGCAGGTCATTGCATATGCGGGGCATCCACAAAAATAGTTCACTAAATACGGAAGCGGGGCATGAGCTAGCCTGGCTGGAGAAAACTGCAAACTCCAGACTGACTTAAATATCTCGGGCTGTGACAACCGGATGTCTAAAAACCTTCACGGGGATGAGACCGACCTAAAGAAGGGGCACCACAGTATTAATAACACACTCCTAATTCCAATTAAGAGTTTGACTCAGAAATAACTACTAATTGACCCAACCCCCCCCCCCCCCCCCTCGATTGCTCCACGATAATAGCTCTCCCTGCCTCCCCCAAATTCGCCCATGCCCTTCCCCTTCTCCTCCCTCCCCCCCCCGCCCCCCTCACTCCTCCAGAGACAGGAGAGAGAAATAAAGTGAAGCGGCGCTTACCGTCCGCAGGAACTGGATCTCCTCATCTCCTCCTTCTCCGTCGGCCATGCTGCTGCTTTGCCCACGGTTATTCTCGGCTCCTCGGGAGGAACCACAAGAAAATTACTCCGATTAGAATGTTTTTCTTTGTTTTTTTCTTTCAATCTCTTCGGTCCTTCTTCCCCCCCCTTGCTGTTCGCTACCTCGCAACCTCTGTTCCTCTCTTCCTCTCTCCTTGGTACCTCTCTCTCGGTCTGTCTCTGCTCCTCTCTGCACCTCTCTCTCTCTCTCTCTCTCTCTCTCTCTCTCTCTCTCTCTCTGTCTGTGTGGGTGTGCTGGAGGACGGCACGAGTCCTGTGGCTCTCACCGTGCCATGAGAGAGAGTGACAGACCACTAGGCTCTCCCCTGGCTCTCACCCTCCTACCCCCCCCCCCACCCCCCCCCCCACCCCCACCCCATCCCCATCCCCCTAGGAGGAAAGGGGAGAGAGGAGGGGGGGGGGGTGGTAGAAGGGAGGGGCAGGTACCATACACACACCCAACAGCCATGTTTGTAGAAGTGGGCCACTCCCTCACACTGGCATGTCTGAGAGGCTATAAAAGGAAAGTGTGTGTACAGCGTGCGTGTGTGTGTGTGTGTGTGTGTGTGTGTGTGTGTGTGTGTATGCGCACATGTCGGCTTAAGTTTGTGTGCGTTAGAATAAAAGGTATCCAAAGTCTATGTGAGAGAATACAACACACACACACACACACGCGCGCACACGCACACACACACACACACATACAAATCCCTTGGATGTTCAAAGTCAAGAAGCTTCTTCTACAATCCACCTTGAACAAGTGTTACTGAATAAAGTGCTCAGCCTGGATCTCTTGTAGGTAGCCAATTCAATCCAACAGCCCAATGTGTGAGGTCATTAGGGACTTCCTTTTGGCAACCAAAGCCAACTGAAGAGGAATCCTAAGTGGTGTATCCGGTTGCCCCCGACAACCCGTTGTTTTTTAACCGCGCACCACGCATTTTGGGTACACCAAAGAAATCTGCCCTTATTCTGACTCTCTGATCCACATTTTGTCCAGAAATTATATTTTAAAGGAAATATTAATGTTGTGGAATCCTCTTTAGCCACCACCGCATTAGGGCCGCATGATATGAGGAAAGTATGTGGTATGCGATAATGCTGTTGAATATTGCGATAACGATATTTCTGGTATGGCAAGGGCTTATCTGATTGGTCAGATATATCCGCACGAGCAAAAGCATGGCGCTTATCAGACAAAGTAGCGCCTGATCAAATAATGCAATTTTAAAAGAATAATCATGTAATTTGTTAAATGTTGAGCCAAATAAAATATCGCAGTCTTTTGCGATGTGTTTATCGCTTAAGTTGACATCGCGATGACGATTACAAAAACAACATATTGTTCAGCCCTACACGGTGTACACCACATTCCATACGAGCACCTGGGTTGAAATACCAGTTAATGCTTTAGGGCTCAACTGCAGCTCTCACCTCCCTGTTCAATGAATCCATACAGCGCTCAAATAATAGAATGTCGCTGTGTAGCCTGGGTTAGTTTAGAGCCATGGCAACCGCTGATTGTGAAACGGAAATGTGTCTGTAAAAATGTCTGGACAACAGAACTTGCGTAGACTGGCCTATTGTTTGACGCCAGAAAAAAAGAAAAGTACACAACTGCATTTCCTCTTTCTGTTGGTTTGGCAACGAAAACAAATATTGTAACTGGTAGGCCTAATCTGTTGGACTGTGTAGGCCCGAGCGCATTTCTAGCTAGCAAATCCATTTAACTCACTACTTGCTTTCTGTCTCTAAACACTACACCACACCGCAAACTTGATGTTGGATGTATTTAGGTAAGTGCCTTTAATCCAAAACATGTCAAGATAAAAGCGCTCTAATATCTCTTTGGATTATGTTTTTTCAAACCTGTACAGTCACACCAAGCTAGAAACGTGTGGGTAAAAACACAATTTTGAGTCACTTGAAACAATGAAAATGATCTCTGGGATTTGTTTATATAACAAACAGGTTAGCACAGAGAGTGATCAAACCATACTATAAACAAAATGAGTGAAGGTGCTTCAACAAAACGTTCAGCAAGGTGTGTGACACAGAGGTAGGCCTATATCACATCTCCAATGTGTGTGTGTGTGTGTGTGTGTGTGTGTGTGTGTGTGTGTGTGTGTGTGTGTGTGTGTGTGTGTGTGTGTGTGTGTGTGTGTCGATTCCGCTCCCTCTCTGAAAATGTTCTGTGTAAGCAGTTGAAAAATGTCTTAGGGACTTGGTCTTCTGCACAGACACACAGTTTTGTTCAACGCCAAAATGCGCTGTCATTAGAAAATGTTTCATTCAAATCTTATCCATGATTATCTCTGACAGCATCAAAAAAGTAAATGTAGTGAAACAGAAAGGCCATTACATACCAAACTCTTTCAGACTGTGACAGTAGAAACTACTGAGCATCACTAAAGTATGCATTTCATAAATAATATTTATAAACTGCAGCACACAACTGTAAATGTATTATGGCACACCCCTCGAGACCAGTTTAGCACTGCAGCAGCGAGCAGCCACCAACACTGTAGACAGTAGCAGGTCACAACATAGCTATCACGCTATCACGATTTACAAAACACACTTGTCCTAGCTTCCGGGCACCGTGTGTAAAACCGTACCTTGTCAAAACCCATCTGTTATCTTTCAGCGTGATGCACATCTCTCTCATTTCCCATGGCAACTGTTGCGCAGAAAAGGTAAGCTTGCACCGGTTATGCTCAGCTGTTTTTTTTTTTAGGGAGGGGGGACACTGAAAGAAGGTGCCTGCCGAATGAAATCCACAGGAATGCTGGGAGTATGAGTTTAACTCTCATCTATGCCCTGTTGAGCTACCTGCATTGTGTAGTTTGAAAGACTAACCACTAGATGTCGGTATTAAACTATCGGTGTCTCACACATAGTTTTATAGGTTTCAGGGGGCCAAATGTATGCATTGGAAGTCTAATTATCTTTCCCGACGGATGGTGACTGTCATCTTCGTGATTTGGTACCAGTTTTAGGTGCCTAAAACTGCTTAAAGCTGTCATCTTTCTGTGTGTTTTTTCAAGACTGTGGTCTAGATGGATGGCCTCATAATCCAGTGACTAATTGGCCAGAATTATATTGTCTAATAGTCCTGGGTTTTTCTACTGTAATTTTTATGCAACTCTTCCTGCTTTAAGCAACCTCATGGTTCATTGCTAAATATTACAGTAAAATTACCACATTTTTCACGAAAGGGCAGAATTTCGTACGTTGGTGATTCGGATTGTCACCATGGTCCCTAGTATTGTTGTCACACACAGAAATGTTTTTGACAGAAAATTAAAGATTTGAATAAAACCATAATTTCCAACTTGATAGTTTATTGGATGGATGTTTATTACCTGTTCATTGATTGACACTTAGTGTTCATTTCATCCATCATCCAAGTAATTTTCCTTTTTTTTCTTTTTGTTTTCGTTTTAATGGTCTACTCAGTTACTGGATAGTTGCTGTGTCTGACTTGACATTCAGAGCCATCATCCGAACCCCCTCCATGTACGGTCCAAAGTGTGAACGGCCCTATCAGTTCAATAGAGTCACCCACGCTCACACACCCACGCACAGACAGGTCCCCCCCCCCCCCCGCCCACCACCACCACCACCACCTCCAGAACCAGTCAGTAGCATTAGTGTCCCCTGTGTTGTCCCCTCTTCCTCTGGGTCTCTTTGAACAAGGAGTCCCTTTGAGGGGCTGGGTCCAGCTGCACACTTAGATGTGGGCTCCGTAAACACAGCCTCCCCTGTGTGCGTTCTCCAGTCACTCCACACCACCAGACAAGATGGAGAGGACGCAGTGGGGAAAAGGGGAGGAAAGAAGAGAAAGAAGAGAAAGGAGGAAGAAAAAAACGACAGTAAAAGAGGAGAGATGATCACCTTGAGGGAAGAGGACCCTAAGGATGCATCAAAAACGCAAGAGAGACAATCACATTAGAGTATATTAATAAGACAATATCAAAAATACATGTCTCATTAAAGTGGTCTCTTTAATGAAATGTAATGAATATATAACACTGCAAATACCCATATTCCAATGTTTAATACAGATTATGTATTAAGAATATATCTTTACGACGGTGGTTTTCTGTTGATTTTAAAATGGTTCAACATTGAGAATGGCTCTTTCTGTTCAGGGATCTGATCATCACCTTCATCTCTAGCTGTTCTCAGTTCTCTGTCGATTCTTCAAGTTTGTGCTGTTCTTGCTTGTTCTCACTTGTCTTCCCTCCCACTTCACACACACTCTGGCAAACACATACACACACACACATACACACACCACAAACACACTCTAATGCAAGTTCCCCTATCGCACAGATCCTGTTCCTCCCTGTAAGATGCGGACTTGTTTAGGTTGAGAGGCTGAGAGGACAGACAGGTTAAGAGGAGCGCCTAAGTTAAGCATTTCTTTTTGAGCGTTCAGTTTTGAATAGCGCCGTCACTCTACTTCTGCTATTCTTATTTTGTAGTCGGTGTATTCAAAGTGCGAGAGAGAGCGAGAGAGAGCAACCTAGTGAGACTGAGAAGTGAGAAAGGTGAGCGATGGAGAACGAGTGACAGGGGTCGTCACACACGGGGGTATGACCACCGAGCTGGTTTAGCAGTTTGTAGCCGAGGCGACAGGAGGGTGATTGACAGGTGGGCGGGAAGCCCTCACCGTGAGCCTCGTACCGTGTCTTCTGCTCGGGGAGAAGAAAGGTAGAAACACACACACTGTCGGACACCCAGAGGGCAAGAGGAGGAGGAGGAGGAGGAGAAGGAGGAGGAGGAACCGGGTTCAGGCAGCCATGGAGTTGCTGCAGTAGGCTGGGAGGACACACAGACAGGCGGACAGACAGATGCCCCTGTGGATCGCTCGAGGACGAGGGGAGCCGTGGAAACTCCCAGGACCCTTGTGATGAACAAACCCAAGAGGTACCGTATACTGGCTGGCAATGAGAGGGACTGAGACGCACAGATGGGCAGGGGACGTTAGCGTTTGGTTTGTTCCAAAAAATAAAGAGAGAGAGAGATGAACGAATTCTGTCCTTTTTGTTTGCTTGCGTTCACTGCAGTCGTTGGATTAGGTGTAGCTTTAACTGTGAGATGGTTTCGACTTGAGTTTCTCTGTTTATTTAAGACCCAACGAGTGTTTCGAAATCCACTTGCTGCTCTGTCTCTCCGACAAGTGCCGTGCAACTTTGCAGGCTGGTGGTGTGAACTCTGTGAATATGTATTCGTGTCACCAGGCTCGCTGGTTTGTGCAGCCATGCAGAAAGAGAGAGAGAGAGAGAGAGAGAGAGGTCTGCGGTTCTGTGTCAAACTGTGGTTTTTGTCACAAAGTTTCTCGAGAAGGGGAGTCTCATTTCTTCCACCCATTTGACATACTGTCAGATAGCCCAGCAGCCACACAACAATGAATTCTATGCTGGAACGTTACCAAGAGAACAACCTGCATAATTTGCAACTGTTAATGTTTTGAATGGTTACAAAGTGGGTCATTTGATGTGCTGTGTCTCTCTACACAGTTGCAGTGGAGGTACCTGACCTGCATGCGGTCAGGAGAATTAAATGATTTGTGTCAACAGCACACAAATAGAGCCTTAGCACAAATAGTGCCAGTACCTCCCAAGGTTATTTTCTCTATGTACTGCAGGGCGAACATATTCCTTTGTTTGCCAAACTTGACTTGTTAACAGTCAAAAGATCAATCATTCATAGACATTTTTAGAAATTAGAATTTCACCTCTATTGTTGGATTTGTTCTTTTGTGTGTGCTGGATCTACATTGAAATTGTGTAACATTATAGGCCATCTCTATCTATCTATATATATACAGTATCTATATATATATGTATATATATATATATATATATATATATATATATATATATATGTATATACACATATATATATATATGTATATATATATATATACTGTGTATATATATAGATATAGATAGATAGATAGAAAGAGACAATGATTGAGAGCCACAAATACAGAGAGAGAAAGAGGGAGAGAGAGAAGTTGGATTTTTGTCTGAATCTTGTCAGTAATAGTTTGAAACTGCAGTTCTTATCAGATGAACAGGAAATATAGGTTAGTTTGGCTTTTTAAAGTAGTCAGCGACGATGAAATCAATGTCTCAGTTTAAGGTGGACGGATTGAATTGAAACATCATAGAAAACTCACTTGATGTTACATAATGAATAATCAATGAGCCGTAGTTGAAAGTCATCCTTATAGACACCTTGCGGCATGACCTTTCATAAGCAGGTCTTCAGTAGTACATTTTGAGTTGTTTTGACGGAGAACTTGCTCTCTTGCCTGTGAACATATTTTGTCTATGGCAAATGTACGAATGTATAATTTAATAGATGTCTCCCATGCATTAATGTTGACTAGACCCTAGGTCATGTGTGTCTGTGAGAGAGAGAGGGATGGAAAGAGAGAGAGGGAGAGAAAAAAGAGAAAGTAAGAAAGACAGAGAGGGAGAGAGAGAGGGGGGGGGGGGGGGGGGGGGTGTGAACCACACAATCAAGGCCTTCAAACGACTCCGGCTGCAATTAATCAATTAGCGAAAGAAAGAGAGGAATTTGCATGTCCCCCCCCCCCCCACACACACACACACACACACACTTCCACCAGAGGGTGTGCAAAAGAAATGGAGGGGGAACTGGAACTGTGACACGGATAGGAAGGGAAGCACGGGGGGATTTCCACAGGAAAAAAAAAGGAGAAGCTGTTTCTTTTTTTTTTATGACATGAATAGAACAGGGATGGAGGAGGAAGAGGGAATGAAGGGATGAGGTAGGAGAGAGAGAGGGAGAGAGAGAGAGAGAGAGAGAGAGAGAGAGAG
>CM030175.1:4287328-4302328 GCA_017639675.1 Aplochiton taeniatus
AAAGGTGGGAAGTTGTGTTTGTGTCTGTGAGAGAGGACGGGGTCAAGAGAGAGAGAGAGAGAGAGACTATGGGTTTAACAGTCCAGAACACAGAGAGAGAGAGAGAGAGAGAGAGAGAGAGAGAGAGAGAGAGAGAGAGAGACTATGGGTTTAACAGTCCAGAACACAGAGAGAGAGAGAGAGAGAGAGAGAGAGAGAGAGAGAGAGAGAGAGAGAGAGAGAGAAAGAGAGAGAGAGAGAGAGAGACTATGGGTTTAACAGTCCAGAACACAGAGAGAGAGAGAGAGAGAGAGAGAGAGAGAGAGAGAGAGAGAGAGAGAGAAGGGGATGTAAGTTTGTCCATACAGGGAACTTGTTTCCAGTTCTTTGAAGTCACACCAGGTTTCCTGGCAAGGCCATTACATCAGCTATTGAGCCAGACCACACTGCATGCACAGTGCGTCACAAACTCTCTGGACAGTGTGTCTCAAATAGGGTTGGAATATTGACTTGAAATCTAATGTACAGTGGGGCCAAAAAGTATTTAGTCAGCCACTGATTGTGCAAGTTCTGTAATTTTCATCATAGGTACACTTCAACTATGAGAGACAAAAATGAGAAAAAAAATCCAGGAAATCACATTGTAGGATTTTTAAAGAATTTATTTGTAAATGATGGTGGAAAATAAGTATTTGGTCACCCACAAACAAGCAAGATTTCTGGCTCTCACAGACCTGTAACTTCTTCTTTAAGAAGCTCTTCTGTCCTCCACTCGTTACCTGTATTAATGGAACCTGTTTGACCTCGTCATCTGTATAAAAGACACCTGTCCACAGCCTCAAACAGTCAGACTCCAAACTCAACCATGGCCACGACCAAAGAGCTGCCGAAGGACACCAGGAAGAAAATTGTAGACCTGCACCAGGCTGGGAAGAGTGAATCTGCAATAGGCAAGCAGGTTGGTGTGAATAGATCAACTGTGGGAGCAATTGTAAGAAAATGGAAGACATACAAGACCATTGATAATCTCCCTCGGTCTGGGGCCCCACGCAAGATCTCATCCCGTAGGGTCAAAATTATCATGAGAACGGTGAGCAAAAATCCCAGAACTACACGGAGGGACCTGATGAATGACCTGCAGAGAGATGGGACCAAAGTAATAAAGGCTAGCATCAGTAACACACTACGCCGAGAGGGACTCAAATCCTGCAGTGCCAGGCGTGTCCCCCTGCTTAAGCCAGTACCTGTCCAGGCCCGTCTGAAGTTTGCTAGAGAGCATATGGATGATCCAGAAGAGGATTGGGAGAATATCATGTGGTCAGATGAAACCAAAATAGAACTTTTTGGTAAAAACTCAACTCGTCGTGTTTGGAGGAAGAAGAATGCTGAGTTGCATCCCAAGAACACCATACCTACTGTGAAGCATGGGGGTGGAAACATCATGCTTTGGGGCTGTTTTACTGCAAAGGGGACAGGACGACTGATCCGTGTTAAGGGAAGAATGAACGGGGCCATGTATCGTGAGATTTTAAGCCAAAACCTCCTTCCATCAGTGAGAGCATTGAAGATGGAACGTGGCTGGGTCTTCCAGCATGACAATGATCCCAAACACACCGCTCGGGCAACGAAGGAGTGGCTCCGTAAAAAGCATTTCAAGGTCCTGGAGTGGCCTAGCCAGTCTCCAGACCTCAACCCCATAGAAAATTTGTGGAGGGAGTTGAAAGTCCGTGTTGCCCAGCGACAGCCCCAAAACATGACTGCTCTAGAGGAGATCTGCATGGAGGAATGGGCCAAAATACCAGCTACAGTGTGTGCAAACCTGGTGAAGACTTACAGGAAACGTTTGACCTCTGTCATTGCCAACAAAGGTTATGTTACAAAGTATTGAGTTGAACTTTTGTTATTGACCAAATACTTATTTTCCACCATCATTTACCAATAAATTCTTTAAAAATTCTACAATGTGATTTCCTGGATTTTTTCTTCTCATTTTTGTCTCTCATAGTTGAAGTGTACCTATGATGAAAATTACAGACCTCTCTCATCTTTCTAAGTAGGAGAACTTGCACAATCAGTGGCTGACTAAATACTTTTTGGCCCCACTGTATATATATCAAAAGGTGTGCATTGCTCTAGGACCTTTTGTGACAGTGTTACAGGTATAGGACCAGAGGTGCTCCAGTGTAACACGTTTAATGTACATGTGTTTCTAGACATAATCTAGAAAGTTCTTAGAAGTATGGATGACCTGACAACTTAACAGTGCACCCTCCTCTAGATAGGCAGACAAAGAAACATTAGTTTGGCTAACACTGGCATAGCAATTAACCTGCTCAAACTAATAAAAATAATCAAACAAAAAATAAGAGGGGGGGGGGACTTCAATTTATGCTACTATTTAAACCCTGGGTGCCTAATAGTAAAGGTACTTCCCTCCATGAGGCACCTTAAATAGCGGAGCTGGCAAATTAAATAGTTCTGAATCCACGCGGATCATGCAGAACACACACCCCCATAGAGAAATAAAATGCTGTTGGAGGGCAGTTTGCAGACAATGAAAATATGATGTGAAACCAGTGTGGCTAAGACTTAGTAACACTGTCTGAGAGGTCACTGTCTATCTGGAGATGGTGTGTTACTTTCACCTAGTTCTATGCCTATGCACTGGTTGCCAGAGAGCGGACACTCTCCTCTGATCTCAGATGCTTATCATCATCCTGTCCAATTCTGTCACACTAACATGTCGTTGCTTCAGGGCGTCTCTCTGTCTGCATGTCTAGCTAAACTGTAGGCTGGAAAAGAAGATGAAAGAAGATTCAAGAAAATAACTCTCACTTCCTTTCACCTTTTCTCTCTCTCTCTCTCTCTCTCTCTCTCTCTCTCTCTCTCTCTCTCTCTCTCTCTCTCTCTCTCACACACACACACACACTTTCCTTTACTTTCTCTCATCCAACCCACCCTCTTCTCCATCTCTCCCTCTCTCTCTGTCTCTCTCACTCACATGTGTCACGTCCATCTTTCTCTCTCTCTCTCTCTCTCTCTCTCTCTCTCTCTCTCTCTCTCTCTCTCTCTCTCTCTCTCTCTCCTTCACCCGGCCCTCCCTCCATCCCTCTGTCTCCCTCGCCCCTCACAGGAAGGGCCGTTTGGAAGGCCCAGGAGGGCAGAAGTGCAGGCGGCCCGTCCAGAGGCGCATGACATGCCACAACCCAGAGGACATCAGCCGGGTCCTGCAGAGCCCCAGCCCCAGCCCTGCCACCAGAGCTGCTAGCCTGGATGAACTCATCCAGCGCTGCCTCCACTGTTTCGGTAAAACGTCTCAGCGTACACTCTTAAACATGCTGGACTGTTCTTTTAATTCAATTGCTGGGTTATGACTGTTGGGTTGGTAGTATGGGTAAATATGTACAGGCCTATATAACACGATTTGGGTTATTGTCCACCCAGCATTTTTTTGAGTGTAGTGCCTGGAACTCGTTGCTTGTTTGTGTGACGACTCCCACTGGCCTTTTGGTCGGAGCGTAGGCTTTTGACGAGCTTTTCGCGTGCTGATATGGTCAGTTTCCTGGTGACCTTTTGATCACACAGGCGTATAGATACAGACATGGATGTGTGAGTTTTTGTGCCGAGCCTCCTGCTCTGCGTGAGTTAGTGTTCGGGTGTGTCTTCGTCTATGGTGGAGCTTGCACCTGTTTGTGCACCTGGGAGTTACTCTGACTTGTTCTGATTAGAAGGTCTTGTTTTGCCTGGCCTATTTGTTCAAACTATATAGAAAAGATAGATGAATCCAGGATGGGAAAGAAAATAGGGGAAAAGAGAGGCAAGGGTTGAGAGGGATAAAGGTAGAGACAGGCAGACACACAGAGAGAGAGAGAGAGAGAGAGAGAGAGAGAGAGAGAGAGAGAGAGAGAGAGAGAGAGAGAGAGAGAGAGAGAGAGAGAGAGAGAGAGAGAGAGAGAGAGAGAGAGAGAGAGAGAGAGAGAGAGAGAGAGAGAGAGAGAAAGAGGGGGGTAAGAAGGAGGGAGGGAATGAGCAAAACGAAGATAGACAATCAGTCTTTTGTTCAATTTGACTTTCCAAACAGCTATTCCCAGGAACTTCTATGAGTGTGTTTTCTCTACTATGACACACTCTCTCTCTCTCTCATGCAAACACACACACACACACACACACACACACAAACACGTAAACACAAACCAAACACTAGTGTTCAAATCAGCCAACCAAAAGATTATATTTTCAGATTGTAGACTAGCCCGTTGAGCGGCAGGAATACAGGAGAGAAGATATGCTTACATATGAATATGTGCGATACAAATTAGAGCTGCCATTGAAAAGTGTGATTTTGAGATAAACTGCATTATGATTCTGAGTTCTCGTTAATTTGTTTTAGGTTCATTTTTATCCAGCGTGACCTTTGACCTCGATTCATTGTTTATTTGATTGTGTTACAGATTCAGAAGGCAAGTTGATCCGAGGGGCGCCATTGGTCCACATGACCCTGATGATGCATAACTGGGTGGTGCCATCTCAGACGTTTGCCCAGAAACTACTCACTCTATATCCTACACTTTAGCCTCTTCCTCCCAGAGTGCATTGCTGCCACTCCTCTTCCCTGGGTGCATTGTGGCTGCTCCTCTCCCCAGGGGGCATTGTGGCTGCTCCTCTTCCCAGAGTGCATTGCTGCCACTCCTCGTCCCAGGGTGCATTGTGGCTGCTCCTCTTCCCAGGGTGCATTGTGGCTGCTCCTCTCCCCAGGGGGCATTGTGGCTGCTCCTCTTCCCAGAGTGCATTGCTGCCACTCCTCTTCCCAGGGTGCATTGTGGCTGCGCCTCTTCCCAGGGTGCATTGTGGCTGCTCCTCTCCCCAGGGTGCATTGTGGCTGCTCCTCTTCCCAGAGTGCATTGCTGCCGCTCCTCTTCCCAGAGTGCATTGCTGCCGCTCCTCTTCCCAGGGTGCATTGTGGCTGCTCCTCTTCCCAGCGTGCATTTCTTCTGCTTTCACATAAACACACATCTTCTCAGTCCATGAGGGCAAACTGGAGTCTCGTTTGGCCTTGCTTATTTGCCCACAAAGGAGCACGTTTACAGGTAAAACACTGTAACCGTGGAAATGGAACTGGGCAGAAAAGATAAGGAGCCTAAAAAAAGAAACCGCGCACGAGCCATGTAGTTTACTGTAAACAAAACTTGGGAATTAAAAATATCAATCAAGAAAGATGGCAGGTAGATGTCAAGTTCAACTCTAAGTCGAAGTTGGCTACGTGACCTTAGATCTCCTCTCACCTCATATTACCCCCCACTAACACTTACACCACATTCCCTACAGTAGCTGAACAAAACTGGACTGGTTCAGCCTTGAATTTCTGAAACTCTGACATTGTCAATAGTGGGTGTTGCTAAATCTACATGTTTCTGGTCCAGGATATTACACACAAGAAACAACGACTCTGTGTGACGTGCAATTAAGCCACGGTACCCTCACCCCAACGGTGCAAAGGCACCTGATCCGATAAGATCCGTTAATCTCTGAACCCGGCAACAGGCCTGTCTTTGTTAATAACCCACCCCTGTGTTACAGCGCTCACCGACAGCTCAGTTGTACATTTTTGGGAGTGGAAAGAGGCTTTCCAATGCATGTTTTAGATAGGATGCTATGATGTTCTGCTGTGGTGTCCTTGACTCTGTATCACCTACAAAGACTGCCCGCTTGAGAAGAGAGGACTGAAATGCTCCCAGATCTGTCACCTTATCAAGTAAGAACGCTCTGTGCGTGTGTGTGCGTGTGTGTGTGTGTGTGTGTGTGTGGGGGGGGGGTCTTTTTCTTTTGTATTGTGAAACATTGAACATAACTTTGGGAGCATTGTAGAGTGTACTTTTAAGTTGCCAGATTTTAAAAGAAGAAACAAACCTTTCGTCATGACTTGTCAGTTTATTGCTGCTCCTTAAACTGCCACAATATGCACGGCTCTAAGTGTGATTGTTTGTACCTTCTCTTTTTCTTCTCTGCTCCACAACACTGGTAATATAGACCAACTCTATTGTCCATTCTACTAATGGTCCTTTGGATCCAGCCTAAGCTTTGTCCCCATTTCGCCTCGGACAGAGAGCCAGGGCAAAACTTTGGAAGGCTGGCCACATTCGACTGTTGACTGCAGCTAGCTTAATGGTGTTCAGTAAACATATTGTCTCAATCTCTTTCTCAATCTCTCTTTCCTCCCGCTAAGCATGCATTGCAAATTTCCAACAGCATGCTGGCTCTGTGTCCATTCTACTAATGAAAGGTGTATTTTGGGCTCAGTATAAACATGTTGTCTTTCTGTCTCTTTCTCTCTTGTTCCTTCTCTCTCTTTCTTTCCTTCTCCCTCTTTCTCTCTCTCTCTCTCTCTCTTTCCTCTATCCTTGGTCACTGTAGGCAGTGGATCGATCAATTCCCCGCTGTGTTTGAGGCCGATCCCCTACTGGAGCAAATTATGGGGGATATTTTGGCTATGGTCAGGTCGGAAGGACAGGAGACACACTCCCAGCTAATTGATTCAACCTGTCTGTAAGCAAATGACTACATCACACTAGAAGGATATATAACCTAAATATATGTTATAGTTAAGAACTTAGTTGTAAGCTGTCGTGGGTTGAATATTTTGACAAGCCCTCACTGCCTGCCGGTAAATTGTATGACCATATTAATCATTATTTAAACTAAAGCTTAAACTAATTTCCCTAACATAGGCGCAATTGTCGTTCACACATCTTCCGGCCCTGTCCATTCACTTTGTCAGAGAGATAGACATAACATAGGTTTACAATACAATTTGTCGTTCACACATCTTCCGGCCCTGTCCATTCACTTTGTCAGAGAGATAGACATAACATAGGTTTACAATACAATTTGTCGTTCACACATCTTCCGGCCCTGTCCATTCACTTTGTCAGAGAGATAGACATAACATAGGTTTACAATACAATTTGTCGTTCACACATCTTCCGGCCCTGTCCATTCACTTTGTCAGAGAGATAGACATAACATAGGTTTACAAAACAATTTGTTGTTCACACATCTTCCGGCCCTGTCCATTCGCTTTGTCAGAGAGATAGACATAACATAGGTTTACAATACAATTTGTCGTTCACACACCTTCCGGCCCTGTCCATTCGCTTTGTGTTTGTCAGAACCCCTCATAAGCGCATGTCCCAGGCGCCGTCCCCCTCTGTGAAGAAGAGGAAGGTGTCCTTGCTCTTCGACCACATGGAGCCAGCTCAGATGGCGGAGCACCTCAGCTACTTAGAGTTCAAGAACTTCTGTAATGTTTCGGTAAGTGTGTGTGTGGGGGGGGGGGGGGGTGTCGGGTAATGCTTTATTCACTATACCACTATAGTAAGATGCAGTTCTAAACAAACTAAATACATACATTTATAAATCAGTTGTCTAAATTAGGGTGTCATGTACATTTCTTAGAAGGCTCTAAATGTTTATAAACAGAGCTTTACTTTTAGGGATCAATACCAGGAAGAAACATAGTCCTCCACACAGGGTATGCATTGTGTCTATTTTGAGCTGTATTTGTAAAAAAAAGAAATGGGCCTTTTTGTTCGGGCACAGTGGAAGGCTGCCATAGTGATTAACCCAGATTCTCAGATCAGTACCAGGCTCCCAATCTACCAATCAACCCCATTATATTATGCAGTTTTCTTTGTAGTCTACAGACTTGGACGGTGGTTTATTTAGACTTTTAATAATCTATGGGATACAAGAATAAATGAACACTACTACTACTACTCCTACTACTCGTAGGAGGGTTTTTCCTATGTCCTGGAGAACATGTTTATCATTAATAAATAACTGATACACAAATGTAATTTACCGTTTTTGTGGTTTGTTTGTTTGTTTTTTCTCCTGAATTTTGCCGTTTCCATTTGAAATGCGTAGTTCCTGGACTACCGCAGTTACGTGGTGCAGGGTTCGGTGCGAGACAACCCGGCGCTGGAGCGATCCGTCATGATGTGTAACGGCGTGTCTCAGTGGGTCCAGCTAATGATTCTCAACAGACACACGGCCCAGCAAAGAGCTCAGGTCTTCACCAAGTTCATCCACGTGGCACAGGTAGAAAGCCGTCGCAGTGCATGCATTCGGCCCATAGTTTTTGGTAGAAAGCGCAGTAGGGCTAATGTTATCTCAACTCAACGTGTTTTTATTCAAACGGTGAAGGGAGAAGTTAGCGCACCTGTTTATTACTAAAGAAACGTATTCTTCAAAAATCTTTTGTATTTGTTGTTACTGCTTTGGTGGAGAGAAGTTGGAGAGAAGAGTCCATGTTCTTTTAACTGAACCTCTCTCTCTCTCTCTCTCTCTCTCTCTCTCTCTCTCTCTCTCTCTCTCTCTCAAATTTTTTTCCATTGTTCTCTCTGCCTATGTAGAAGCTGCGTTCACTGCAGAACTTTAACACTTTAATGGCGGTGACTGGTGGCCTGTGCCACAGCTCAATCTCCAGACTTAAAGACACTGCTAGCCTTCTTCCCCCTGACATCACTAAGGTACATACATACCTTCCAACCCTATATGGAGCTCACCAGGGAGATTGACGATGAAAAGCCTTAAGAACAAACATGTAATTCAATAAACGCCCTTTAATGTAGGCCTAGTCTATGCCAATGAACTGCAATACATAAACAAAAATACATCCCTCTTCAATTCTCAGCAACTGAAGTTGCTAATGAACTGCCTCAGGTCCTAACAAACTACACTAGCCTACTCTTATATGTCATACCATACAATAAGCGAAAAGGTCTCCAAGTTTTGACTGGAGAAGTCTGTGCAGTCTAAATGTGTTGGCCTCCAAGGTCATTATTTGCTGAGTTTGGCCATTAACCCTCCATGATTCTTCAGATTACACTCAGGCCCGATATTATACAATACAGACCTCACTACAAAGCAGACATTCAGAACATATATAGTACCGTATGTTGTGGTGGTTTGGAGAGAGTTGTCTGCATGATTATTAATAACAAAGATTCGGTTTACATTTGGGTTATGGTCTCTTCAAATCAGCCGAACATTGAGCATCCCCCATGGTATCGGAGATAGAACTATTGAGTATTCATTTACAGGACTGACTGAGAAATATAAAAAAAAAAAAAACAGAATGCAATGTTTTGTGATATTTTGACACATTTGTACCTTTTTTTTGCATGCTCTGCGCAGGCTCTAAGTGAGATGACCGAGTTGCTGTCGTCGAGCAGTAACTACAGCAACTACCGGCGGGTGTACAACGAATGCAGCGGTTTCAAGGTGCCCATCCTGGGGGTGCACCTGAAGGACCTGATCTCCCTGAACGAGGCCCTGCCCGATTACCTGGAGGAGGACAAGATCAACCTGGGCAAGCTGCAGCACCTCTACAGCAACATCAGCGACCTGCTGAGCGTCCACGACTGCAGGCCGCCCTTCGAGGCCAACAAAGACCTGCTGCACCTGCTCACGGTGAGGAGGAACGGGTGGGGATGGGGGTCGAAACGGAAAAAGAGAGGAGGTAGAATGTCATTTTCTTTTTTTTTAAACTGGTGAAGAAAAAAAAATCGCCTTAAAAGAAAGGGTGGGAGAAGAATTACAAAGGAAGGTTAAAGAAAGAGACAGCAGAGCGATTTCCACGAGTGTATTCATTCAGTATTTTGGTCAATAACTGGAGGGGAGAAGTACTGTAGGCAGCAGAGAGACCGAAAGAGAGACAGAGAGAGAAAGAGAAAGAGAAGGAAACAGAGAGAAGATGAAGAGGTTAACAGCAGTTGTACAGTTATGAATGTGCTTGTTGAGTGGGGCGCTCAGTGTAACACAGGAACAGAGTGTACTGATAAGCTTGTTTTCACCCTCAGTTCAAAGCAAGGATGAGTCGTACTCGCACACTTTACAATTCAATTTATGTGACGTGTCTCGTCTTTATTCGTCCAAAGTAGTGTGGGAGCTGTTCAATAAAACGGTAATGCTATCCACTCTTGGTTAAGGGCACGGGTTTAGTTAACCCTGGCTTAGCTTAGCTTAGTTTAGCTTAGCTTAGTCCTGCATAGCCCTGCAGTGAAGACAAAGTCAGTGTGATCCACTTCATTATAATAATTCATTTTATTTATATAGCGCTTTTCTAAGACCCAAAGACGCTTTACAGAAAAAGAATAAGACAATAATGCTCAGAAGGAGAGCAACACACTATAGCACAACAGTTAAGACTGAGATGGACAGAAAGGCAAACAATAAGGCAAGGACAACTACAAATAGACCAAACAATGAGTTGACAAAGACACTTGTGGACTTGTTTAACGTGCCCCCCCTGTGACTCCAGCTGTCTCTGGACCTCTACTACACTGAGGATGAGATATACGAGCTGTCCTACACCAAGGAACCCAAGAACCCCAAAATACAGGTCAGTGGTGCTGGTAGAGGGGTCCGCCAGTCAAACGAACTCTGGTGCGGAGCTTAAGAAACATTAGGTAACCGGGGAAGGGTATCCTGGTAGGTCACCGGGCAACGAGCGTGCACCACGCCAGTCCTTACCTCAGCAACCCGGGTTCGATTCCAGCCCGCGGCCATTTGCTGCACGTCACCCCCTCACTCTCTCTCCTGCCTTGCCTGTCTATCTCTCTACTGTGCTGTCCAATAAAGCAGAAAGTGCAATTAAAAAATAAATATATAAATAAATATATATATATATATATATATATATATATATACACAGTACTGTGCAAAAGTTTTAGTTAGGTGTGAAAGAATGCTGGCAAAAAATCTTAAAGCAAAGAGTGGTCACAGCAAGTATTGATTTGATTTAGATTGTTCATTTGTTCACTTTGCATTTAGTGAATCGATAAAAAAAAAACTATTAACACTTAGATTTTTGAAAGCATTCTTACTTTACACATCTGCCTAAAACTTTTACACAGTTCTGTATATATATAAAACATAACTGAACTATCCAGAGGAGCTTATGATTTTTCAAATACATGATGGCATTCAGGAGGGAGACTGTTGACTTGGGGAAATTACCATAATGTCAATGACGTGCTATATCTAGCAGGTGAATTACCTAAAGCAGTGAGCCGTCGTTTCTAAACATCAGCATAATATTTCATTGCAATGCATCGTTACAAAGTGAAGACTGCGAGTTCCCAAATGAAATCAAGTTTATCAAGAGCAAGACTGCTGACGCTGCATTATTGGACGTCCAGTCTCCTGTTTTGCGCTATCGATTGTAGATCTTAAACGATCAAATCTGATCTCACTGGTCATACTGGGGATGATACGGGTCATTGTATTAAAAGATCAAAGACATTAAAGGCTCTTAAAGTGAGGGCATTATTAACCTAGGATCCCTGTTGCAGTGATTCTAGAAGAATGTAGCAACCTCTCACCGACATTTTGAATCCAGACTGCCAGTAAGCAGCCGCTCAGCAAAATTTTGATTTAGATCTAGAAATGTTGTAAAACACCATGTTGTCTGCATCGATCATATCGACATAGTTTTATCTCTTTTAAGAAGAATAAAATCGGTTTACATGTTGACCTCATTACTTAGACGGACGTCACCCTCATACTCCACTGCTCTGCGGGGAAACTCATGGTAGTGACTAAGTGTTCTAAAACATCAAAGTAAAACCACGATCAAAAGTGGTGTGTATGTGTTTGTGCCGTTAGAAGGAGTAGGGTGTGTATTATGGTGGGTGTTTTTACGTGTTCGTTGTTTTTGCTCATCACTCAATCTCTCTATCTTTCTCTCTCTCCCTCTCTCTCTCTCTCTCTCTCTCTCTCTCTCTCTCTCTCTCTCTCTCTCTCTCTCTCTCTCTCTCTCTCTCTCTCTCTCTCTCTCTCTCTCTCTCTCTATCTATCTATCGATCTATCTTTCTCTCTCTCTCTCTCTCTCTCTCCCGCTCTCTCTCTCTCTTTCTTCAGCCTGTGGCCCCAGTCAAGGCTCCTGTGGTAGCGGAGTGGGGTTCGGGGGTCACACCTCCGCCCCGCCTTGATCCCGGCACCATATCTAAGCACGTCAAACAGATGGTTGATGTGAGTAGTCTTTAACCCCAAACTCTGTGCTGGCCTTCTCTCTTTCACTTCCTTATTAACGAGAAGGCTAAAGCAGAACCAGTGCTGTTGATGTGTGTGTGTGTGTGTGTTTGTGAGAGAGAGAGAGAGAGGTATTATGAAAAACACTGTGTTCCCCTGATGTCCGTATGAACAAGCTGAACGTGCTGAAAGTGCTGTATGTATGTGTGTGTGTCTATTTGTGCTTCTGTGTCAGCGTGTTTTTAGGTGTGTGTGTGTGTGTGCATGTGTGTGTGTGTGTGTGTGTGTGTGTGTGTGTGTGTGTGTGCTTGCGTGTGTGTGCGTGCGTGCGCACGTGAGTGAAGGTGTCTGGGAGAGAAATACTTGTATGGTCATGAACACTGTCGCCTCCTGCAGTCCGTTATGAAGAACTACGACCTGAACCAGGATGGCTACATCTCTCTGGAAGACTTTGAAAAAATAGCAGCCAACTTCCCCTTCTCATTCTACACTCACGAAAGTGACAGGTGAGCAATACTCACAGCAATTCAAGTCAAACCTACGGTATCAGTTTACAATTAGAATAACATGATATCTGTACTCTGGCATCTGCACTCAACTTAAATTTCTCTATATAGCCCTGCCTTTGACATTAAGCAACAATCCCATCTATTGAAGCCAGATCATATTTCCTTTTATTATAAATACGTGGAATTATTCTCAGTCAGTTCAAAGGTTCATTATCCTAATTCTTAAATGCCAGTTCGTCTGTAGCTTTTGAAGCCTACTTAATAGCTTATACAATACAAAATTATTATTATTATTATTATTATTATTATTATTATTATTAAGAGCGTATCCTTACATGTCTCTTCTACCAACAATAGGGAAGGGGAAATTAGTCGCGAGCAAATCACCTCTTACTTTATGAGGGGGATGTCGGTCTGTGCCAAGCTGGGCTACAACTTCAAGAATGTCCACAACTTTCACGAAACTACTTACAAAAAACCCTGCTTCTGTGATACGTGTGGAGGTTTGGTGAGTAGTACACGTTTGGCAGAACATAGTACATACATGGTGGACACATTTAGTAGGACATAGTCTAGTATTGATATGACAAACACAGTGTTTCATACCTAACATTCTTTTTTTTGTAGTTGTGGGGAATATTCAAGCTTGGCTACCACTGTAAAGGTAACACAACTTATTTTTCTGAAACGTTTACATGACAGGGGAAAAAATGAATGAATGAATGCAATAAATAGTTATATTTACACAATGCACATTATATACACATTACATACAGTATATATATATGTATATATATATATATATATATATATATGGAGAGAGAGAGAGGGAGAGAGGGGCTAGTTTAAGACTTTCAGTAGAGCCAATTTAAATTCAATATCATACTTGCATAATCGATATCATATTTCTGTTTCTCTCTTGTTGTTTTTCCCTTTCCCTCCCTAGACTGTGGGGTGAACTGCCACAGTCACTGCAGGGACCTGGTGGGTATGGAGTGTCTGAAGAAGCACAAAGTGTCCAGTGGGGGGTCGTGTCCCTGCACCCCGGCCCCGGACTTTAAAACCAAGAACAACAGCTGGAGTAGGTCTTCTTCTTGAACCGTAGCCCTCCTCCGCACAGATAACACACAAGAAGCACAGTAATCTAACAGCAATCCACGCAGGAGTCAATAATACCGCCGGCGGTGGTTTCCGTTAAGCTGTAAATGTGTAACCAGTTAAGTGAAAACTGATGCCAGTGCATGCTACAGTATCTAACCTTATAAATCTAGACAGGCATTATGTAAATGTGAAAACGATTGGATTTATTAAATTGCAGTAGCTTAAACCAGAATATACTTGAGTCCCCCTGTAGTACTTCTTATATTGTAGTAACTCAAAGTGTAGTTTGATTTCAGTGCTCCTACAACTTACCGTAATCAAAACATAATCTAATGATGATATCACCCTATCCTAATAAATCACATCATACATATATTTTCTCAATCAGGTTCCGAGGAGGAGACCTTCGTTTTCCCTCACGTCAACGAGGTGGATCAACCCAAGGGCAACGCAACTGTAAAGAGTAAAGCAGGGCAGGATTCGACTTTGTCGGATCGGTCCACTCAAACCGACCCCGGGGTATGGACACCGGACAAAGGCAACAAGAGAGGGGATTACCAGGCCAACTCTCACCACTATGGCTCTCCAAAAGAAAAGGTAATGCTACGCAAGCACGCTAGTCATTTTCTACCGTTACGTATGACGTGCTTTGAAAAAATGTCCAGATGTTCTTTATTATACTTCTTCTTCAAGACATGTACGTTTTACTACTAAGTAGGCAGAAGGCATTTGTCATATGATAAAATAAAGACATGAAGGCATTGAAATTCCACAACAAAAGAGAAACTATATTTAGTATTATGGTTACTCCTTTGTAATCCATCCATCTTTTTAGCATGTACTATCTTTGTTGATCCTGAAAACCAGTTGTAGGCTCTTTTTAATATCCGTTCTTTCTCACTGTGCTGTCTCTCTCTCTCTCTCTCTCTCTCTCTCTCTCTCTCTCTCTCTCCAGGCAAACACGTTGCCTCAGCCTAGGACCCGCGACCCCTCCCTGGCCGCCTCCCTCCTCCCAGGGCAGATGGAGGCACTCCACCTGCAGACAGATAAGAACAGAGAGCCGGACTGAGTTAGCTCCACCGCCTTGTCACTATCAGCTACCGGATCTCACCACGCCTGGATGCTTTTTCCAAGACCCAAGTCCCACAGCTGTCCAGGGGATTTTCTCAATCGAATGTCTTGACTGTTCTGTCGATGAAGTAGGATGCAACAACCATTGGTTAAGGAGGGCTGTTTGGCTCCGCTCTGGGCGAACTGAAACACGTCCCTACCTGGTCTCATACACACACCCTGGACCTGGTCCTGGTCCTGAACAGGAAGCTGCATTGAACACAACCGTGCCAAAGTGAAAAAGGCAGTTGATTGACACCCCCCCAAA
>CM030175.1:4304828-4339828 GCA_017639675.1 Aplochiton taeniatus
ACACAGAAAATGCAGCTTTGCAGGAAGTGAATGGTAAAATGATGGCCCGAACAAGTTTGGTTCCATGCCAACCTACACTAAGTCACTATTGTTAATTTGCCTGGTGTCAAAGGAAACAATCTAAACTACTTCAGTCCTTGTTTTCCTTGTCTTTTATAGTGTGAGTGTGTGTGTATATACAGACAGACAGACAGACAGACAGACAGACAGACAGACAGACAGACCTCCTTCCTTGTTGATCAAATATACTGAGGACTATATCATTGAACAGGCACAGCCCTTCTTACCTGCACTATACTTGTTCTGTGAGGACATTAAAGGCTTTGTAACTATAAACACTGCATTTCAGGCTAAAACGGACCTACTGTACTATCTCTCTTGTTGACGTTTCCATGCCTACCTGATTGTATCCACCCTTGTTGTACGGGGCGGGGCGGTTGTAGCTGCTTCCTCCAGACTGCTGGTTGCGGTTGTACCCTCCGCGGCCGTTGGAACCTCCTTCGCGGTAGTTACTACCCCAGCGGTTCTGGTTGTAGCTGCCACGGTTATAGCCTGGAGAAATCAAAAAGAACATGTAACATCACACGGTACGCACATTTAGAGCCCAGATAACTCGCTCGCACGAAAGATTGGTGGAATCTATTTCTAGGTATATATCTAGGGACCGCGTATAAAGCTGGTGCTTTGGTTCGGGTGGCCCTCACCTCCACGGTAACCATTCCCTCCGTTGCCCTCTCGGCTCTGGTAGTTGCCGCCGCCGCCGCCGCGGGCTCCGTCGCGGTTGTCATAGCGCTGGAAGCTTCCGCCGTTGCCCCCGCCTCCCCCGCCCCCGCCGCCCCCCCCGCCGCTGCTGCTGCTGCTGCCGCGGCCCCTGAAGCCGCCCTGGCGGGCGTCGAAGCGCTTCTCGGGCGGCGGGCCGGCCTTGCGGCCCTCCTCGTTGTACTGCTTGACCAGCTTGTCGGCCTCCTCGCGCTGGAGCTCCACCATCACCACCTCGCTCAGGAAGTCGCTGACCTCGGGAAGCACAAAGTTGGCTTTTCGGAGAGGAACGCCAAACGGGACAAGCGGAGCGGGGAGGGGGGGGGGGGCGGGCGGGACCGAGACCACGCACGGAGGTTCCCCATCCGATCGGCGAGAGGGACGGAGAGATAGTGAAAGAAAGAGAGAAATAAAGAGAAAGAAAGGGGGGAGGGAGGGGGTTTGTGGTGAAGGCCAGAATAGCCACAACACCAGGAGACAAAATGAAAAGACGAATTAGTGTCACACAAAGGACGTGGCAACCATAAGAGAAATAAACGACCCAATAAAACAGGACTGGGAGGTGTTTAACTAATGGCAGGGTGTGTGTGTGTGTGTGTGAGAGAGATAAAGAGAGCGAATGTGTGCTGGGATGTAAAGCGAGGTGTGGAACGAATGTAACCTCCATGGGACAGGGAGGAAACATTTGTTCAGACAAACACATGGATGGGGTGGAGGGGAGGAGGTATTCGGAGGGGGAACTGCAGGACATTACAGTAATAACAATCGGGACTGAGGGTAGGAGCACTGCAAACCCAGCGTTGCTGTAGTTATCATTCCCAACTTCCCAAATTACCTGGAAGTTTACTGCGCTTTCTGATTACCTTTATCAGGAGAAAGTGATATGTATATATTTTTTTTGGGGGGGGGGGGGGGGGTTAGGGGGGGTAAATTGCACGATATTGTTAGCTTAGGTTTTTGTTGAAACTGCTGGTCTGAACGCACAGAACAACACTCCTAGTTTGCAGTGGGTCGGGGGAGGAAATTCTAATGTCTGACGAGAGGGGGAAAACAAATAGGAATCAAATTCGGGGTGGACAGATGGAAATAAAATCCAGGACTGAAATCTGTCCAGATGACGGTAGGGAGGGGGAGGGAGGGAGGGGGGGTAGACATCTTCCAAGTTTGATTTTTTTTTTAGAGACAAAAAAAAAAAAAACATAGAAAAAGTAAAAGTAGATCTGTTTTTTTTTTTTAGGTTTGGTTTCCCACAGTGTTTCCTACCTTTCATTTCTAACACAGCATGATCGGGCACATCCTTCCCCTGCTCATCAGTTTGCTTTAACGTTCGCTCTTTTAAGTCCTCGTCCGTGGGACAAATTACAATAGCCTTGCGTTGAAAACCTTCAAAAGGACGCATTTTTCGTCTCTGGGCTGATCCATATACATTTGTCTAGCAAAATGCAAGAAAGAGGTAGAAGGCTTGTTTGTTATTGTTTACTTGTTGTAAAAGGCTTTCCAGTGGAGGGAAGCAGGAACCCTGCAATAATGGAAGTGAGAGAGGTTTGGCTGGGTTTGTCATGGCTACGCTTTTACGTCAGTTGCTAACCACCTCTCACCACTCCTCTGACTTACCTGGGAAATACCGCTCTGCCACCAGGTCTGTCGCTAGTCAGCGACGCTAACAGGTTTTTTAGGGGGACCCCGCAAAGTATAACAACTGAATCCTGCTCTCTTTCAAAATGAATTACATTATTTGAACTGACTTTACGAAAAATCCACCCTGAAATTTAGAAAAAGATGCTGTGCCTAAAAGGTTGTCTTTGTTCATTGCACGTGTTTCCAGTTTTGTGTAAAATGCCCTTTCTTGTGTAACTGAACTGATACTTTTCACTGACACATTTTTCTTGCAACATACAGGCAAAGCAAATATTGTGAAAGTAATTTAAAATACGTTTTTTCCCCCCTCACCATAACTGCACTATTCATAAATCGAACTAAACCAGGATCAATCTAGTAAGGATATAATTAAAACAAATAACAACAACAACAACAGACATGTTTAAAAATGCACAACATCAAATGAAGGCTGACCTACTCCTAGCAGGGTCCCCAATCACTTACCGTGGCTTCTTAAGTATTGGAGCTCCTGAACCAAAGACAAGAACAGACAGATAGACACCTACCTGCGAATACTCACAGTTTCCATGGCAATAGAATCCACGATAAGACTCACCTACCTTTTTCCAACAGTTGAAGACAACGTTCTGAAAAGCTAAAAACGGTTAGTCTTCTCACTTACCTTCAGGGTTAAATCATTTACAACAAACACTCAACAATTCCATAATACATCTAACTCTTAACAAAAATTGCTTCTTTTTAAACTATCAAACTGGGTTGTATACCCATAGCAACAGAAGGTGTTTTTCTTACTCACCAATAGCAGAGATTACTTGTTTCTCAACATCTTTACATAGTCATGGTCTACTTGTACATTGTTAGGAGTTCACAACACATACAAGACTGAATGATAATAATAATAATAATAAATGACAAAAAGATAGAAAGGACAAAATGCTGTCGAGGTAGGACAAATAGGAAAGAAGAATAATAGTCTTGTCACTTTTCCTTTACAATACAGAGTACAATACGAGTGACAAAATAGGCTTCTTCTACTCTACCAAAAATTGGTCCCCTGAAACATAAATGAATAGACCATTAGAAAGAGTGGTGAGCATCATTGACTGAGTTCAACAGAGCCGCGCTGATGGGGAGGAGGGAGGAGGCTGGGGGAGGAAGGGGCAGCTATACTGTACCTGGTCCAGGATGTAATTGCGCTTCTTGCGGGCGGCGATCTGGATGAGCCGGTTCAGACACTGTGTGGCCTGTTGGATCAGGATATCCCAACGGCTGGCGTAGTTCCTCTGGCGACGTAGACCCATCACCTACACGGGGAGAGGGAGAGGGAGAGAAGGACAGCAAATATAAATGTCAATGAATGAATACTTCACTGTTCAACTATGAGTACCACCAACTCTCTTCTACTAGGGACCACAGACATCCCCTGTGAGTTGGCCTCCACCCTACATAATGGGCATTGGTGGTCTGCCAATACAATCTCATAGGTTTTTTTCCCCAAGAATGGAAGTTTAAAAGCCTGAGAATACTGCAGCGTATTACAACACAATCAAAACGCTCCCCTCTGTTTTCAGATAGACGATTCAGTTTGTAGTGATTATACAAACCGCACTATGGGATCAGGTCCTTGACATTTAGTTTGATTATAAGCTAATGTAGCTAATTGGGATATGATTCTATCCAGTGGTGAGATATTGGTAGAAAAACAGGAAAACACTGAAACATTGAGCTGTACATAAAAGTGACTGCCCTTTCACCTACACCCAGAGTGCTGTCAAAATGCTATCTGTACAGCATGTACATACCATGGAATATACCCCACTTATAGTATAGAACATTTCAGTGAGCCAATGTCATAAATTCTAAATATTTTCCTTAAATATATTCTATACCAAAATATTAACAATGTGACTCCATAACGCGTTCCCTCGTACTTATATTTGGATTGGATGTGGAGCGTTAGGTTTGTTTTTATTTGGGCTAAGCGTCTGCTAGGTTTGTTTTTATTTGGGCTAAGCGTCTGCTAGGTTTGTTTTTATTTGGGCTAAGCGCCTGCTAGGTTTGTTTTTATTTGGGCTAAGCGTCTGCTAGGTTTGTTTTTATTTGGGCTAAGCGTCTGCTAGGTTTGTTTTTATTTGGGCTAAGCGTCTGCTAAGTCTGACCTTCATCTTCTCCATGATGGCGTTGGTGCCCAGGATGTTGTACTTCTTCTCAGGGTTGGCCTCAGCATGCTTGCTGGCCCACGTGGTCTTGCCACAGGCAGGCAGACCAACCATCATCAGGATCTGACACATTAAAAAAAAAAAAAAAAACACAGGAAAAATGCATATTCAAATAATCATATTCAAATAATCATTGATTTAGAAAAACTTTTTTTCCAGGCAGCATAGATCACTTCCCTAACCAACCGTCCAGAAACCTTCACTGAGTAATTATTACAGATAGAAATTGCAAATTTTTGTCTACCAACAAAGGTCATTATGACAACAGTAACATTGTAATGGGCTTTGGAGAAAAACGACGACTGTTGATTAAAGTGTGATTGGGATGGGGCATTCAAAAATGTTTTCAACTCACTAGCAACAAACAAATCAAGTCAACTGAACCACTTGCGCTCTTTAAAACATACCTCGCAGTCAGCTTTGCTGGCAGGCCCCAGTGTGCCTCTGGTCCTGTCCTCCAGGCTGACTTTATGGATGAAGGTGTAGTCCTTCTGTCCCTCCGGGAAGGGGAAGAAGGGCTCCTCTTTCTGGCCAAAGTTAAACTCCACGGCGCAGTTCTTCACCAGGATGTGGGGGAACAGCGCTCGCCCGGCCAGTGCCTCCTTGGTGGTGCGGAACGCCACGCCCAGCCAGACGCCGTTCTTGGAGAAAGCCATCTCCACTTCTTCGTTGCTGTCAAAGTCCTGGGGGGGGGGGGGGGGGGTGCATAGATTAAACAAATCAAGAGCGTCTCATTTAGGTTGGTCAAGTACGGATACCTTATAAAGTTCCAGTCGAAAACTTTGGACGCACTTTCCCATTCACTTGAATGAGAAAGTGTCCCCAAACTTTTGACTGGTATTGTACATGAGAAGTGTGTGTGTGTGTGTGAGGGGGGGGGGGGGGGGTTGCTTACTATGTAACAGCCAATGACATCGTTTTCTCCAAACTTCTCTCCATAGTCCTCAAACTTGCAGTTGGTGGATTTTTTCCCTGTCCCTCCATATCCAAATGAACAGCTCTCCTCGCCTGGAATACAGATGGCCCAAAGTAAAGGTCATTCTTTACTCTACAACATGGCTCTCTTAAAACACAGAGCACTGCACAACAGAAACCAAATTTCCCCTAGTGGGATCGAAAATTTGACTTTGACCGTTCTGTTTTTGAATGCGTATGTTTGTCAGTGTGTAACTATAGCAGAGAGCTAGAGAGAAACAGACTAAGTTGTTGAATTACTATGCATCTGCCCCTGAGCAAGCGATTGTGCCTTTTAGAGACAGACAAAAAAAACGAAGAGTAAGACTGAAATGTGCATGGTCCTGCTCTTACCGAGCTGTGTGCTGCAGGTGTCCAGGGACCATCCAATACGGACAACGTGGGGGTCCTGCTCACTGCTAGGCAAGTGCTTCACAGGGATGTCCTCGTTGATCTACAGCATACACAGATAGGCCAGGGTCAGGTACATTTATGTGGAGTTCAAATATAAGGATGAGAGTCAGAGCTATGAACAAAAACACCTTTTTCTACAAAAATAAAAGAATGTCGTCATGAGTGGTTTTACTTTTCTAGGCGCAAGAGGTATATAAATAACGCTGGCAAAACAAGATATTTTGATTTGATTTTTAAATATGCTCTGTATGATGAAAATCGATCAACTGTAAGATTTTCACTATGTCCTGAAAGGTCATAATGGGAAGAGTAAAATAATGGATATTACTTAGTGGAAATAGTCTGCTTTCAGACTGCCTAAAAACATATATATTTCCTAAAGTATGCTAGTGAGAACATGGAAAAGTTAAGTGGTGCACTGATTGACATTCTTGCAAAAGTCCAGGTCTGATGCAGAAGACACGGGTTTAATCCAGGTCTAACGTGGCAGACATAATGTATTTATAATCATCTCTATGATCCACAACCACCCCTACCTTCATTTCGTAGCACACACGCCCTTTGGTGACCCCGTAGGAAGCCCGCGCCCCAGACCACAGGTAGGCAAAGCCCTCGATGGTCAGTGGGTAGCCACTGTAGTGATCGCGGGATACTTTGAAGTGCAAGTCGCAGTTGTCTGCATGGAAAAGGGAGTGTAGTTCACTTCAATGGAACAGTTAAGGAAAATCCCCCTTCCATTGACAGGCAAATGAAGGGAGATATGACCAAAGTAGATTAATGTAACAAAATGAGTTAATAATTACTGTTGGTTTTAACTTTTTACAACACTGTTTAGAGGACTTTTTTGTTTGTTCCTGTGTCGTAGTTGCTTACATGTATCGATTGCAACGAGGGTATCATCAAAGTCCTCCTCTTCCTCTTCAGCAGGGGGCTGAGGAGAGCGGGACCTAAAACACACACATTGTAGGTTACACACCAAACCCATAAAAAACACCACTTAACCCGTAAACTAAAAATCGGACATTTCTTTCCTTGTAACAGTTACGCATTAGAAGAACACTTGTTTCTCTGCACACCCTAACGATAATTTGAGACGATGTCGTATTTCTGATAACGTGTTTACAAATATCTCACTACATGAATACGTGAATAAATCAACGATGTAATAAGTTGAGTGCCTGGACGGACGGCAGACCAGGTTGGGATGGAGTCGACAGGAGACTGAGACACAGGAAAATGAGAGGCACTGGTTGGGAGAGGGACTGGACTGGACTGAGAGAGCTCATCTTATTCTCTATACTTACTTTTTATTTAAGTCTTCATATTTTTTTCTTTTGGGTTTTACTCCATTTGTGTTTGTATGAAATGTGTTAATGATATAGCACACAGTAACATTAAGAAAAGTGCTATACAAATAAATAACTAATTTAACTATAATATGACTATATATATATATATATATATATATATATATATATATATATATATATATATATATATAACTATAACTTTAACTATAATAACATTTATAATAAATAATAATTATTATTATCAGATATAATGTACCCAAAGACGCATTTGCAGAACTATAAACATGGAGTCCATTATCTTGACTATACCTCTTATCTTCACGGTGCTCGTAGTAACCATGGCCCCTGGCCTCCTCGTGGGGCCTCTTGCGGCTCTGTTGCCCCGACCGGTCAGCTTCCTGTTTCGATTGCTCCGCCTCCCGGGCCTCTTGCTCCTCCCATTCATTGGCTGGCTCCCGTTGCTGTGGAGACTGCTGCTGTTGCTGCTGCTGCTGCTCCTCCTCTTCCTCCTCCTCCACCTCCTGCTGCTGCTGCTGCTGATCTGCCTCCATGGGCACATCCGGTTTTGGTTTGGGTACTTCTAGTTTGGGCTCTTCCTCTTCCTTTTCCTTTTTCACCTCAACTTTTATCTCCAATTCTGAAATAATTAGAGGAAAAAAAAAAAAAAAAAAACTTAATTCAGGTCAATATATCCCCCCCCAAATTCTAATAACAATGCTTACTTATATACAATCAGCGCACCGAAATGTTGTGATGGCATATTAAGAGTAAAAACTGACCGGGTTTGCCCTCTGGCTTGCTCTCAGGTTCAGGTTCAGGTTCAGGTTCGGCCTCAGGCTCAGGCTCAGGCTCGCTTTGCTGTTCCATTTTCGGTTTGAGCTCCAACTCTGGAGTCATCTGAGTCTTGGTCATGTCAACGTCTGCTGTGAAGTCAGGCATAGGCATAGGCATAGGCATAGGCATACCGAAAGCCGTGTCACAAACCAGTGGCTGACTCTCAAAGCCGGCTACACCCGCAACTTCCTCTGGCTCCGACAGTACAGCCCCCTCCGACCCGTTGCTGTCTGCTTCATCTACTTCTTCATCTTCATCCTCCTCTTCTTCAAAGGGTGCATCGTCTCCCTCACCGCTGTCTTCTTCTCCTATGTGTATACATCCGAGGCAAGAAAAATTTGTGCAGCAGTTTAGAATCGAAAGACAGATCCTTGTGTCGTTTGTCTGGTATGATACAGATTATTATTATTTTATTTTTTTACGTGCTACTGACCAAACAACAAGATGTATTTCCACGGTGAATAGCAACTTAAGATACTTAAAAAAGCTACTAGTACATTATAACTATTCAGCAATTATGCAGAGTAAAAAGATGTGACTGTCAATGCAATGTGCATGCAGTAATGTGAATGACCAATGTGAGTTATATTTTCCCCTTACATTAAGTAATGAAACCTATAATATAACAATCTTATTTAATTGTAACCTTGTAGAGGGACGTCCTCTTCCCCCACCGAACCAGGTGAGTATCCGTCATCTCCCTGGTCATCCGGTGGTCCCCCTTCTTCCTCGGGAGCCTCTGCCTCCGCCTGAAGCGCTGCCTTCAGTCTCTCTACTAAATCTGCTTTCAGCCCTTTGGCGTCCAGGCCGCGGCGCTGTAACTCCTCTTTCAGCTCGTTGACTTTCAGTTTCTTCACGTCGACTCTACTCATTGTGATGATTCGAAATGTACACTACAACCCCCGTCTCCTTAAAAACAGACAGACACAGCATGCATTTAAAACAATAAAATGAATCATGATATGATACTTTAACCAGCTAAAAGTTAAACTGCTTTAAAGTCACTCGTCTCGTGCATGAAGTCAGAATGGCGCCGAGACTAGAGCGGAAGGTCTGTAACGTTAGCAGCTAAGCGTTAGCTAGCGGTCAAAGCCACAGTAGTACATACACAATTTGCATCCGTAAATACGTCCTAACTAAAACACAAACAATGCATGTTCTTTTCAGACAGAAGCAAATAATTACCAAAACAGAAAAAGATCAGCTGGTAAGCACCAATAACTGAATACGCTGAAGTTTGATAGCTAGCGTTAGCTAATGCTGCTAATATTAGCCACATTATCAAATGTTTGCATCAATGTTATCAAACCAAAACGGCTTTTCAATGTGCAAGCTGCAAAATCTAAACCGTCAATTGAATCAATGCATTTATAAATTTGCATCAGCAATAACAACTACGTTGTTCTTGATGCATACCAAAATTAAAGCCTCCAACAAAATGGCCTGTAAAATGATGATACCTTCTCAATTTCGATTCCTCCTGAGAAATAGCTTTTCCGTCGAAACGTCGTCGCGGTCAACAATGTGTCAACAGATGCAGTACTGCCCCCTACTGGGAAGTAATGACCAACATATTTTCAAACTTCATATTCCCAAGTGCCGACACCACACACACCACGTTGTAACAATGAAGTGAACATAATGCCATAATAATTGTGCACAGCTACACAACCAAACGAGCATCTCAATAGGTTATGTATATACTGTGTTGAATCCGGTTGATTTGTGAAGCTCTGCGCACATTTAGCTAAATCCCATCTACACTTTCAACGTGATCCGTCATATTTGACCATGCCACGCCAGTCCTTCTATGTGGCAAATGGGACTAAATGAATGAAAATATTGGCAGCACCAGAGTCTGACTAGCGTAGGTTACAGACATAGGCTTAGATCTCTGCGTCATTGGAAATGGGCAGTTTTGAATAGCACATGTCATACACATAGGCAATTCAAAGTGCTTTAAATAAGGCAGGCATGCACATACACCCTAAGGATGGGTAGGAAGTGGATATGTGAATTTTAGTTCAAATAAGTCTTTTTTTTTTTATAAGGCCATGTGTTTGCAAGGGAAAAGCACTCCAGGTGGTATGCTGGCATCGAGCTGTATACTCCAAAGCTGACAAATGATATACTTCGCTTCCGGTCTCCATACATTGCAATTTGTTTCGAAGGTCCACATTATCCAGCTCCAATGCCTGTCACTCTGTCGGTCAGCCTTTTCCAGTGCCAACCTCTGCAGATCATTGCCCAAGTTCACAACCAGAAAGCGTTGATCTTGAGCTACAACCCTCTGAATTCCTTAACTGTGGAGTCATACGTAGGCATTTGTGGGTGCAGTGACGCAGCCTATCGAAATAAATAAAAAATGCAAGCAGAACAATAAGCCTATAAGTATTAAACAGGTATTAACACTTACCAGGTATTACAAAGTATATTTGTTGATTTGCTGTGTATGGAACCAGTTAGAGCCCATGCAAAACTGTTGTTAGTGTATTTGTGCAGTCAAGAGTAGTCTATAGCCAAATAATGAACCAAAACCCACACACTTACCAATAGGCCCAGGCTCTCTATAACAAAGGTTAATTTATTCAGTGTCTAAATTAGTTCAGTTTACCTTTGGTCCATTTTCCAACTTTTTTGGTTTTGTTTAATGTGCTATATAAAGTCCTGATCATTATTTGAAATACCAGTCCCTTATCATCAGAGTAGACAGACTTGTTAAACAAGTCTTGTCTACACTTGTTGAGCACAGTCTGGGAATGAGTGGTAAGCCCCAAGAAAAAACTAAAGTTCAGTATCACTTTTCCCTGAAGATACAGCAGCTGTGTCATAATGTTGTCAGCTTATCATGTAATGTGCAAAGAATGGCATATGCTTATCCCCAAAGACAGTACTGTTACAAAGGAACAGCAGTACATTTAAATATCATTTATTTCAAAGATTTACATTACATATTCCCTTTACCAAGAGTACCCAAAGTCAGGCCCGGACTGCAGGTTAAACGGCTCGCGACTTGTCTAACAAATATGTTCTGGGGCCCTCAACATAGAATTCACAATTCATGCGATTTTACATTTTGACGACGTGGTGGCGTGCAAAATAGAATCTAGCAGTGACAAAAGGCTTTATGCTTTTCATAACTTTACACAATCATGTATAATATAATAATCATAATATATGTTCATGCAGAGTTTGTTTGTATCTTTTTGTTTGGTTTGCATATCAATGACCTTCGTCTTATTCAGTACATGATGGTGTAGGTGTCCAAAAGGAAGTAGTTCTCAGGGTTCGCAAGAAAGGAGAGATGAAAGAGTGAGTGAACGAGTAAGTGAGGTTGGGTGCATTAGAGGGAAACAGAAAGAAGGGGAGAAAAGAATCTGAATGATACCATGCTTACCTCAGCAAGCATGTGGGTGTGTACTAGTAGGATAAAGAATGAGTTTGAGTGAACGGGTGTCTTTAAACCAACAAGTTGGTGTTTTAGAGAGAGAAAAAGAGTTTAAGTGAATATGTGTGTCCTTTAGAAAGTGTTTGTATTGAAGGGTGTGTGTCCAGCTGTTAGATGCATGGTACAAGTGTCCATTGGGACATTCCCAATTGACAAAAGAAAATCACAAAAAAAGTGACAAAGACAATAAAATAATAAAATGGTCAGGAAAAGTCTAGGATGGAGTAGACTTGGTGCTAAAAACACCGTATATTTTTTATGATTTTACTTTAAAAAGCTGTCTTTGTTTCTTGCTATATAAATGATCAACCTATGAATTGGAGAGAGGCCCTGGCAATTTCTTCCACATAATTATTTCTGTAGGACGGGAAAAAATAGGTAATAACAGGAACCACAAATCTGGCAGGATTTGAAAGAATCCATCCTCTGTTATAAAGTTACGAAAAGACATCTCTATGCAGTAAATGTGTTATCATTTTGGGTGTTTATGCCTCTTCCGTAATAAACTTTATACCGTGACCCTTTCCGTTCCGCGTCCACGAAAACAGAACACTCTACGCATTTCACTTTATTTTACAGAGTTAATTTACAATACACATACCACAAAGTGGGCATCAAATACAACTGTGAGAGTCTGATTATAATACAGCATGTTTTTGAAACTCTGGGATAATCTGGTGAGCTGGGATAAAAACGTGAACAAAAGCAATTAAATGTGTTTGTTTACTTTTGATAATGCATCCCTATAGTTCCCTCTTCTTCAACCTTTCTTTAGAAAATCCCAAAGAACCACACAAATAACTTCATAGAGCCAAAATCCACTTCAAGTATATTACTGTTCAGTTATAAGTGCTTTGTTTCTTTAAAAGATCGATGAAATACACTGACAGCATGACATTTTGAAATTGTTATCACAGCCACTTCAAGTTTAAGCTTGAGTTCTTGCAAATATCAACCGAAAAACACTATGAATATCATAGCAAAATCCCCTTTAAATTAACAGGTAGCTAGCTCAATGACAGCATGACCAGGCCAAAAACCACAATGCAAAAAAAAACTCAGTTCTGGCGGCACTCCTATCTTGTCTTGGGAGTGTTACAATAAGTGTGTGGATGGCAGCGGCTGTTATTTTATGGCAGTGCTACATTGTGCACCTTTTTCCCTCTTCGCCATATTGATAGGAGGTCAGGGGTCGAACCATGGCTCTGAGAAAATCCACTCAATTACTGTTACCTGTGATCTGTTAGACTAACCAGACCCATGCAATGAAACCATTACATTCCAGCTAAATTATGTTATATTACAAATTATGTTACAGCGGCTTAGAGAATCACCCAACGTAGCCGAAATAGATATCAATGACCCTCCTCAACCCTAGGCCCTGCAAGCAGCAGGGCTCAGCAGCAGCACTTTACATCATTTCAAAGTGGTAGGAGCGGCCATTGAACTTGTCGAAGTAGCCGCAGGGAAGGCGAGTAAAAGCCTGTTGACTTCTCGGAGCTGGGCGTCCAGTGTCTCTGTTGTCAGCGTAAGCTCCCCTAGCTGAGTCTTTAGACTGCTGATAGCCTCCGTGAGCTCGTCCTCTTTCTTTTTGGAGTTGTACGCTTGCCTGCTGTACTCCAGCACCATGCAGCCGCCGCCGATGACGAAGATGATGGCCTCCCCGAGGAGCTCGGCGCCTAGCTCAGCCGCCGCCTCCTCATTCAAGGGCTTGATGGTGGAGCCGCGAAACCCCATGATCCTCATCTTGGTTCTCATCTCGATCCAGTGGTACACTGCACACGGAGGGAACACAAAAGGAAAGTATGTAAGGCCCTTTGTTCCTGCTTTGTCCTTATAATGGTTATGAGGTAGAAAGACAAGTACGGTATAATAACGATAAAAGTGTGTCTATTTTTGCTCACACTTAGCTTGGAAAGCAGAGACAAAACTTGGGAAGCAAGCAGGGTTCAGCAAAAGAATGCTGTCTAGGCTACTGTCTGGTGTGACTTTGAAGTTAACTAAGCAGACAGACACCTGCTGTCATTCATATAATGAATGATTGGCAAAGAGGAGTTTACAATAGAAAGTGGCCTTCACTAATTAGAGTAATCTCAATTGAGAAATTCACGTTTTTCGTTCGCGTAATAGGTTGTTGTAGGGCAAAAGGCACTCTCGATCTCAATGACATTTGGTTCACGCCTTCCTTGAATTTTACACTATATAACTGGTTAACATGTGATATGTCAATCAATAGAAGGCACCACTCGATGTGTCTGAACACCATGCCCATTCAGACGATTGGTTCAACAACAATGACAGATAATTCCTATTGGTTGAAACGGGACAGTAACCCCACACAGCTTTATCCTACCTACAATTGTCACAGAGTCAAATCTAGCGTTTATCATTGTCACTTACTCTGTGCAGGCGGGTGACATATGTAATTTTTGAAGAACTCGCTTCTTCGAGCACCGGCCTTTATTCTGTTGGCGACAGGTTTGCTCATTTGCCTTACTCCAAGGTAGAGTAGCTTGGCGATAGGGAAGGCACCGACAACCATCTTGGCGGAAACAGTTCTCGAAGGAGGCGGGACAACGTTGAGGTTACGACAAATGACGTCTGATGCATATTCATGACGCTAGTCAAGCGTACCCGCCTACCTACTGCACTTTAGAATGTCTTACCCATAAAACATGAATTTAAGATAATCCTTTCTTTTATTTTTATGAATTAGGCTATTGTATGTAAAAGCACTGCACATTGTACATTCCATGCGAGTGGCAACCTAATTTGTCGATGTATATATTGATTGAAACAAATTACAATAGGAAAAGTCCTTAGCGTGATGCGAATATATGCGTGTGCATCTTCTTTTTATGTTAAACGCAATCATACCTCGTAGACCTATAACAATAACAAAAATATAGGTCAGCCAAAATGTCTGTGAAGGGTTACCTGCACCAGCGGTGGTCGGAACACCTGGATCAGATTACAGTAGCACCGCCGAGACAGTGGGCTGGACTATGATCCAAAATAACTTCACTGCTCAATATATACGCAATGACTAAATGTCTGAACCTACCTACACTCAACATAACATTTTACAACAGAGGAACTTACTTAACTTGGTAACAATACCTGGTACTGTTAGTGTCTCGCTCCTGACTTCAAAACAGAAGAACAAAACGACCTATTGTGAGGTAAGGACGTTTTAAAAAGATAAATTACTCGAGTTTGAGACGCGTGGTAAGGTGCAGAATTTCATCGCTTTCGTTGTTTTATAGGCCTATAAGCAATCTGTTAATCTGCGTTCGGTGTCATGGCTCTGTTTTCTCGGTTTTGTTCGCTGTTTTCAAACATTGCCTGTGTTTTGTTTATTGTTTTATAACCTTTTGTAATATATTTAGTTGTTTAAATCTCTTTTCTATTGTGAAAGAACTTGAGGGCGAGGAGGGGCTTGTCTGGAGCTCACACTAATGCAAATCAGATGTTTCTTTGACCAGTCTAGCAGAGAAAACTAACTTGTGAGGGATGAAGCTCAGGGTTCAGGCGCAGAATGTGATTTGATAGATTCCATTTGAGGAAATTCGTGTGCGTAGTCTCCTTTTTGACGACCTAAATTCCTCTTGACATGGAAAAACGACCCCCTACTTATCCATGCACAGCCAGAACACCTAAAGCTTGACTATGGTGGAGAAAAAAATGTAAACAGTATCGCAATGCACTATTGGCAGACCGTTTTGTGGATTGGTCGATTCAAACTTCAACATAGTGTAAATCTGCCTAGTCAAAACCAGCTGGATCACATTGCCACTGAAGAGAATGAGCTTGCAGCAACCTGCTGAATGGGAAGATTATGGCATACTCTATCAACGCTTTCTCCCTAACCTTAATATGTATGCACTCACTCACACACACATGCACAGAAGCAGCTGACAAACACTGACATGGGTACATGCATATTTGTATGTGCAGAAATTGTAAACATGCAAACACACACACGCACACATAGTTCTTGACTTTGCACTCTATTCCGTGCATTGACTTCTCAGTAAACTTAACCCTCACGCATGTTCAATGGTTGTTGGTTTAGATGTAAGATGTAGCAAGTAAGGTGTTAAAATGCCTGGAATGCCAATCTGTTACATTGTGTACCATTGAGAGATTCCTGTGTCCCATGGTGGCAAAGAAAATTAGGGGTGTTTTTGTGTGAATAAAGAACACACCAGCCAAGTGCTAGAAGCTTTGCTGTCAGAAAGTTCAGTGTTTGTGATGAAAAAATATGCCTAGCAAGTGTAAAGTAAACAGTATTTAAATTACTAGTAACTTTATGAATTAATTATCATTGCAGTTCAAAATAATGGATTGCTATTTATCACCAATATAGAGTCTGGTTATACTGGGTTGTGTTCTGGGGGGGGTTCCCAAGCTCGGCCTTCTGCTTTTTACTTTCTTTGTTTTGTATGATCATATCTGGGGAAGTAATCTGTATTCCATATAATTTCATAAGGACAGTTAGTTGAACGGAATGTCCCAGAGAATCATGAACTATGACTAGTTTGTGTGTGAATGTGTTTGTGCCGGTCAAATTGTTTGTGAATGTGAGTGTTTGTATTGGTGCAAGGGTGTACAGGTTTCAGTGTAAGGAACAATTGGACGTTTGCATTTGTCACATGAACCTTCGGAAGTGTCAGACTCGATCATTGGGTTAGCATTTGCTGGGTAAAAGACAACAGGGTGGGGTGCAATGAGGTGGGATAGAATTAATGAGTATCTGCTTAGCGATGCAGTAGGTGACTTATAGTTTGGAAATATCAACGCATGGACCCAGAAGTGTTTCTGTTACTGCTCAGTGACACTGAAGATCAGGTGGAGTGGTCTTCCGGTGAGATGCAACATTTGAAAATGTCTAGGGGAGCACAGAAAAGTATTACACTTAAAGCATTTATCGTTTATATTGCATGCATGCATTATATTTTACTAGGCCATCATGGATTCTCTTAGTAAGTCTGTCTTAATTTTGCATTTAAAGTCTCTTGAGTTGTTTATAAAAAGAATCTCAGATGAAATTATGGAATAGAGGCCTATGTGCTGCCTGCATATAAAGGCAATTGACCATAACACATGTAAATATGGTAGGATTTAAAGGAAAGTAAATATACATTTAAAAAAAATAAATCATAAAGGAACATTGCATATAAAGTTCATAAAAGATTTATTGTGAGGGAAGCCCTACATTTAAGCGCAGACACACCTGCTAATCCGTTTTCATCCCTGCTAGTGCAAAGTAACACAGATTCTTGATTGGTTACACAATGTTAGTGTGGCACCAAGCCTTTGCATTTAGCACTTAGCCCACACAGAGACAGCAATTCATCATCCGAGATACTGATCCGGTTCAACCAGCAGACCGTGTCAAAACTTTTGACAGGTTGATATTCTACTCGCATACACTTCAAAGCCTCGGACAGGTGAAAAAGAACAAAACAAACAGGGAAAGTTTGCTTTTGCTTGATTGTGCCTTTGGGGCGGATGCTAAGTTGGCATTGACCACACGATGTATAGAGACTTTCAGAGTTGATCTGGCACCATCCCTGTGTAAAACAGGAAATGCATTTAAGATTCAAGATTTTTGTGGTCATAGACACAACAGTTCCGTGAAGCAGTCGTTGGTGAAATGAAATTCTCAGGTCTAATTTATTAAATGTCTTTGCTCTCTGGATAGTTTTAAAGCGAGTAAGAATTCACAGATGTTTGTAGATAATAAAGAAAGCATGAATAGAAATGTGTTGTGATATACACAAAAAAAACAAAAAGCGTATTTGATATCTATGTATGGGAAAGGAGTTAGATTCATCATCAGTGCAGTTTCATTAGGTAAGTAGACAGTTTCTCATCCAGCCGTCAAAAAGACTATTTTTTATTAGGTGGAAATTGATAGTGTGGGTTTGGAAATTCTGAATATAGAGCATGGTTAAGTCATTGTACTAACAGGATATTTTGTCTTTCAACCACATTGACACACAAGTGGGAGTTGGATTACGCAAACATAGCAGAGTTCGCTGAAAGTCATGATTCACGGCAAAAACAAAAGGTGACAACGCAAATGCAACAAAGCAGGCTGTTTAGCCGGACCACGCCTACTTTGGAGATGGAGAAAAAATGATAGAATCTGGGAGGGGAAGGGGTAGTCACTATTTAGGAACACTCATTTTGTGGTACGACAACTTTGGCACACCAAAGCAGCATTTAGCAAGAAAACCTGTGCATTGCTCACCAGTGCACATATGACCAAGTCACCGTACTGAATCAGACAATGTAACATTTATATTGCAATAGCCTGTGTTTGAACTCTGTGTGTGTGTCTTTTCCTTCACAATTTACCCACCTACCAACCCTTTATATCTCAGTGCATTGCAAAAGAAAAGCCCATGTCTACATCATCCTAACTATAAATGCCACGAATCGTTGCATTTGGAACTGAGTGACACACTATGGAGGGAGGGAGGGAGAGAGAGGGAGAGAGAGAGCGAGCGAGAGACAGTCAGTCAGTCAGTCAGTGGGAGAGAGAGAGAGAGAGAGAGAGAGAGAGTCAGTGGGGGAGAGAGAGGGTATCAGGGTGGACAGTGGACACACCCTGGTATTGTGCCTGAATATAATCATTATTGTCCTTTATCCTTTAATCTTCCCTCCAGTCCCCACAATTAGCCTACCCTCTCCTCTTACCTGTTTGCCTGTGAGGACTAACTATCTTTCTTATGGAACATACGGGCATCTAGCGACTAAACAGATCTATTATAAAGAGAATCAGTGGTCCAAAACTACCATTTATTGTGGATTATAATACATATTGTATAATCACAAACCGGAAATATAGAGAAATGATTAAGCAAATATTGCCTAACTTAACAAAAAGCTAAATGGAGAACCTGTGAAGGAAGTCAAAGACAGGAGAAGGAAAAAGGCAGAGAGAAAAGGCAGAGAGCGAGAGATCATGAGGTCACATAAGTCGCAGCCAAAAAAAAAAAATAAAAGTCAAGTCATTAGTGGAGGACATGAGTAAGGGAGAGAATGTGAGCGGGTTGGCCGCCGTGTTGTACATGTGTGAGTCAGTCCTAAAGGAATCTGAGGGAGCAGCTCCTGACAAGCAGAGATAAGCTGAGCAGGAGCTGTCCCAGCCAGGCCTCTGAACTCAGGGCTTTAGCGGAAGGGCTGGTGAACGAATGTGAACTGGTGAGGCCTCGCAACGGAGTGAGCAGTAGGTCAGGGTTACACACACACACACACACACACACACACACACACACACACACACACACACACACACACACACACACACACACACACACACACACACACACACAAACACACAAGCCCTGGACTAGAATACTGGGAAATCTTTTCTTCTACAGAAGCGCCTGACTTTTTTTAACATCACCGGATCTCTCTTCGCGGTTGTCACCACTGGTGATTATATAGACTCTACCCGTTCTACGTTTTGAAGTGCGTGTGTGTGTGTGTATGTGTGTATGTGTGTGTGTGTGTGTGTGTGTGTGTGTGTGGTTTATAAGGCGTTGGCTTTGTTATCATAACTTTAAAATGATCTTAACAGTTCATGCAGTTGTTCCTCGCTGTAGTAACGTTACTATTATTCGAAAATCACTAGAAAATCATTCTGACTGTTTAAAAAAATGGCTTGCGTTTTATGTTTTTATGTCTAATAGCATTTGAAGAAATAAGCTGTATATTTGTACACTCATTGCAGCCCAGAACCCACAATTTAGCCTTAGGCTAAAATATTTCCAGTCGGATGGTATGGATTTGTCTTGTCTTTATCTTGGCAGCTTGAGGGGATGCTAAAAGACAAATAGAGCCACCATTGATTTCCCATTCTTTGTATTCTACTAGATACCCACAGAGAGCAGTCTAGCAGTCTGTACACAGACACCTGGTATCAGGTACAAAGAGGGCCTCTCAATCCTCTACCAGCTCACCTGCTGCACCCCTCATCCGTCTAGACTCTAGCTGTTGCTGCTAGTACACTGTCTAGGGACAAATTACAGCTCCCTTTTTCGGTTGACCTTGTTGTGTAATTGCGACTCATGTATAACTGGCTTTTTCATATACTTTATGTATGCGCGCATCTTGCCACACGCTGTGATTGATTGGCACCCACACCTGATTTTTATAGTTTAGAGAAACGGGGACCAGGGATGAGTCAAGCAGTGGTTCTACTTTTACGAGCCGATGAGCTGGCTGTCTGTCAGACTAACGTTGGGCCTGGAGGCCATTATGATGCACCTGGATTTTTTTAGGTAATTGCTGCTGATACATAATAGTGTCACACTAGTGAAGCTAGTCAAACTTGTTTAAACATGATGTATACTGGTTTTTAATTGGAATCAACTTTTGCCATCCCTTTTTATGAGCAAAGGGAGAATTTTACTGTGGGATGAAGAGCAGAGGAAAGGAAAGGAACGTGTTGTTAATGTGACAAAAACATTCACTTTTGCATACAAAGTCCTTATAGTTTGTAGATATGATTCAGCCTTACAATAGATGACATCTTGTTTGTTGATTTTTTTTTTACCTTGCTGCGTCAACATTCGTCAAGGCAGACTTTAGAGTCTAACTACGGTTGTGGAGCAGGGATTTGTCCACGTTGTCAAGCAGTACTTTGGTCAATAATCATAAAGGACATAATCTTTGTTCTGCCCACCTACTTCAGGGCTTTTATCTTTATTTATTTCTTTCTTTAGCCAATTTGTTATGTTTTATGAGAGATAATTTAACATTTTTGGGTTGTCTAATTAAAGTGTAGAGTAACTGTGTGTGTGTGTGTGTGTGTGTGTGTGTGTGTGTGTGTGTGTGTGTGTGTGTGTGTGTGTGTGTGTGTGTTTCCCCAATAGGAGCCATTCTCCCCAACTCCGCTTCCACAAAATGAGCTCCCAGTCCGGCTATGGGAGCAGTATGCTGTGTAAGTCAGAAATCAGAAATGGTCCTGACAAGCTGCTTGGCGACACGTTAGTAACGCATGTTAAAACCTGTTTGAGAATGTGAAGCGAGCAAAGCCTTTAACCTCCATCGACAGTCAGTCGGTCTAATGTAGACACAGTTACATTTCCAAACCTTCCCCAAAGGCAGGACATCTCGTATCAATAATTCACGTTAACTGATCAATAAAATGTCCAAGGATTTTCTACTGATTCAGTAACATCTGGTTGGGGTCATTAAAGTACAGGGTAGCAATAATAGTACTGACACCTATTTGTGATACTGGAAATACAATAGTACTTCATTTAAATAATGGGTGGGGTTAACCTTTTTGGGTGTTTTGGTGGGTCTTTGTCTTTCATACAGTCCAGTCTATCAATGAGGACCTGAATGCCTCTCTGGCCACAGCAGATGAGCTGTCCAGAGAGTTCAACTCCATGCTTAGTGAGGTGTCGCCAAGGGAAGCGCCAGTGACTCAGGTAAATACACGCACGCACGCACACACACACACACACACACACACACACACACACACACACACACACACACTTCCTTGCACACACACACACACACACGCACATCGCGTGTGAATGGGCAATACATTGCGTTGTGGAATTGCCATATTGTTTTATTCTTTTACCCTCCTTTTCTAACAAGTGCACAAAATTCGGGCTTACATTTGCGCCATGACTGATTTACATGCTACTGCGTTTTAAGACCAATCTGAAACTGCACTGTGTCCCGACCTAACCCTGAATCCCTAAACACCGTTCTCTCTGCAGACGACGTCAATAATCCCCAGACAGAAACTCCAGACCTCCGTTGGTTTCTCCTCCCTCACCTCGTTCCCCACACCGTCCCCCACCTTAAACAACACGGTCTTCCCCAGCACTACCAGCGGCTCCAGCGGGCCGTACTCCCCCAGTAGCCCCGCCCAGCGGTCCGTGGGGTCCATCATCTCCGGCAGCAAGAACAGGCCCTCCTCCCCCGTCTTCTCCCGGCCACACCAGCTCCCCCCCCCCCAGGTCCGAATGGGCCAGACCTCCCCCACCTCTGGTTCCCGCTCGGACAGCTCCGGCTCCCACTACGGTCAGCTGACCCCTCCCAACCAATCGCCTCGCTCTCAGAGGCGCTCGGTGTCACCCGGCTACAGGAGCCCACAGGGCTCGCTGTCCTACATGGACACCAGCTCCACCCCTCTTAGCCCCACCTTCTCCTCCTCCTCCGACCAATCGGCTCGGGCCGCCCCGTCCTTGTTGTTACCCTATGACCCCGCCCACCTGAGCGGCCGCATATCGCCGCGGAGAGACAGGAGCCCCTCCCCTCGACCGTTCAAGCAACCGGGATCCAGCACCCTGCCACGCAACTTTATCCACTTCAGGCCACAAGGTGAGTGGGCCCACGGTTGAATATGCTGCTTATGGTCATGCATTGGGTTATGCATCAGTACTCATAACTTTCCTCGGTGTGTTCGGGTGAGCCCCGTCTTATCACGCATAGATAACACTGGTTGTGAACGTTCCATTTTTCCCTTTCCGCCATTTTGTTTTAATTTTTCTGTATATGTTTGTGTTTCGGATCATGTTCCCTCTTGGGTTATTGCTTGTCATTTCTCTCTCTCTCTCTCTGGTTCTCTTTCTCTTTCTCTTCTCACTTATTTTCTCTCACTACCAGATGAAGGCATGCAAAGACAGAAGATCCCCAGCAAATGGAATGAGACAGATTTGGATATGTCTGTCGAGAGGAAACCCCATAATACCTATGACAGTGAGTCCCATGCTAATTGCTTTTCCCTTTGCAAAGCTGGAGCAAGAGGCCATTGTCTATCTGTTGCAAGCCAGAACTTTATCCCCAAAAAACACTTAGAGCTCTCCGACTTAGATCAACAATCTAGGAACATTTGGCTGATGGCCACTGCACTTTGCAAAGTTCATGTGCTCTTGAGGCTTTTCGGGAGAGGTTTTAATGATCAAAATGACTTTTATAGCGACTATCACATGCGTCTTTGAGTTAATTTTGCTGTGGACAACAGCAGTAGGTTTCTGTCAAAGTTCCAAGTTAAGAAAATAAAAAAGAAGTTAAGCCATGTTGGATTTACTTGCATGCACTTGAGCAGCCCCTAGACCCTCGCCGCCTAAATTGAAATGCTTCTTAACTTTTAATAAAATAGCTGATCGTATACGTTTTCACATTTTTTAAAATGCTTTTTCAAAGCATACACACCTTCAGTACTCCATATGTTTCTTGGCGTAAAAATTCTCTGTTATCAAATCAACACTTCAATATTCGATAAATCATTTGCCTTCCCCGTATTGTTGTAGTGGTGCTGGACCAAAAACATAGGTATTCCCAAAAAGTAAAAGTAGAACTATATTCAAGGAAAAAGGCCTTCCTCTGATGAAGGCCATTAGGCCGAAACGTTAGCCTTCATTTGAAAGAAACGGTGAAACACACCTTTTCTCCAGAAACCCTTTGGGACTTTTTGGGGAATACCAAACAAACACCCTCAGCGTCAGCCAGCTTGGTCCCATTTTGAGGGTCTAACCTCTCCGACCGGGTCAGCCCAGGACGTGGTGGCTGTTTACGGGGAGAGCTCTGGGTTGTTCACTTCACACCTTCCTGTTCCAGAGACAGAGTGGCTGAGACCCTCCTTGCCAAGCAGCAGCTGGAGGGAGTCCAACCTCGACGGCCCTCCGCCTCTGTCCAGCTCCAAAAAGGCACGGCGAGTCACCTCGTCTTTGATTGTCTGCTCGTGTGTGTTTGTTTTCATGTGATTTCGGGGGTGTGTGTGTGTGTGTGTGTGTGTGTGTGTGTGGGGGGGGGGGGGGGTCGGTGGGGGGGCTGGTTTGTAATGTGCTAGGGTGTGTGTGTGTGTGTGTGTGTGTGTGTTTTTGTGCTTATGTGATTTGGTGTGTGTGTGTGTGTGTGTGTGTGTGTGTAATATGCTAGGATGTGTCTGTGTATGTTTTTTGAGCTCATGTGATTTGGTGTGTGTGTGCGCGTGTGCGAATGTGCATATGTGCTAGGGCGTGTGTCTGTGTATGTATTTTTTATGTTCATGTGATTTTGTGTGTGTGTGTGTGTTTTGTATGTTGCTGTGTAATCAGGAAGTGTGTCTGTGAATTTGTTTCTGTGTTGGGTGTGTGTATTTGTGACAGTTTATTTAACACACGTCCAGACTTGAACGTGCCTGCGAACACTCCTAGTTTCTTTTGGATGCCACAACACCTCACTCCCTGCTCCTCCATCTCCCCCCCCCCCCTCTCCTCCTCCGCAGGACACCCTCCCTCGCTCTCACCCCCCCTCCTACGCATCCCTCCCCCGTATCACCCGCGTGACCATGCCCCCGGAGCGGGCCTCCTCCGCCCACCCCCCCTTCAGCACGCAGCCCGTGGGCCGGATCTCCATCCCGCCCGTCACGGGCCAGCCCCGCCAGCGCCGGCCCATCCCCCTCTCCGTCATCATGCGCCTCCAGAACCCGCACTGGGCCCCCGTCACCCTCAGGCAGCCCAGGGAGGGAGAGGGGGACATGGGCATGTATCGCCAGGCCGTGCCCATGCTTCAGTACCAGCCCAAGCCTCTGGCCTCACATCCCGAGCACCAGATACCAGTCTTCTACAGCGAAGGTACTTGCTTTTTACTACTTGTCTAATGTGTAATGTCTCCTTTCATCTTGGCCTGGTTACTGCTAATTTAGCACCAGTATAATGTATGTAGAATGTATACTTATAGATCTATATAGTAGGTGTGTGAAAGTATATTGTGGAAGTTGTTTAAATGCGTTCTGTTTGTTTGTTTGTATTTTCGTGTGTGTGTGTGTGTGTTTTGATGTGTTTTCCAATTCAAAGTGCTGCACCATGGTGACGTCGATGCAGAGTTGGAGAGACTGGAGCACATGCAGTCAGGCTCAGGGGAGTCTCCCACCAACCCTCCAGGAGGAGGCCAGGAGACAGAGATGGCCCAGGGTGAAGCCCCCGCACCCAGGCCCCTTAGCCCTACCAGGCTCCAGCCTGTCATGGCCCCTGAGGTAAAACAGGCTTCATCTACTAATATGGCCAGTCATTTTTGCAGATGAAATGTTCGTACATTTTGTGTATTTTTTGGTCTTTAAATTTTTACTTGATATTTCAGACTTACAGGATATGACCTAGCTGCATTAAAAGGCCATATTTAGGCTAGTATAATAATAATAATAATAATAATAATAAAAAACAACGTCATTTGTATAGCACCTTTCATACATAAAATGCAGCTCAAAGTGCTTTACATTTGAACCAATGAAACAAGTACAAATAACTTTATTATTATTATTATTATTATTATTATTATTAAAACAAATAAACACAATTTAATTTGTTACATATGTACAATGTTTATATTAATAAAAAAGCATTGAACATTATTTGGTCTCTTCCCTGCGTGGGGATCCAGGCCCAAACCCAGGAGATCGCCAACCTGGAGGAGCTGTTCCAAATCCGGGCGGCCATCCCGCGAGCCCTGAAGAGGCGGGGCTCCGTGGACCAGTCCCTGTCTGTGCCCCCGCAAATCAAAACGTCCGCCCAGGAGATGCCCAACCAGTACCGACACCTGATCAACAAGCTGTTCCGTCGCAGCAAGGACCAAGGCCCCAAGGGGGAGCGGAGCATGGAAGGTGGCAGCTCTTCTTCGGACGGGGAGGAGGGGGCCAACACCTCTCCCTCTTCCTCGGCCCCTGCCCCGGTCACATCCACACCTGTGCCACAGGACCAACGGGTGAGAACGAGTACTTTTTTTCATTTTCAATGTCAAACATATTTGCTCCCAACTGCGAAACTGTGACGATTGGCTGTTTGACTATTAGTGTGTGTTTCTCATTGTTTTTTGCATCATGCAACACATTTTATAGTGAATTGTAGATGACTCGCAGTTTGTTTGTTTTTTCTCTCAGAATTACAACTCCATTCTGCGGTCCAGTCGGAAGCAAAGAGATTCAAGCCGACGAGCTCGGCTTAGCCCGCTGGTTCTGCTGCTGGACGGGTCTCTGGTTGGAGAGCTGGAAACAGTTCAGAAGGCTGTGCAAGAGGTGTGTGTGTGTGTGTGTGTGTGTGTGTGTGTGTGGTTTAGGAAGCGTTGTCGTTGTTACCACAGCTTTATAATGAACTTAACAGTTCAGGACGTTGTTCCAATGTCGTCCCAATGTTGCAGCATGTGTGTACGTTTGTGTGTGACTTCACATTTCCAAATGAAACATCTATCTCATTTTCAAACAAAACTATTTATAAGAATTCCTAGTAAAAAAAATATATAGATATAATGCATATAATTTCTAGAATTTTCTTAGCTAAAACTACACGAGAAAACAGGTTTAGATTCCATGTTCGGTGAGCGAATGACCCAGCATCGTGTGCTAAACCTGGGTACTGCTCCCCTCCGTAGATGACTGACCCAAGCCAACCCAACGACGAGGGCATCACCGCCGTTCACAACGCCATCTGTGGAGGTCACTATGCTGTGGTGGACTTCCTGGTCCGCATCGGGGCCAACGTCAGCTCCCCTGACAGCCACGGCTGGTAGGGCCTGCTTCCTGCTTCTCCCTCATCCCCCAGGATTGACCTTTTGACCTTTTAATAATAGTTTAAAACACTTAAGGAGGCTAACGTCCCCTCCCCCGACAGCCACGGCTGGTAGGGCCTGCTTCCTGCTTCTCCCTCATCCCCCAGGATTGACCTTTTGACCTTTTAATAATAGTTTAAAACACTTGAGGAGACTAACGTCCCCTCCCCCAAATGCCACGGCTGGTATTTCTTCTTCTGCCTCATTCAGCTGCTCTGAGCTTTGAACTGCGGTGAAACTAGTTTCAACTGGTTGGAAACACTAAAGGTTTCCGTAGCTTTTGTAAATAGTTGGGTTTTTTTGCAGCCTTTTTGGATTTTGTATGCACCTGGCTGGTTCTGTCTCATTCCATTACACTGTCCTTTGAAAAAGGAGTCTTGTTTAGCTTGTTTCAGTCGCCATCTTACAGAGTTTGTGAGGACCTCGCAGGTTAAACCAAAACCAATTATGAGAAGTGGATCATTCAAGTGGATACAAAAACAATGATGTAATTAACACAACCTTTGGTTTTGAAAGGATAGTGCTCATGAGAATCTTTGAATGCGTATATCACTGTGTCATAATCACATCCTTACGTGTATAGTAGTGTCTGAACGGTGGGGTCTCTCTTTGAACTTCCAGCCTGCCTAGCAACCATCATTTCTGTGATGAATAGTACATAAACATATAGTAATGTGATCTTTGCATGTCGCCTCCTTCCAGGACCCTGTCCGCACTGCATACCGTCTTGGCAAGACTGTCCTCTCTGTGTGATGAATAGTATTATAATAGACAGTATACCTCTGATAAATAGTATTATAATATATAAATATGCATGCACATACCTCCTCCAGGACCCCCCCTCCCCCCTCCCCTGCACTGTATCCCGTCTTGGCAAGACTGTCCTCTCTGTGTGATGAATAGTATTATAATATACTGTATACCTCTGTCTAATGAATAGTATTATAATATATATGTGTGTGTGTGTGTGTGTGTGTGTGTGTGTCTCCTCCAGGACCCCCTTGCACTGAGTCCTGGCATGATAAGACTGCCCTCTCTCTGTGAGGAATAGTATTAGAATATACTGTATATCAATATATTTCATATGTCCCCTCCCTCCAGGACCCCCCTGCACTGCGCTGCGTCCTGTAACGACCGTCCTCTCTGTGAGGAATAGTATTAGAATATACTGTATATCAATATATTTCATATGTCCCCTCCCTCCAGGACCCCCCTGCACTGCGCTGCGTCCTGTAACGACCGTCCTCTCTGTGAGGAATAGTATTAGAATATACTGTATATCAATATATTTCATATGTCCCCTCCCTCCAGGACCCCCCTGCACTGCGCTGCGTCCTGTAACGACCGTCCTCTCTGTGAGTTCCTGGTGAGGAGCGGCGCCGCCGTCTTGGCCGTGACAGAGAGCGACGAGGCCACCGCCTCCCAGAAGTGTGACCCGTACGCCGGGGGCTTCCAGGAGTGTGAGAGCTTCCTCCGAGGTAAGCACTGGGGCCAGGTTCGGGGTCATACACACACACACACACACATAACACACACACACACACACACGCGCACACACAGACTCCCATTATCGGGCCAGACAATTCTCCATATCAAGCGAGAATATTCTGCAATAATCTTGCTGACTCTCACTCCCCATGACTTTACAGTAACTTTCCTATTCGGGTACACACACACACACACACACACACACACACACACACACTCGAAGAGCGAGAGAGAGAGAGAGCTTTGTCACTGCATACAGCCTATGTCGAGTTTCTTAGAGAATACGTATCCATTTGAATAATGTAGATGCATGAAGTAGTTTTATCTATGCTTGTGGTGTGTGTGTGTGTGTGTGTGTGTGTGTGTGTGTGTGTGTGTGTGTGTGTGTGTGTGTGTGTGTGTGTGTGTGTGTGTGTGTGTGTGTGTGTGTGTGTGTGCGTGCGTGCATGCATGTGTGTGCATGTTTGTAATCATGTGTGCCTGTGTGTTGCCACAGGCGTGGAAGAGGCCATGGGCGTAGAGAACAGCGGCGTGCTGTACGCTCTGTGGAGCTATCCGGCCCAGGCCCCTGATGAGCTGAGCTTCAAGGAAGGAGACATGGTGACCATCCTCCAGAAACAGGAAGGAGTGAACTGGTGGTGGGCCTCACTCTGTGGCCAAGAGGGCTTTGTCCCCAACAACTACTTTGGGGTGAGTTGCATGACATAGTGTGCTGTGTTGCTGTAGTTTTCTGTGTTGTAGTGTTTTATAGTGCACTGTACTGTAGTTGCTGTGTTGTAGTTTTCTGTGTTATAGTGTACTGTACTGCCGTTGCTTAGCTGGAGTATCCTTTGTTGAAGTGTATTATAGTGTACTGTACTTGCTGTGCTGTAGGTGTTATAGTGTACTGTACTGTTCTTGCTACGTTGTAGTTTTCTGTGTTGTCTTGTGTTATAGTGTACTGTACTTGACTTCCTGTTTTTAACCCTCTCCTACAAACTACACTATAGAATCCTATTAGCACTATAGTGTAGTCTGTAGGAGAGGGATTACATTAGAAAATGTATTGAGTGAGTTTGCATGGTTGTAAGGCATGCATGGTAGATACTCCTGGGCTGGCCGCCTGGATCCCTCTGTCTTCAAAGCCCTGTAACATATAGGAAGTTGCTTAGTTCATTGGTTGCCTGGGGACCAACGTTGAAAACTAGCTGACATGTCAAAAAACAGGCTAGGCGTGTAATTTGATGAGAGCCATGTCCCTGTGAAAGGAAAACGTGAAATGAGGCTAATAAATATGAGGGTTCAGACTTGAGTTGGAGCTCTGGTCAGCCGTACCATAGAGATCATCTTGTTTTCTTTTTGTTTTAAGACTTTGTGAGTCGCACTCTTTTCGGGGGACTAATGATAAAATGTATTTCTCATTACGTTTTGTTAGTTAGAAATCAGAGCAAACACTAACGTCTAATTATTATGATTTTATTTTTTGAACCTCAGCTTTTCCCAAAGGTCCGACCCAAATCGCTTTGCTAAGAAGCTTCCCCCTGAGCGGCGTGCTGACCAAGTTGGTTATTTAGACGGTGGGAGAAGACGCACAAACTCAATGACCTTCATCTCATTTTTCTTCTAGGCCATGATTACTGTGTGTAACCCACCGTGCATTATAAGCATTCTTTTCTTTATTAACGAAGGATGTTCAAATGCAATCGAATTTTAAGGTTTGTACTCTGCAGAAACAGCAACAATTTCACTGTCTTCGTTATGAAATGCTACGGAACATTAGACAGTATTCCATTAACTAGTCATTGTATATTTATTAGACATTCCTTCCATCATTAACAGCAATTTTTGTTTTGTTTTCTGATAGCCTTCAACAGTTGTTACACTGAGTTCTTTGCGTACATTTATTTGTGTCTAGTGGGAACATGGCTATTTGTTTGGCTTTTAAAGGGATATTGTTTTCATTTATGACAGAACTTGCTTTCTCGTTTTAAACAAAAATGTTGGTATTTCTGAACTAAAAACTGTAGCCGTGTTGATTTAAGGCTTGGTAAAAAAAAAAAATGTAATGGTTTTGCACAGTTGGCGGATGAACATGTATTTTCACAAAATGAGTTCACGCATGTGTCCCTTTGACACGTATGGTATTAAAGAGAAATTTTGTAAAGATGTTAGATGGACTGCATTGTAAACCAAAAAAAAAGTTAATAAAAGTCCCATGTTAAACTCAGGTTTTGTTATTTTTGTGGACGTTATGATAACTAGGTAGTGAGAGATGGCGTGGAATACTCCACTCTGACCAGAGGAGGACAGTGTACAGTAGAGTGAAACATTTTACTCGTAGGACCGGATCCAATCTTAATTTCTCTAAAACATTATATAGATTTTTTTATAGCCCAATAGCAATTTCTGTACTTCAGCTGTTTCTTTCTTTCTTTCTGTCTTTCTTTATTTGGTCATCAAATTACCACAATCCTTGAAAATGACTAATGTCAACACGATCTTGGAATGATTTACAGCAGGACTGTTTAGTCTGCTCCTGCCTTTTCTCTTTTTTTTTCATTTCACACAGACACAAAAGCATGTGTGAGCTGCGGACTATACACACACAAACATTAGCGTCAAAGGTATTGGACCAGAAAGTCATGCCTTTGAGGTGTTTGTTCTCTCTTTCGCGTTGGCATGGTGAATAGCTCAGGTGATTTAAGTGGGCTGAAGGGCCCAGGGTCTAGTGGGTTACATAATGCCCCATACTGGCCTAGAGGATCAACACACAGAGGCACACCTCTCAGGCCATAGCCAACTCATTCTTAGATCATTTACACATCTATAGTTTTGTTTCCTCTGGTCCGAATCTGTCGATGAGTTCGGAAACTTGGAGCGTTTCCCCTTGGTTCGGAATCTTTACACAGAGAAAAATCCAAGCGCACTGAAACACCTCACAACAAACCATATAAGAACGTTCACTCCGCTTGTTGGCCAGTGTAGCGGAAGCTGTGAAAGTAAATACAGGAAGACGTTGCTGTGTTCTAATCCGGGCTAGTTCATATTTCTGTACAAATTAACATGGAGCAACGGCAGAGATGGCATTTGTTCATAGCTTTGGTGTTTGCCTGGGCAATATAGCAGGCTAAACTACACCAGCAGAATGCTGAATTCACTTCGAGGACACGCCTGGAAAACGCTGTACTACCTCAGACTGTCCGAAGAAGACGTGCTGCCTCCGAGCGAGTGAGCAGCAGAAGGGAGCTAATAAGGCAGTTTGGTCGGATGGAGGTTGGATCGTGGTCTCACCACAAGCAAACGGCTCTGGAGTTCGTTTGGAACCGGACCGAGACCACCTCCTCTAAAGGGTTTCGGTACGGTTCTTTTGGTCCGCACCCGAGTGCGATTACTGTGTTCACACCGGGCCAAATGAATCGCACCAAGGGGGAAAACGAACCGAGTTCGATTTAACCAAACTAAACAGTGCAGGTGTGAAAACGCCCATAGACTTCACGCAGATAGTAGGCTGTTCCGCACTCGGAACTTCCATGTTGTTGCAATTAATGTAAATAATTGTGAAAAGGTAGCGATGAAGTAGCCCAACAAACCAGTGTTCGTTCACACCAGAGACAGAACACTTAAGGCCTTTTATCAAGTTTGGTGATGTGGTCAATGAATTTGAGTGTAAATGATAGACCCGCTAACGCTATAGGCTATGTTGCGGGGATGTTAATCAATTTGTTTGACGGAAACACATACACACACACATTCCCTGATGCTCCTCCCAGTTGATGAATTTATGCAAAGACACAGAGTGATCAACTTAATGCACAGCAACACGCACGTGGTAATTAATTAAATGCATTGCATTTATGCGCAGCATGCACTCCAACGCGGTCTGATTAACTAAATGCACTTGACAGAAACCTGCTGTTAAAATGACAACATATAAAAACGCGCGCGCGCATATGCACACGAGCACACACACACACACACACGTACAGAGCCAACATACATTTCTGATGATAGGCGTGTGCTCCACTCTCAGTTCTTCATTGTCAGTTGATGATGGGCCAGTCAGCAGCACCAGTCGGGGGAGATTGTGCTGAATAGTGCTCCTGTGCAGACAGAACTCATTTGCTGCTTCATTGGTAGCCTATTATTACCGAGCTGGAGCAAAGTGAGCTGCTATTTGGGGGGGGGGGGGGGGGGGGGGGGGGGGGGGGGGGGGGGTGCTGCCAGGCTGCTGGGGTCCAGGAAGCAGTCGACCGCTCGGCCGCCCCTCCTTCCGTTTGCCTTGCAGTAGCTTTGCCCGAGGTGCACATCCCTTTATTTATCATCACTCTAGTCTCTGCCCCCCATCTCTCTGTCTCTGTCTGTCTCTGTCTCTGTCTCTTTCTCTGTATCTGTCTCTGTCTCTCTCTGTCTCTGTCTCTGTCTTTGCAGCCCATCTCTCTGTCTCTGTCTGTCTCTGTCTCTGTCTGTCTCTGTCTGTCTCTGTCTCTGTCTCTGTCTCTTTCTCTGTCTCTGTCTCTGTCTCTGTCTGTCTCTTTCTCTGTCTCTGTCTCTGTCTGTCTCTGTCTCTGCCCCCCATCTCTCTGTCTCTGTCTCTGTCTCTGTCTCTGTCTCTTTCTCTGTCTCTCTCTGTCTCTGTCTCTGTCTCTCTCTGTCTCTGTCTCTCTGTCTCTGTCTCTGTCTCTCTCTGTCTCTGTCTCTTTCTCTCTGTCTGTCTCTGTCTCTTTCTCTGTATCTGTCTCTGTCTCTGTCTCTCTCTGTCTCTGTCTCTGTCTCTTTCTCTCTGTCTCTCACTGTCTCTCTCTTTCTCTGTCTCCTACCCTGCCCCCCATCTCTGTCTCTGTCTCTTTGTCTCTGTCTCTCTCGGTCTCTGTCTTTGCAGCCCATCTCTCGCTCTCTGTCTTTGTCTCTGTCTCTCTGTCCTCTGTCTCTGTCTCTGTCTTTGTTTCTCTGTCCTCTGTCCTCTGTCTCTGTCTTTGTCTTTGTCTTTGTTTCTGTCTATCTCTTCACCCCTCTCTCCCAAGTACAGATACTCCAAAAATCTTCCTCTCTCGCCTACCCTCTCTCTGACACACACACACACCCAGCCCATGACGAGAGTTGGCTATTATGAAAGTCGACGTTTGTTGGCCCAACAGATGCTGACAAGCCAGCTCGACAAGACAGGATGGCCTGCTTCCCAATGACCTTTAACCTTAAAAAGAAAATAAGGCCCCGGCGCACCGGAAAACAGATGTACAGGTTAGCCTCTCGCCGAGAGCGTTGGCATGCCTCCTCATTATGGCCACGGTGAAATATTGTGGTGCATGTTTGGCTAAATATAGATTTTAAAAATCCAACAGAGAGAGAAACCTATGTTGTCTATGCTCTCTTCGTTATGGACAAACTAGTTAACAATGGGTTGAAAAGAGGGATGCAAAGCCAGGGGAGGAAAAATATCTTAAAGGTTCATGCGATTTCTCCCTGATGAAACGTGTCACTGGATAAACCATAACACAGCGGGCCGTTTCAAACGGGCTCCATTATGTCAGCAGCACTCACTGACAGATAATGGAAGAATCTATCACAGATATGAAACGAGCTGGCAGCACGAGGCCATTGAAGAAACAATCACGTAGGAGCAGAGAGAGAGAGAAAATAATATGCGCAGTTTCCCAGAGTCGAACTGTTTATTCAGGCTATAAGTAATGCAAAGGAATAAGAGGTGGGCGGAGTGGCACAAACACACACCAACGCTCAGGCGAACAAGCTGGGGAAAACACACGTGCAAAACCACAAACCTATGTATGTGTACGCACAAACTTTCCACACACGCACGCACGCACGCACACACACACAAACACACACACACACACGCACACACACACACGCACACACACACACGCACACACACACACACACACACAAACACACACACACGCACAGACAGAGAGACGGTTTTGGAAAGGCCTGTGTTGACGGTCCTTGTCTTGGCGTGGGCCCAGGGCACTCAGAGGTCATAAATGTTGTAGGCCAGCCTTTTAAGCATTCAGCGCCCTCTCCTCTGTTTGGGGGCTGACTAGATTGCTCTTGTCAGACCAGCGGCGAGGAAATCTCCCCTAATGTGATAACAACTCCAGCCAGCCTCAATTATTGAAGGGTAACTCCACAACTGGAGCTGGGTTCTGGAGCGTGTTTCTGTGCTTGTATGTGTGTGTGTGTGTGTGGGCGGGGGGTGTTGGTTACACATGCACTCCTGCCGTTGTCTGCTGTGCTGTTGCGATGACTGTTACCTCCGAACAGACTCTCCCTGGGATAGGCGGGCATTGATGTACATTTCTTACTGTTTCGTGTGCGTAAGTTTGTGTGTGTGTGTGTGTGTGCGCCGCGTGCGTGCGTGTGTGTGTGTGTGTTGGCAGCTATTTATTCCTTACCACATTCATGACATGTGTCCAGTCTATAACATGGATCCTGTCCATAACATCTATCCATAACAGTGGACCTGACCACGGGAACGTTCCTTTCCTTTCCAAGGGTGCAGAGACACAAACAGGTAAATGTACAAAACACACCCGCATTCCTTATTGCTCTCCGTCTACCCCCCCACCCCCCCCCCTCCATCTCTGTCTTGTCCCAACCCCCCCCCCCCCCCCCCCCTTAAAAACGGTCTGTGTTTCTCCGGATGGAGTAGATGGAGGGATGGAGGGATGAATAATAAAGGAGTGCTTGTCCTCCCTCCTTCCCTCCCTCCCTTCCTTACTCAGAGCTTGCTTGGCTGCCCCTCCTACCTTTAATAAATCATTCAGGGATGCCTGGACGACAAGTTTGGCAGTTCCTTCCCTCTCTGGCTTGTTTTCCCTCCCTCCCTCCCTGTCTCTCCATCTCCCTCCCTCTCTGTCATGCTATCTCTCCATCTCTCCTTTTCTCTCTATGTATATATACAGTATATACTGAATATCTCCCTCTGTCTCTGTCTTTCTCTCTGTTTGTGTGTGTCTCTCTCTCTCTCTCTCTCTCTCTCTCTCTCTCTCTCTCTCTCTCTCTCTCTCTCTCTCTCTCTCTCTCTTTCTATCCCTGTCCCCCTATTTGTTTCTCTTTCCATCACACTCAATTTCCTATTGTGTGTCACTCTCCCCCTCCCTTATCTCCTTTCTTTGCTCCGCTTCTTCTGTCTGCCTTTCCCCCTCTCCTCCCGCACTCCATGAAGACCCAATCTCTCCCCCACCCCCCCCCCCACCCCAACCCCACCCCCACTCTCACACACACACACACACACACACACACACACACCACCCGTTCCCTCCCTGTCCCCACCTTCACCCCGTTGCACCCCCCCCCCCCCCACACACACACACACACACACACACACATCCTCTCCATTCCACTTGTTAGCTATGAGTATTAATCACTTTAATTGCCAAGGAGCCTGAG
>CM030175.1:4352328-4432328 GCA_017639675.1 Aplochiton taeniatus
AAGTGCCAGACAAAGAATTGACACCACACAGGGTTCCATGTGAATCCACAGAGACAGGATCCATCTAACACACAGGGTTCCATGTGAATCCACAGAGACAGGATCCATCTAACACACAGGGTTCCATGTGAATCCACAGAGACAGGATCCATCTAACACACAGGGTTCCATGTGAATCCACAGAGACAGGATCCATCTAACACACAGGGTTCCATGTGAATCCACAGAGACAGGATCCATCTAACACACAGGGTTCCATGTGAATCCACAGAGACAGGATCCATCTAACACACAGGGTTCCATGTGAATCCACAGAGACAGGATCCATCCAGTGAGAGCAAGTAGAATAGACCCACAGCGACTCTCCATAGCGGTTAGTTCTCAGACAATCTACTGCGGCTGACTAGATAGCACATAGCCCGTGGTCAAGGGTAACAGATTGGACAACTTTTTCGTTTGAAAACAACGCCACAAAATGGTCGCTGGGGGTCTCTGATTTGACTACGTATACATCCCTTCAACTTATTCCAGCTCAAACGTGCCCAAAAAACTGGTTTAAGTGTGTTGTTGTAGTGTGTCCCGAGCCCCCCCCCCCCCCTTAGCACCCCCCTAGGGCTGTCAGAGAGGTTTGGGGGCTGATTAGTGACAGGGAGGGTGTCGTTGTAGTGTGTCCCAAGTCCCCCTCACCGCCACCCCTGGGCTGTCATAGAGGCTGAGGTACTGCTTTGTAATGGGGAGTGTTTCGTGCAGTGTGTCCCAAGGCCCCGTGCACCCTGCACCCTGCACCCCCCCCCCCCCCCCCCCCCCCCCCCCCCCCCCCCCCCGCACCCCCCCCACCCCAGGGATGTCAGGAAGTCTGAGAAGATGTTTTCTGAAAGGGAGTGTGCCTGTGTGGTGTGTCCTAAGACCCCCCGTCCCCCCCCGTCCCAGAGTTGTCAGAAAGTCTGACAGGCTGTCCTCCTTGTCCACCGGTCACTTAATGGGTCGTGGTGCTGACGCAGGACAAAGCTTGGCCCTCCACCTCAGAATGGCGTGTCAGGGAGAGTTTTACCTGAAGAGGTTTCCTCTGTCTCAGCATGCGAGGGTTTCTGCCTTGCGTAGTTCAACAAAAAACAAAGAGGAATAAATAGTGAAACCTCTTTCTCTTTTACTCTTCTCTAAAGTACAATTAATAACGTGCCAACCGGGAAAATGGCTACAGAAAGTTACACGTTGAGAGTGGGACCACACTCTCTTTGAGTGAAAAGCTGGAAACGTTTTGGTCGGGCCCGGGGAGGAGAGGAAGGCGCAGTATCAACGCCAAGCACCACGTCTCACTCTCTCTCTCTCCAAGTGCCGCGGTCCTCTTCAGCCGTCGCTGTGTCCTTGCCCTCTCCTCTGTTTCCATGTCTCTGTCTGGCCTCCATCGGGAAATAAAAGGCCTACTCCGATACGTTCACTGCTGTCGTCGTGTTGGTTGCAGCTTGTTAATGTGCTGCTGAGAACATTGGGTCTGATCCCCCGCCTGTCCGGGGGCAGTTCTACAGGTTTGCAGCCTCACATCGGGTCAGACTGCATGAAAAAAACAAGATGTCTGGTTCTTCAGCAGACAGGAACTGTACGGCCCCAACGACCTGTCGGCAGAGCATAGAAATACACTGGCTAGAAAGGGAAGAACACTTTTTTTAATATTTAAGATATCATTGAAACGAAGCGAAACAAATTCACGACGTGACTCTAGATTACAGTAAACAAGTTATCATCTCAGGTGTCTGTGGAGGAAATGGTTATCGTGTGAAAAGGTGTCTGATCTAGAAATTCCACTTCAGTGATTCCCCCAAGGCTGATGTCCACTTTATGAAGGAACAACACTTGGACGGATGCCCTTTCACTGTCGGTGCACTGCCATGCCCTCTGTACTCTGTGTACATGGGTGTGTGTGTGCGTGCGCGTGTGTGTGTGTGTGTGTGTGTGTGTGTGTGTTTGTCTGTGTGTGTGTTTGTTTGTGTGCATGTGGTTGCAAAAAGTGAGGATGTAGAAAGAAGTTGTTGTGCGAGAGCATGTTTGAAAGAAAAAGTTAGAAATAAAGGGTAAATTTGTATAGGTGTTTATGTATTTGCAAATCGTAAGTAATAATATGTACACGAGTGTGTGTGTGTGTGTGCGTGTGTGTGTCTGTTGTTACGACCACAACTCAATGGTCGGGAAAAAAAACAAGGGAGGCCACACATGAGGCTATTCAACTACAAAGTAGTTTGTTAATACATGTAAATCAGGCCCAACAAACACCGAAGTGTGTAAAATAATATAAACAAGCATGAACAAGATGCAACCAAACCATATGCTGAGGTCAGAGCAGTGCAAGGGGAACAGAAAACACTAGCAACCAATCCCAGGCCTGTTTATATCCATGCCTGAGCCTGACACACAGGTGTGCCAAATCAGGGGTATCGACCACCCATCCACCTGGCAGCCCAGCACACTGCAAACGTCCAGCCTGTGAGATGGCCGTCACAGTGTGTGTGTGTGTGTGTGTGTGTGGCCTCAGCAGTGTGTGTGTGTGTGTGTGTGTGTGTGTTTGTGTGTGTGGCCTCAGCAGTGTGTGTGTGTGTGTGTGTGTGGCCTCAGCACCACGTCACTATCTGAGGCAGGCTGCTGTGCAGCAGAGAGTTAAGTGGAACGGTCTCAATGTAGTTTGACCTTGTTCTCCTTCTTTTTCCTTTGTCGGCAGCTCCGACTACACAGAGGAAGAGGACGAGGCAGAGTGACATCTTGCAACATCCGCAACCGTCCCGTCTCCGAAACTCCCCGAATGAAGGTCTTCTCACTGGCTGGAGAGAGGGGCTAGGCCTATGAAATATACATGTCCCCCGCAGGGCAGTGATAGCGGAGGTCTGGGGCAGCAAACTCCCGTCAATAAATCCATCCGAGAGGAGGGGGGTTTCTCCTTTATCCAGGCCCTCGGCGGCAGCAGAACAAGAGGCACGGGAGCGAAGACGCTGACCCAGCAGCAAAACACCTCGATAATCTATTTCTGGAGCACTCGTTGCTTTTTCAGATTAAATGCCGCTTGAAATACCCCCAGTGAGCACTCACTCGGTGCCAGGCAGGTTTGACTGCTGACTGAAGGGTGTGGTGTGTGTTTGACACCGCCCTCTGCACAGATCCGTGTGTGCTGCAGGGGTTCTGAAGTTCTGCTGTGCTTGTGGTCTATTTTGGACCTTGTGTTGTTCATTCATATCTGACTGCAGCAGAAACTACGAACGGAACTCTTGACTTGTTGTGACAGGCGGGGAAAAAAAATGCAATCTTTGTAGTTGTTGTTTTTTTTCCCAACGATTGCCTTTTGAAAAAAAGTTGTCATTGTTTATTTGAATCCATAAACCTATTTCGGTTGTAAAAGAAAGGAAATCTGAAATACGTGTCGTGACATCTTAACATGAATCACCGTGGAGAAGGCCTTGATTCGACTTGATTCTATTAGCCGGCGTTCAAGAAACCCTGAGAATTCAATCAATCCCAAACCCCAGTTTCTCCCCAATTTCCTCCTGTCCTGTGCCTTGCCTTTGATCGACACCCTCCGTCTTCCAGATTTTACACTTCTAGACTCTACGTAGGAGAAACACTCAACAGCATATCCGCGGCCACAGACACTCTCAATCATGTGAAATGGGAGATGAGGGGGCCCCAGCGATAAGCCATCAAGCCCTGGAACAAACATCTCTTGACGTCTGAGGAGAGTCCGTGAGGAGTCTGCAGAGCCTTAACCTGCTCAGTGTGACCTCAGCATACAACCACAGAGGAGACAGAGCTGGGACAGGCAGCAACCACAGAGGAGACAGAGCTGGGACAGGCAGCAACCACAGAGGAGACAGAGCTGGGACAGGCAGCAACCACAGAGGAGACAGAGCTGGGACAGGCAGCAACCACAGAGGAGGGGGGTGGAAAACAACAACTTTCTCTCTTTTTTTTCATTTCAGCGTCCTCTGGTGAGGTGATGTCCTTGGATTTGAGGGACAGGGCAATGTAATAAGAATTGAGAATTGGATTAAAAGATGGATTATCGCCGCTTTACATGGCCGAGCAAAACAGCTGCTTTCCAATAAAAATCCACCCCACAAAAAACGAAAGGGGGGAGGAGAGAGAGAGAGAGAGAGAGAGAGAGAGAGAAAAGCTTTTCATCGAATAAGAGAACAGCTCTCAGCAAATTGATTTTAGTGTCAGCGTTGGCTGTTGATGCTGGTGTGTGGTGTGTGAGGGTGGGGGGGGGACTTTAACCTGGCTGGACACAGCAGCTGCAGCATCATCACAGAGGAGAGATGGAGAGTCTGGATGAGCTCGAGCACCCACTCCTGGAAGGACAAAGCCCCCAAAACGGTGTCAGAGTCGGGGGAGGACTGGGCTCCGGCGGTGGTGGTGGTGGTGGTGGGGGGGGGGGGCGCCCCACATGGGGGTGGACTATTCAAGGGCATCCTGGTGAGGTGTGAGGAGGATAAGGCCTTCCCTCCTCTGGCTTGGAGGGGCTACTGTGGCGGGCCAATGTCCCAGGACCTCCGGCAGCAACAGGTGCTGGACCCCTGCTCTCTGCCACGCACCCTGGAGACCCTTTACCCTCCGGCGCCCATCTGGACCCACGGAGATGCCCTGGGGCTCCACAACAGGGACTACCTGGAGACCACCTTCGTTGACATCCACCCCGGGTCCACGTTGGAGAGGAAGCTGCTGGCGGACGCTCAGGATGCCCACAGCGCCTCCTACAGTCTGGATGATGAAGACGACCTGCTACCGGATTTTGATGTTAGTCCACTTACACACTCTCACACACACACACACACACACACACACACACACACACACACACACACACACACACAAACACACACACATAATTACTGTTATATATATAAGACATAAAGTAGTATTTGATTTAGTCAACAGTAAATATATATATATATATATATATATATATATATATATTTGATTTAGTATATATATATATCTATAAAGAATAAACAGCCTTTTTCGTAGTTCTTTACAGCACCTTGAACGTGGAGTGTAAAAGGCTAGCATGGTCATGACGTTGGGCCTAAATCCTTCCTGCCTACACACTATAAATGGGCCAGATTGTAAACCCCTATGTGTCGTTTAACACAAAAACATTACAACATATTTGAAAAACAGTATGGCATTGTAGTTTAGCCTGTGGCAGGGGCAGGTCAGCTGGGGGTGAGGTTTTGAAAATCCCGTCCTGTTGACATTGTTGATGACTCCTTGATGGAGAAAAACAAAACAATCAGTGCTCTCAATGCGCTTTTGTTGAATTATCACAAATGTAAAAAAAAAAATACATTTGCAGTGATCTCCCAAAAACATTTTTTTTATATCATTTTAATTCTAATATCCATAAAGTTTTCTGAGGATAAAAGAGAAATGTGCGATGAAGAGGGAACTTAAAATAGACATGTGGTCCTTTCCCTGAGTAAGGACCAGCCAGTCAGCAGCCCTGTAATGCTCCCTGACAAGAAGCTAGACTTACATAAAGCCGCTTTGCTGCCTGGATGCTGGTAATGACACCACAGCAAATATGGAGGAGAGGACAAGGGGGCCAGGTCTATTTCACAGATCAGTAAACCAAGCCCAGAATAGGACTGGAAAAGGGGCTCAAACGAGAGGCCTGGCTGGATGTGGTGAACGTTGAAAACAGGACAGGACAGGACAGGACAGGACAGGACAGGACCGAAGAGAAGAGAAGAGAAGAGGAGAGGAGAGGAGAGGAGAGGAGAGGAGAGGAGAGGAGAGGAGAGGAGAGGAGAGGAGAGGAGAGGAGAGGAGAGGAGAGAAGAGAATATATCCTGAAAGTCCTTTACATTTTTCAATACATTAGCTTGATGTCTTGCGATCTGCAAGGAAAAATAAATCAAAAACGTGGCGTATTCTAACCGGTCTTATCGAGGTGAAAGTCAAAAGAGTCTGTCCAAGCTAGCGTGTGGACCTTTACGGTAATGTTTAGTTACCTGCTGTCTCATCCTAATACTAGTGAGTTCTTATTCTCCTTACAGACACAAACACCGCTACTCAAACCCAACACAATAAAACGAACCATGCCTATACAAGCAAGTGCAGAGGCTCTCCCACACACTCTGTTTCACACATACACGCACAAATAGAAAAAGAAAACACACACACATTCTCCCGCTCTTTTTCACACAGCAACAGAGCTTCAGCTTACGCTGGCCAACGTCCATGTCTTTGAAAACACGTAGCGCTCGTCAAAAGGAATTCTCCTCAAAAGGTCAAGAGCAGAAACCCACATCAAGTGAAATGTATTCTCAAAAAGGTTTTGGAGAATGTTGGCTGCTAGGCCGCGGTGGCCAGGCGTTAGAGGCAGTTTGAAGCAGACGGGCCAACACACTGGATACGAACCCTGGCACTGACCCTACAGCAAAAAAGCGAGCAAAGGCTTCATCTCCATTTTGTTTCATCTTCCCTTTGAAGGGAAGGTAGCACAGAGCAGGGCAAGGGAGAAAGAACAGCATCACTTTTTTTTTCCACAAAGGGACGGAAACACATCGGCTGAGCCGTTGCACTCAGCAGACCTTCAAACCCCCAGAATGATGTCAAGAGTGTTGGCTGCTCCTTCTCCATATACATATATATGTATATATATATATATATATATATATATATATATATATATATATATATATATATTCCATATATATGTAGATACTCAGGGCCGTTTCCTAGCTTTTGGGGGGCCCTATGCGAAATGTTGTTTGGGGGCCCCTATTTTTTTTAACTATTAATAGTAGGGGAATTCCAGGGGCATGCATTTAACATTTAAATGCATCAATCTGGTGCACTTTAAGAGATCAGTGGAAAATATATGCATATAATTGTTTTCACTCAGCACACAAGGGTGGTTGGTTACCAGTCATATTCATTTCTAGAGGGAAAAAACACAAAAATGACTGCTTTGGGGGGCCCCTGGTTGCTTTGGGGGCCCTATGTAACAGCATAGTCCTCAAATAGCAAGAAACGGCTCTGTATATACTGCATATACACATATCTCTGATACTGCACATAGAGAGTTAAAGTGGCCTTAGTGGAGCATGCAAGTTCCCTGTGTGTAGTGGTTCACGGAAGGCCAGCGCTGAACCAGCTCCAATGGTCTCCTTGTCTCTCCCCACCTAGCACAGTGTGAAGGCGGACCAGATCAATGTATGAGATGCCGGCTCAGTGACCTTGTGTCTGGCTCTGCTATGGCCCCAAACTAGTTTTACACCCAAATAACACACGCAGCATAAAGGATCCAATAGGTCTTTGAAGTGGCACATGCAAGCCAAGAACCCTAAACTGACATTGAAACGGAAGCCACTTCCCCTGAAAACGAGGATATAGGGCCATTCAAACATTTTTAATTATTCATATTTACAGCAGGAAATGAAACAAACAAAAAAATGAGGGTGATGAGGGAATGGAAGGAAGGGGTGTTGAATAAATCGCTCGCTCTTTATGAAAAAGGCATGAGTCACATATCGCCGAAGGCTGGTGTACACGCAAATGTAACCTCATTCAGTCACTTTATCTTACAGGCACTAACAAATACATTCTTATTGTTCTGGAGGACATCCAAACAATGTGGCAAGACGAACGCACATTCCATGCCCTCAGCAGAACGTTTGACTTTCAACAAAGAGAGCGAGAGAAAGTGTTCGTTGACTTCTGAACTGAAGTGCGCTGACAGGAAAAAATATACAGGCCCAACAGTTGACGTTTTGTTCAAATTCAAGTTGTTTTTGAGGATTCCTTGCCTGCTGGAACCCCACATCGTGAAAATAAATACACAGGGCTTATACCCACAAAACTCCAAATCACTCATTGATGTATAATTCGTCTTGTATGTATATAACAAACACCTACACTCAGCACTCAAAACTGTTCATAAAAAACACTGAGCTTTCATAAAAGAAATGATGAACGTTTATTTGTTTTGTGTTTTGGGGGGGATTTTACCAGTGTTTCTTTCTGCCTCTCCTCCAGGACTCATCCAGCGAGGACTTCAGTGACACAGATGACAGTGATCGAGACTTCCCCCTGATGGTGCCCCAGGACTACTTAGGCTTAGCCTTCTTCTCCATGCTCTGCTGCTTCTGGCCCCTGGGCATCGCCGCCTTCTACCTGTCGCAGAAGGTAACGCCCTCGGACTCTCCCTCCAACTCGTTTCAGTGGCCTATCATTTCGTCCAACACCCGATTGGGTGGCCTGTGACATTTTAGCGTTTAAGTGCAAATACAAAGGTTGTTCTATTTCTACCCGCTGTGCTTTCAGCAACAAACATCTAACTGATATTTGAGGAGATAGAGGGTTGAGGATATTTGTTGGGGGGTTAATGGTCAGGTTCGATCGTATGGCTCCCTTCAGTGTCGCACAACTGTGTGTGTTTGTTTGAGCGTGGCCTAAGGTGGCACCAGGCAACAAAGAGTCTGTCGCCAGGTTGTGGACATTATGGGATGTGCGGTTTCAACAGGGATTACATCTAGCTATGCAGGGTTATGACACTAGAGCGGAGAAATGGCTCAAGGCTTGACAAGCTATAGAGTGGACGTTTAGTAAGGTGACCGGTCATATAAGCAAAGTGATGTTTGGCTTAGTTCAATATCAAAAACATGAATAATCCAATATCCATTAATAAATGATGTTGTGTTTATTTATTTGTCAAAACACTAAATTACAGTTGTGACTGCCTCAAGCTAACATTGTTATTGATGAATCACAACAAAAAAAAAAACATTAGAGAAGCCACTGGCTCCTAAGCATCAAGCTAAATTAAAGCGACGTGCTTTTTTTATGAAAGCTTACAAATCCCTTAAGCCCAGGTAAAAGAAATAGCCCGGAAAATGTGACCTCTGAAGTAAATTGACCTCAAGTGAGTAATGAGAGGCCGAACGCCTCTTCTGTTAGTTGACATTCCCATGCACTTTGTTTTCCCCACTCCTGACACAGGCATTCTTCTTCTACCACAGCTCAGCGGAAAAAAAAAGAAAGAAAAGATTTCCATTAACGTTTGTGTCGGCCACACACTGACAGCAAGGCATAGGACCTCGGTGTTCAGATCAATGGCCTTCGTTAAGGTTTAATTAGAGTCATGAGAGGCAGGCTCAAGGGGATGGATTTCCGATAGCGTTGCACCGCAAACCTAAAACAGGGGTCAAACCGAAAGACAAGGGGGCCGAGCGAAAGAACGGGAAGGGAGGGAGGAGAGTAAGCATGAGCAGGTGATGAATGATGGAGCAAAAGGGGGGAGGGACTGAGTGAAGGCAACATAAGGGCTTAGCATGTGAATGGAGAGAGAGGGGCCAGCGATGACTCAAGCCAGGGAGGACAGTGACAGATGATGACTAATGGCATCCTTTTCTCTGTCTCGCTCTCTCTCTCTCTCTCTCTTTTTTACATTCTCAATCTTACTGCACCTTTTTCTCTCACACATTTTGTTTTTATTCTTCCCTCTGTCCCTCTCTTCCCATGCGTCTCCGACATGTCCTCCGTCGGGTCTGTCTCTCTTTCCTTTTCTTTTCTTTTCGTCTATCAACACCCTTACCCTCTGTCTTCGGCCTATTTTTTATTCATCCCGCCATACGTTTTCGGCCCATCTCTGTCTTGCTTCCCGTCCTCTTCTCTAAATCGTTCTGTTGCTCTCTTTCCCCTTTCGTCTCGACCCCCCCCCCCTCACTCTTCCGTGGCGTGTGTGCGTGTGTTTTCTTAGACCAACAAGGCGTCGGCCGAGGGAGACTTCCAGGGCGCCAACGCGGCGTCCAGACAGGCGCTGTGGCTCTCCGTGCTCTCCATCGCCTTCGGAATCATCACCTACATCTGTGCCATCGCGGCGCTCATCTCCTACCTGTCAGGAAAACCGCCGTAAAGACTAAACATATCACAGACGGCGGAGACACGCGCACACGCGCGCACACGCACACACACGCACTACAAAGGAAATGCATAAACACAGATACACTAACCACACCCCCCAAACTGGAAATACTGTTAATATCCTGTAAAAGCCTTGCCCCTTCAACCTTACCTGGGGTTCCAATTCATGGTTTCGTCCACCTAATAGTGAATGTTAGGATTGCCTCCAGGTAACAGTTTGTCGCCACCGGGATAACCATGGACAGAGGGCATGTACAATCATACTAAAGAAATGTATCACAACAACGCTGTAAATATTCATCAACAGTACTAGGAGGAGGAAAACCAAGATGGAGGCTAACAAGAGAGAGGCTTGTGTAAACAACCTCGGGTGGGGCTGAAGAGTGATGTCCGTGAAGAGGACGCGAAGGTCTTGAGGAGGGTATGGGAAGCAGACCCCTAAAGGGATGTGGCTGTGGGGAGTGAGATCACTGGTGCAGGTCCCCATCAGGGAAAGATTGTTCCAACATTTAATATCAGCCTAGCTCCACTACTATGGTATCAGGACTAACGAGGAAATATGCCCATGTTCGTTGATAAATGAGATGTCTCTCTCTCTCGCTCATGTTACAACGGTAATATGCAAATGACTACTCAGCTTTGAGGGAGTTCACGTAAAACACTAACCCTAAGGTGCCAAAAAGATATTTGTAGTTTTATGAACGACGCTTTAGTACAAAAAAATGTAAGGAATGTTGGTGAAACATCATGAATGAGTCTCGTCTCAAAAAAAGGCAGTGTGATAAAATAATCGCAAGACAGTTGGGGAAAATCGCAATAGCCAGCAGGAGGACTATACGTACAACATAGGCAAGGAACTCTAGGGAATTGATCCTAGAATGAGTCATTCCCTTAAGTGAAACTGCTACATCAGTCAGTATACGCCATTGTGATTCTATTTTCCTGCTGCCTCCAGTATGCCGCCACTTAAGGGATTGGAATCCACGATACTCTTCTCTGCTATCAATAGAAGCTACTACTGCATCTAGACTAAACGATTCTGACTCAACCACATCGCCACACATCAGCCAGCACTCACACTGAATTTGTATATTCTCAGCTTCAGATGTTTTTTTTTTGTTGTTGTTGTTCGTACTTGATATGGAGAGCAGGGTGGAATATGTAAAATAAAACTGAGAGAACTAACAGGTTACATCATTATAGCAAGAATTTGTGTGCAACATCCCCTTGTCTGCATGTGTCTGTTAAGGTTCCATTTTCTCAATCACAGTGACTTCTTCTGCATGGTGAGTTTGCACTTTGCCATGTAAAACCCTGTCTCCAAGGCAACATTTATGATCCTAAAATTAGCTTTGATAGAATCTCTGGCCATATTGGTTTTGAGAACATCATCAGTTTTTTTGTGCCATGAAGAAAGGGGTGGTCTATAAGGATAATCCCAATGTGAAAAAAAAGACAAAATGTGTTGACATTTTCTATTTAAATATATACTTTTATAGAGTGCAGAGTTGAGTCACCAGTTGTTCATTTCTAATAAAAAAAAGACAACATTTTATGCATTTAAAAAAAAAAAACAGTGTTGTATCAAGACTGAGTTGTTTGTGGATGGTCAAATATATTGTCATTTTATGTAAGCACGTCTTACAAAACTGTCTATGTAACTTCTAGACTTGTAGTTACAACTGTTGGTGTACTGGGATATGAAAACAGTAGTCAAATAAAATCCTGAAACTTTTCAGATCCTAAAATCCTATCGGCTCCCTCTGGACTTCTCCATAAAATACAGATCCCATTTTCAGACAAGTACTGTATGTAGTAATGCAGTTGATATGTTATAGATATGTATAATAGTTCATTTGATGACCACAATGCCTTTACTGTGGGCATTCCTGTGGAGAAAACCATTAAACTCACCCCAGAGACCTGGTCACATGATTGGAAACCCTACATGTCTTTCATTATTGATTACGTTTTGCCACTGTGAGCACAGACTAATCATCTTCAGAGAGGATAATTGTATCGATTTTAATGAGGGTCGACGTGCGGGAAATAGGATCCAAAGGTGAGCCTGCGAGAATGATCTGATACAATGTAACCTTTTCACACCCCTGTGTTAAAATGATCTGTAAATATTACATAACGATGATCTGATTCAAATAAATGCACTTGATTTAACATTTCTTGTTTTCCTCATTCAATAGCAAGGTTAACAAAATAATTTGTGGGAATTTAAAAAATAGCCACAAAAAAATATAAATAATAATATTTTTACAACTTTCTAAGATTAAGATTGTATTTAAGATTGTATTTTGCCATTATAACAAACCACCAAGCTTCACTGGGCTAAATCGTTCTCTTTACAAACCTATTTCACCTAACAAAATAAAACTGAGATTGTTTTAACAAAAACTGATGGCTGGCGTAGATAAATATAAAGGCATTTCAAAATGGCTTCGATATATTTTATTAAAACAAAAAGTTTGGGCCAGTAGTATGAAAAAAAGTACAAGACAAAAGGGAGTTTGTTTGTCGCTAGATGGTTTTGGAATATCTTCGTTTGACAGAATCTCGGTAGAACTGGAAGATCTTCTCTGATGCTTTTTGACTTACAGCTATGCACTTCTGGAGCTGAGATATCCCAAAGAGGGACAGAGATAACATAAATACTTTATATCTGTAAGATAAAGCTTTTCTCCAAATATATCCTTACATTTATATTGCAAAAAAATATCAAGGAATTATTTCTGTTTAATAATTAACAATAATATTTTCCAATGACCTTACAGAAGACAAGAGTAAAAACGATATCAACATTTAATCACTTACCTCATGAACTGAAAAAGATCCTTTTGTTGATGACATCATAACTCTGCACTCTTTACTATCAATAGCGAAGGTCATCAAAGCTCGACTTTCCTTGAGGAGGAAGCCCAGCGGAAATAAACGAGAAGATTGTAAGTACGAATTTGCAGGAATAAAGGTAGCTTGGATACATTTTGCATAAGACATTCGGAAATGTTTCATAAATTGACAGTCTTGATAAGGTAATCGACCGATAAAGTCTAACCAAACATTTTTGTCATTTTTCTTTGCATACAAAAAAAGATTTTTTTTAATATGCATCAGATTTCATCAATCTTCAACCTAACAAAAGATATGGATGGACATAAACCCCCTTTAAAAGTGCACTGATCATTTGGCATTGTAATGCTTATGGCAGCACCGTTTCAACAGCCTGCAGGTTTCTTTACCAACTGACCTTTTCCTGAGCAGCCGTGGGGTCTGTAGTGATCTGTCCCTCTGAGTCAATGGCACACGTGACCCCACAGAACAGACAACTCATAGGCAGCCCTGCATCCATCAGAGCCATGCAGGCAGCGTTCAGGAAGCAGGCCAAGAGCTGGGTGCCGGATAAGAAAGACTGCTGGCAAACACTTCTCCAGTGTATTCACTTCCTGCACCTCAACTTTCATGTACTACTATTAACGTGCAGGATGTGACACAGGACCTACAACATTGTTTGAAATTAATTAAATAAAATGGAGCACATTTGCCTGTGCTGTAATAAAAAAAAAACACACAGACACATCATGCGCGCGCACACACACACACACACACACACACACACACAAGCTGGTTGAAGGATACCGAGCCATCATCATGAACCAGTTGAAGGACGAGAGTGAGGGAAGAGCGTGGATGGAGCATGGAGAGTAGAGACGCTTCACACGTTTCCCTCACACACTGCTCTCGCGCCCGTTCCCTGACACCTAAATCAAAGAGGAGATGGACCCCGAGAGTGGTTAGTTACCGAGTGGCCAACTGTCACAGCCGTTTTGGCCCCTAAGCATAATAATCATTTTAATCTAAGGTAAATACAGCTATTTTCATTTCTAGTCACATTGCTGCTATTAGAACTTTGAAATACAGTACACATCACTCAGTACACAAATTACAACCAGGGACAAAGTGACTGTGTTACATCGCCACCCTGAGAGACATTGGACAGGGGCTGTGTTACATCGCCACCATGTGGCGAGACTGTAAGGTAAACGTGGCATATTGTGAATGTACATTAGGGGGGGTCCACATGGCCATAAATACGAGGCCTTAGAGTTTGTCAGGCCGCAGACAAAAGATAGAACATATTTCATTGACAAAGAACAAATCCTTCAGGATGCTTCATGTCAATTGTTGATCAGACCTACTCCCCTGCATTCCCTCCCGGGATCTCAGGTCTGCCAGCAAGGAACTGCTCTCCATCCCTCACACCAGGCTACGGACATATGGGGGCAGAGCATTCAGCGTGGCTGCCCCCACCATTTGGAACACTCTCCCCCCCTTGAGATCCAAAATGCAGAGTCCCTGGTCACTTTTAAAAAACGAGTTAAAGCATACTTGTTCTGCCAGGCCTGTTCTGTCAGGCTCCACCTGACCTTTTCATTATTGTTGCGTTGTTTTAATTGATTTTAATATGCCTTGTAAAGTGTCCTTGGGTTTTAGAAAGGTGCTCTTAAATAAAAATTATTACGCCACTGAGTTGGCAGTCAGGAGGAGAAAGTGCATCCCCATCATTGTTCATCACAAGGTGATAAGGTTTCAGGATAGATTCCCCACTCACTTGGCAAGCCAACTTTAGGCTGAATAACCACCTCCAAAGTTGCACGGTCATATATTTCTTTGCTGACTTTTACTTCGGCAGGTCCATACACTCCAGCCAGCACACTTGTGACTCCTTCAGAGAGACACATGGAAGGAGGTAAATAGGTTGTCAATGTATAAAGAATGATGTTTTAGACAAAATAAGGATGATGGGCAATGAAGGAGCTTTCATTTCGATATAAGCCAGTGGGCAGCTGGAAAATAACAAATTAATGTAATGAAAATAAACAATCACTGAACAGGAAAGCACATCTTTTGGTAGTGTCTTTAACCTACCCAGTATCGTGTAAATGCTTCCAGGAATGCTTTCACATAATGGACCATTCAGTTTATCTCACCTTGAATAAAGGACGATGAGCCGTCCGGCCGTGAGAGTAGACTTTGCTCGCAACCAAATTCCCTTAATGTAGGATTTGAAGAACTTGCAGACACCTCCATCGTGGATCGCCGACTTGACTTATTTGACGCGGAAGTGTGACGTATAATGTTTTCATATGAGCGCTTACTAATGACACATGTAGCTAGCAATAAGCGTTTAGCCAGTTTGTTCCAATAACTTCAAAATCTTCCCTTTCCTATAGCAAATCTATCAAAACTATATACGTGCAATTGGACGGCTGAATTCAGCCACAATTTAAGTATATTTGTACATTGCGGAAATAACAAAAAAAAAATAAGCTCGTAGATCGATTGTTTGTCCTTGCCGTAACGTTAGCTTACTAGTACCCAGCCAATATACCTAGCTAGATAACGATCTAATTTGCGCAGCTTAACCGGGAGACATGGCGGCTGTAAGAATGTATGGGTTATGCTTTCGTGCACTTCGTCAAACTACAGGCTTGAAGGCATCAAGAGTAATTCAGCAAAGAACATTCAGAGTAAATGTAAGTTAATCCTTGTGTGTTGGTTTAAAACGTATTTGAAACACTTCCGAAAATGTCGTCTGAAAGGTTCACCTGACTTTCATTTGTTTTCTGACAAGGCTATCCTTACTGGCACAGCGCTAAGCGAAGCTCATTCACATCCAATTTACACACACATGGAATCAACGAATCATTAATATCGGACGCACGTAAACTCTATTATATCAACTACCAGTTACCTTTTAATCTATTTGTTGGAAAGTGAATCTTAAACAAGTACGTTCTAATATGTTTATGTCTGTGAGGTCGTATGCTTCCCCCTCCTGATTGGATGACCGCAGGGGTGTGCTTACCAGTCAGGAACATTGACATTATATTATTTTTCTGGTTCAGTCTTATTAGTCACCATCATCCAAAAATGTTAAACAGACTAGCTTCTGATTATGGCGCTCTTAGCGCCGTTGTAAACTCTTGAACTTGAACTTTTTATGTTTTTTTTTTACCTTCACCTTCAACACATAACCTAACTATAATAACTACCTGACCTTTAACCACCTATTTAGGTTGGGGTTCTGGATTCAAAAGTGGAAAGATTATTATTTGTGTTATATTTATAATGGTGGGTTATATTTGGTGTATTTCTGGAAGTCTGTAAGCCTACCCTTTTGAATTACAATTACTTTTTAACAATCAAGTAAATAATGTGTCAATAATATAATAATACTAATCAATCCTTATTTGTATAGCACATTTCAAACAAGTTCAGCTCAATATTCTCTACATGACAAACAATTAAAACAAAACTATGATCAAAAGTAGTGAAATCACAAGATATTAGTAAAACAAAATAAAAATAATAAGGTATTTGTAAAAGAATAAAACAGATTAAAACATTTGAATCTTATCAATGTCAGTTTCCAGAACTAAAGACATTTCCTAGTAACCTTGCATTCAAACCTCAAAAAAGCCTATCATTTCTAACCCGTAACGATGAAAATCCCTTTGGCATTCTGGTATTGGTGTTCCCAGGGAGTGCATCGGCAAGAAACCTATGACGCGTCCGTGGAGAAGCCCCAGTTCCCCGGAGCTTCTGCAGAGTTTGTTGACCACCTCGAGTTCATCCAGCCCAACGTGATCTCTGGGATCCCAATCTACAGGGTGATGGACAGGCAGGGGAAGATCATCAACCCCTCAGAGGACCCACATGTAACGTGCAATCCTGATTCCTACTAACTCCTACATTCAATGGGAATTTCCATTTTTCCTATATTTAATTTGAACGGAAATGTAATCTACTTAAACAGTTATATAACAATTCAAAAACCTTAAGTAAAACAATGATGCATAATTCAGTACGGTCCGCAAAAAAAAAGCCAGACTGTAACATAGGCAACTTGGCAATCTGTTTAATAGCATACATTTTTGTTTGATTGATTGAGCTTGTCATGTATTCCAACACCACAGCTTTCGAAGGACACCGTATTAAACTTTTACCAGAAGATGACGTTGCTCAACACCATGGATCGCATCCTTTATGAGTCTCAGAGGCAGGTATGTGTCGGATGTCTGTCGTTGTTTCGTTATGAAGAGGGTTGTATTTGATTGTGTTCCTTTTTTCATACATTGATGTTGTGCATTGTGTTCCTTTAAAAAAAAAAAAAAATGCTATGCTGGTCCATGTGGTTGTAGGGCCGAATTTCGTTTTACATGACAAATTACGGCGAGGAGGGAACGCACATTGGCAGTGCGGCAGCTCTCAACCCCAGCGACCTTGTCTTCGGGCAGTACAGGGAAGCTGGTAAGCAGCACACCTGCTGGCAGTATTAAGTAGTATTAATAGTATTAATAATTCCTCTTCATCATTGACGTAGCACTTTCCTCCAGGAAGATGTTTTTCTCTAATGTTTTTCCTCACACATAGGCGTGCTGATGTACCGGGGTTTTCCTCTGGATAGTTTCATGGCTCAGTGCTACGCCAATGCCGATGACCTCGGCAAAGGTCGCCAGATGCCTGTCCATTATGGGAGCAAAGACCTGAACTTCGTCACCATTTCCTCCCCTCTGGCCACACAGATTCCTCAAGGTGGGTCTCTCATCTCCATGGCTGTAGGAGAATTGTCCATGGTCGAAAACATGACTTTTATTTTTTTGTGCTCCTTCATGTGGGTCCTATTGTGAAACCGTATTTACAGCCTGTGGGGCTGTTGAAAAGTGCCAAGCAACTAGTTCCAAGTTGAATGTATGATTAACAAGTTGGCCGTTGGAAAGTGAGTGCCAAGTTTTTAATTTCTCTTTTGTTGCCAAGTGGAATGTATGATTTCCGAGACTTGGATTTCAGCCAATCTCTTTATCACCTCATTGCACATCAGCAGACATGGTCTACTCTAGATAGTACACACATTTCACTATCAAAGGGGACTTTGTTGTGATCTCCAGCGGCCGGGGCTGCCTACGCTGCCAAGAGGGAGAACAGCAACCGTGCTGTCATCTGCTACTTTGGAGAGGGAGCCGCTAGCGAAGGGGATGCTCATGCAGGCTTCAACTTCTCCGCCACGCTCGAGTGCCCGCTCATTTTCTTCTGTCGCAACAACGGCTACGCCATCTCCACCCCCACCAACGAGCAGTACAGAGGAGATGGAATAGGTAAGAGTTACTTGAAAGTAAGTCTCAAAGGCAATTGTGGTTTAACATGTTAGCCAGGATCACCTCCAATTATATTTGTATGTTGAACGGCGGCAAATGAATTGACGGTTGAAATATAGCTTTCGTGTAAATGACGACTTTTTCGGCTCTCTCTTCTGTCAGTTGCCTTTATTTCACCCTTTTCGTGCTTTTTAAGTTTTGGAATTTGACGTTGGGGGCGGGGCGAACAACTATAGGAAATGTTTGATCGCATCGCTCAGACTAAATCGGTCTGCGGGAGTTAGATTTTTTCTCCCCTAAACTTTTTCTACAGCCGCCCGTGGTCCCGGCTATGGTATGCTGTCCATCAGAGTAGATGGGAACGACGTGTTTGCTGTGTACAACGCCACAAAAGAAGCACGCCGTAGAGCTGTGGCAGAGAACCAACCCTTTCTAATCGAGGCAATGACATACAGGTTTGTCTGTTCCCTTAACAACTAGCGTTTTTTTGTTGTTACTTCCTGCTTGCTGCTTGTGTGTCTGTATAAACCCCCAGTTTATTGAAACGGAAATATCGGAAGGGTTTGTTTTCTTTGAACCCATACAAATACGAATGATCCATGTATGAACCTGTGTTTTTATTTGTTTTTCATTTTGACGGGGGCGTTTTCAGAATCGGCCACCACAGTACCAGTGACGACAGCTCAGCCTACCGCTCGGTGGATGAGGTCAACTACTGGGACAAGCAGGACCACCCCATCTCCCGCCTGCGTCACTACATGAACGCCCACAGCTGGTGGAGCGAAGAGGACGAGAAGAGCTGGCGCAAGCAGTCCCGCAAGATGGTCATGGAGGCTTTCGAGAAGGCCGAGAAGCGCCAGAAGCCCCACCCCGACCACATGTTCTCGGACGTCTACCAGGAAATGACCCCCAACCTGGCCAAGCAGAAGGAGTCCATGTGGAGACATGTGAATCAGTACAAAGAGCATTATCCGCTGGACATGTTCGAGAAGTAAGCTGGCAGCACTGAAATTGCATGGGAAGCACAGGGGAGTGGCGGGAAGGTTAGAGAGGGCAGCTTTGCACCGAGGTTTGGGATAGACTGTTGCACTTCTTCCACTGTATATACAGCACGTGTAGTTCTGATAATCCCACAGTAGTCCTTTATATTCGGAAATATCTATCAGATCCAGGGGGAAGGATTAGACGGAAAGGTTTTGACTTTTGTTTAAATGTATTACACTAAATGCCTTTCTGGGGATTATTGTGCCTTGAATTTAAAAATCTGTCATTTTCAGTAGTGTGGAAAAAGCAAGAATTAGAACCATGGTGTTTAGGGAACTCTATTATAGAACATCAACAATGTTCTCCCATGACTCAACTAATCACTTCTCATATGACTAGCCAATGTTTCATGTACTTCCTGCCACAAATGTGTAGGAGGAAGTATAGTATTTGAGAATCATGCATCAAAGTGTTCTTTGGATGCCAGATAAACATCTAGAGCTTTTTATTTGGTACACACACACTCTCATATAGATGAAACAGGTACTTCGAATGTTTTAAGCAAATATTTGAACATTAGTTTGAGCACATAACTGTCAACGGTTATTTGCTATTGTTTCACCTCAACTGCTGGTTCGTTTCTGTATCTATACTAGGGAGTCATTCAGACCTGTCAACTTCCTTGACAGTGTTGACTTTTGGATATCTTGTCTTTAACGTTGAACTGGGTTTTATATTAATGTTTGTAATGTATGCTCAGTTGTACATTATTCATCATTCACATTAAAATGATCAATGAAACTGACTGTTTCCATCATTTTATTATTGTATTATTTAAATGTCCGATGTTTTGCATACAAGAGCCGAGCCCAAGTCAGTGGACAGTCACTGTTTACTTCCGCACAGCAACAACAGCTGAGAACGTAATATATGGAGGGATGCAGCAATCCAGAATATCGGACCAAAACACATTACTTATTAATATGTATTCAATTTGAACTGGTGGGGTGGCGCCTCAGCCTTATACATACCAGCTGCACCTGAACTAATATCTTTACAGTTGTATGCCAATTAAATTAGCTGACTTAATAAATATGGTATCAGCAAATACTGTTCATAATGAAACGCCATTTAAATAAACAAAATGGGAAATGTTAACAAGAAACAGTTTTAATAGCAGACATTTTAATTCGCAACTATAAAACACTGAACAGGAAGTAATAATCCCCAACCCAACAAACAAAATGTCCCTAAAAACTCAATTCAAAAGGCATTTGCATGTGATTTACAGCACTTTATACAAGAACCAGACACTTGTTCCTATCACATTTCAGAGACAGAAAAACGAAACATATTTTCATGTGTGAAAGTCACACCAAAGATGAGACTTTCAATTGTGCATTCAACAGTATTAAGTCATTAAGCAGGTAATTTTTTGGGGACTGGATCTGTCTAAATCCTACAGTATATTAAACCTACGGAGGTAGGCAATTGGGGGAGGGGGAGAGGGTGGATTAAAAAAAAACAAAAAAAAAACGTCATCAGAACAGACACGTGGTAGGCTTGGGGCAAGGGTATCATTCTCTTTATATCCACTCAACAATTCAACAGAGGGCTGTGGACTCCCCTCCACAACCGCTTCGCCTGTTGGGGGCTTCGCTGGTGGACTAGAAGAAGGTGTTTGTGCACACATATATTGTCACGGTCCACCTGTGCGATGTCAAAGGTACGGAAGTCCGGATGGGTTGTTGGAGGAATACCTAGTGCCTGAAAACACATCCCTGTGTAGACGTCGTCGATGGGAAAGAAAGGAATGACTAGAGAGACTTCATAAAGTGGACCCAACAGGGCTCCCGAAAAAATGTACCCCCCACCTCCTGCATAGGCAGGGTAAGCGCCGTCGTAGAAACTCACAGGAACATAATACTTGCTTTTAGGGTCCCTAAGAGGAGAAGCAGTGCTTATGATTTGCCCAATATAGGCCTTTGAAGACTCTGGAGGCTGTATGGTCTGCAGGTAGCCGAGTATAGACTCGGTGTTAACAAATACGTCGTCGTCTCCTTTGAAAACGTACAGCACATTGGGGCAGTTCTTCAGGGACCACTGGTAAAAGACGTGCTCTTTCAGGGACAAGTTAAACAGGGAGTCTTCAAAGTCCCACTGCAGCAGGTCGCCAAAGTGTTTGGCCTCGAACGAGAGCAAGTGGCTGAGGTCTGTGTCGTCCATCGACCCGCTGCCGAGCAGGAACACGGTGCGCACCCTCAGCCCTCCCTCGTACACCGCCTCCTTGCCCCAGGTCTCCCTCACCACTTGTCTGCGCTCAAAGTGTTGCGGAGTCGACTTGAGAGCAAAGAGGAGAAAAGTCTGACCGTCATCGTCATCGTCATCTCCTCCTCCTCCTCCTCCTCCTCCTCCTCCTCCTCCTCCTCCTCCTCCTCCTCCTCCTCCTCCTCCTCCTCCTCCCTGCGGCCTGCACTTGCTCGGTTGGTCAATCAGCAAGGGGGGGTCTTTGCACTCTAAGCCTCTCACAAAGGCCTGCTGCAGCTGCGAGTAGGAGCCGAAGTCGTGTATGTTGGTCGACAGAATCTCCCGATTCACAACCCGGCAGCGAGACCAGTTGTCCTTTTCAGCCTTGTACGTCCCAGCGTCAAAGTTCTTCAAACGTTTGTGCAAAATTCGGTTCCAGTAGGCCAGGTTCTTAGGGACTGCTTCACGGAAGGCTTCCGAAATGGACACCAGCTTAGAGACGGGACGTTCAGAGAGGTTGCTCTGAATGGGTGTGGTGTTGGTCTGACTAGCGTGTACTGTGGTGATGATGGCGGCATGCTCCTCCAGGCTGAGGCGGTTTGGAATGACCTCTAGTAAAACCCTGCGACTAGACACCTCACTTAGATTGAGGGAGGCATAGAAAAATGTGAGGAAGAGGCTGCAAAGAAGCACCATGACTATTAAAGCCTGCAGTCGTCTCATTGGGGAAAGTAAGATTCGATGATTAAGATTAGATAATTATCAACTGGACAGGTTGGTAGGCGAGATATTTTCAGAACTAGGTCATGGTATCAATAGATGAATGAGGAAAATCCACCGGTTGGATACAGGTTGATTCTGTTTGCAAGAGAGACAAAGAGTATTATTAGTTTTTGCAGCTCCATGTTTTAAGAACAAGCAAGATCAGTTGAATTAAGTGAATGTGTATTTCTTCATTTAAAATGTGCCCGAGTTTTACAAATGCCCATAGTCCATGCAGAGGAAATATTTGTCCTAATAAAAATGTATTATTTCCTCCACTGTTCATTGTGTCCATTATATTTTCAATTGGAACGGCAATATTAAAAGGTTAAGCTAGTAGGTGATGCCATAAAAATAACCTTTTGCTTATTTCAACTGCAGCTGCCTGTGACACTATACAATAATAGTAATATAATACTCCCTCTTAAAGTTTGCCGAGAACTGAAGCCATGACAATAAAGATAAACAAGAGTAGACAACAGGTTTTTCTTGACTGGTTGCTTCTATGTATTGTATGTATTTTGATTTCTATTTCACTTGCAACAATTATTTTTCTATTTCATTGTAATTATATTTAAATAATATTGATAACGTTTCATATGTGCATTTTTGCTTAATAAATACAAATGCAGGCTTATTCTAGCCTGTGTCAAATGGTTTTCTTTGTCCCAAAAGTGGAACCTACTCAATGTGTTAGTATGTAACCGGTTTTGTGCTTGGTAAGTTGTCATCCTATAAACAGAACTACTTTTACAGTTTCCTGTTATTGCACATTTGCAAGTTTAAAAACGCTTTTAAAAAACGGCTATGCAACTGGTGAAAAGAGGAGCTAAACAAGTATAATTCTGAAAGTTTTTTCAACGACTTTTTGAAGAACGTTGATTAAACGTTCACATTTAGACTATACTTAACTCATAAGTTATGACGTTCAGGCAACTAAATGAGTAAATTGACCAAACCATTCTTTTTAAATGTATTCAACTTAAAAAAAAAGCCAGCTAGCTATCTGCATTGAAATTTTAAGTTAAAGTGGCTTATAATCTTTTACATTGATAAATCGAGCACTAGACCACACAGGAAACCGTAAGTGTTCCTGCATAGGCTAAACATTGCGGTAAAGACAAATGATTTGAGTTTACCTATAGCCTACAACGCATGGCAACCATGATGCACCAGCTAAATCACATTAATTTGGTCTGCTCCCACAGTATGCTCTCCCATGTGATTAATTAAAGTTGAGAGCCTCGCATACAAAAAATGCAAAATATATGTATTCCTATGGGAGTTCAACAACGAACAGCCTGTTTATCATTCCCGTTTACCCAGCCAAGCACTTATATGGTGGGCATGCTACAACATGTTGACATACACAAAAAAATTCAACGCCTTAAACAAGGTTGGATAGAACAAGGTTTGGTATCTGACATTATTTTTGGATCTCCCTCTATATACACACACACACACACACACACACACACACACACACACACACACACACACACACCCCGATTAGGCAAAGCAGGTGAATCCAATCATAAAATTAACAATATAGGCTACATGAGGTCAACGAGCTTTTAAAACTTAATAAATATCCAACAAAAAATATTTGGTTACTTACTTAAATCTACAGTAGGAAAACAACGCCTAAATGTCCAGATTTGACAGCTACAAATCCGAAAGCATGCCAATGTTTCCAGGAGCGGTTTCTTGGTTACGTTTGCACAGGAGCAGCTAACTGTCCTGCTTGCCAACTGCTAGAGAATGACATGTGGGGTTTGGTAACCTTGCCAGTTAGAGGTTTGCGAGTGGATGCTGAAATATCAATGGGGCGGGTCCGTCTACCTGAGAGACGTAATTTTAGTCAGACTGTCTCACGAGATGTGCTGTGGGACAGTCCACAACTTCCAAACAAGGCTGAAACAATTACGCGTCCGAAACCCCCCAAATTAACGTATGACAATAAACTATACACTTAAATGCAAATTTCAAACTATTGACTTCGCATCTTCAAGATCACAAATAGTAAACAAACACACTATTTAGCTGATTCAATAGTCTATTATAGGCTACAAGCAACGTGTTCTTTTCAAACAACATCGATGTTAAGCTTAGGGATAATAATGTTAACTATTTAAGAAGATTCGTACGGAAGACTATTAGGACCATGCAAAAAGAGAAAAGAGTAACCCTCTGTTATTATATTCTAAATATTATTGTTTCGACAAGAACTCTCATTGGCTCTGTTTAGATAATCCAAGTGGAGTTCTTATTTAATCTATAATGGGTCCCTTCTTGCTGTAACTAAAATGAAAATGAGTTGCTAATTGCAAAGAAAGGAAAACAAATGAGGACGTCAAAAAGCAATGCGAATTTTTAAATGTCCTTGTTGAGTGTTTTTAAAAGTGTTGTCAAATTGATTTGAAGATCGATTTATTAATACAATTGGCATGCGCTAAATACATTTGAAATAACATATAAATTTAATTTGATTTGTTAAAAAAATCTATTTATAAAAATAATTAATAAAGCACTTTGTTAATAGTTTTTTGAAGCAACTATTTGAAATATAATATGGGACGGAACCACTCTATTACTATTTCACTGACACTCCTCGTCCTCCATATGCCTTGCATGCCAATTGCTCACTAGTTCCCTTTGCACGAATGTAGCCACCTTGTCCACATTTGATGAATTCTTCCTTCTGAAGAAATGCAACTTTTGGCACAATGTTTTGAAAGTCCTGATGCTGATAACATGATGCCATATGTGCTAAAAGAGAGAGAATTTCCTTGAAGATAACTCCCATTCTATATCAGGTTTTCTCTAAATCCTCTGTATACACAACATTTTGATGGGACTCAGAGCCATAGGAAGTGTTAGTCCCATTGACGTAATTAGAGTTGCGTAGAAACTGTATTCTCGAAATTTCGACTTCAAAGTAAAAATTCAGACTTTATTGTCGAAAGGTTATTTCGAATTTGTTCTCGAAACACAGGAGTACTTTGCGTCGTCACTTCAGGTTTAAAAAAAAAAGATGGGGATGGCCTCTGCAACCAAGATGGCGATTTCTAAAATGCCAAACTCAAGGCTTCAAAACGGTGGTCCACAAACCAATGGGTGACGTCACGTTCACCTGGTCCACTTATAATATATTGTCAATGGCAATGACATTCGCCAGTGCAAAAATGTAACACCCGCCATATTCAAATGAAAGATGTATGAACAAGTGAGTCAAAGTTCAAGGCGTGCATTATGATGAAGTAGTATGTCCCAATTGTATGCATACTGTATGCAACAGTCCATACTTTGAATGTGCAGCTGCAGTACAAACTAAAAGTATAAAGTAGTAGTATGCGATTTGAGATGCAGCCAGTTGGGCACATATGTTGAAAATGTACGTAATTTTACCTTTGAATTCACACAGTCAATACTTCCGATCCTATTTTTGTTAGAATAATGCTTAAGTGAATATGTTGTTAAAAATAATTGTATAGCAAACAAACTACTTATCCTTGCGCACTGTTCTATGCCAAAAATAAAGCATCCAAACAGCCTGGCTATGTGAAGCTACTGCTGAACCAATATAAGCTGTTCCAAACACTTAAAGGGGTAGTTTACCTTTTTGAGGAATAAGTTATGCCCCTACTTATCCCTACTCAGACGAGATGATTGACATCAATTTTATGAATGTACATCCAATAATGAGTTAGTTAGATTGTAGGCTAAATGTAGCCTAGCTCCATGGCTGTAAGCTAGTGGTAACTGGCAACATGGCTCCGTCAGACAAAAGTGACAAAATACACCTTATAAAAACTCTAAAGCTTTTTGGGCTTATTTTCGCACGTCTGTGCTATGACAGCTATGTAAGTTCTTTTACAATGTAAACTGAAGAGTGATAATCAGCATGTCTGTCAATCGCTCAACTTGAGATGCTGGGTCCTGGCCTAGACTGCCTACTGAAACAAGGTAAACCTACGGTTCAGCATCACAATACAATAGGTCTGACCGTCTCTCTGTTTCAACAACAACAAAGTATTTTAGATTTTCATTTCAACACGTACGAAAAAAAGAAGATACAACAGGTAAACAACAAAGCTTTGGAGTTTCATACAACTGTAAATTCATGTCACATAACAATTCACCTGCAGCTCATAAACAAGTTAAGATAAGATAACAATAGCAAAGAAAAACAAAGGCAAAACCAGGTAATGCCATTGACACACCCAACCAAAAACACTTGTTGCCTTGTAGGACTATGGAAATGCAGTGTTTTTTTAGTCTGCCATATGAAGGAACACTGAAAGAAAATATATTTTTCTTGAGGTGGGTGTGCCCCTTTTCTTAGGTGTAAGTTTACTCAATGTGCACAATGCTGCTTACTCTAAAAACCTGTGCTCAGTGTGGTAAATAGTTCAATTTGGTAAGCCAACTGAGGGGCCATTGTAAAGTTGGACTTTCGCCAGCTACAAGCTCGAAAATAACGAAAGCAAGTTAGGAACCACCAATACTGGAATATTTAAAAATCTCAATACCATCTCAAAGTCGCCCTACAGTTCAACATTCAACAGTGCAATATACAATTGGATGTCACAAGTAATGCTCACCTCTTACTTCACTTATAAAGTATTCGAAATATTTTCTAATAGGATTGTCCCTAAAAAATATATTTGAATGCTAAATGCTAAAAATATCTTACAATAGCTTCCAGTTCATGTGACCGAAAGACCCTCGCCTGATTCATAAAAATATAATAAGTGGGATGTCCTTACTGATTCATCCATCTTACTTACATAACATATTTAATATCGTTCTAAAATATGACTTTTCAAAATTAGATCCCATGTCATGTGACCCCAGAGGCCAAAAACATATAGCTATTAAATATACAATGGATTTGCCCAAGTGATACACAGTAATAGATAATAATTTATACTTTGGAGTTTAATTTCAATAACGTTAAATCAACTCTTTTGGGACAACGCATATCAGACATAGTGCCAAATACACAAACAAGAGGAAGCAGCAAGCATTGCAAAAACCTGTATTGCAAGCCAAACAAGAGCAAAAGGTTTCCTGGAAAACTTTTGGGGAATGTAATCCATAACAGTTAGCTTTATTAGTAGCGCAACGTATGATGTGTTGGAAACTTTTTCAAATCTTTGTCAGTGGGTAGGTGAGGAGCCAACATGACGCCTCTACGAAGGGAAAGCTGATCGCAGGCAAATACCGACTAGGTGTAAGAATAACTTTCATCCTGGACGCTATACCTGGCGCCACAAACAGGTAGTGTGTACTAAAGTGCTTAATTGGCAGGAGCAACTCTGAGAGTGAAAGGACACTAGTTGTTGCCCTGCTCACTGGATCTGAGGGCAATACAAAACCACATAAGCTTTGTCAACAAGAGAGCAAAGGGAAATAAGGGTTATAGGAAAACACCAAAGCACAGTACAGCTGAAGAAAGCCAGGGGTTGTTGGCCAACAATTTAGAGTCCCATCGGATATTGCAAATACAACCTTAAGACTAACATCATCACTGATCACTAACCCTATTACTTTGGAAAGGTTCCTACTTAGTGAGCTGTTGCAAGAAAGGATGAGTAAAGTAGAGAAAGACAGATTCAAAAGACAAAGGTAAGTTTCCTGCCAGGCTCAGGTTACCAGTGCCAGCTAGAATAAAATATGTCAAGTTTGAGTAGGAAAAGACAGTCCAAGGACAGGATGAGTAAAGTAGGGAAAGATGGCAAAAAAGGTATGTGTCTGTGTTGCTTTTAGCCTGGATTATTTTTAATTCATCATATTTGTTTAATATTATAGTTTACTCATCTTGAGTAAAACATGCAGCACTGCTTGACTTCTCCATTGGTCATACGGTGCAAACACCGCCCCCTTTGAGTGAACACACTTATAGCTAGATTGGGGAACCCTGGATTGATTCATTGAGTTGATGTCCACTTATGTGTGATTGCGGTTGTAAGGTTTAGTGAAACCAGATAACAAACTTTCTTTGTGGTACAGGCCTCAGGTTCTGTATGGAGACACAGACATTTGCTAAACAAAAACCTTCTTGTTTTTCTTGTCATAGGCAAATACACTGAACACTTAAGAATATTGCGACAGTGATAATCACATGCATGCTTTTTTGGGTTTTCTTTTTTTACTCCTCAAACACATACTTCCACTTTTATTGGATTATTTAATAATACAAACATATTCTCCTTCAGCTTTTAAGTACAGAAACACACACACACACACACACACACACACACACACACCGTCGGTCCGTCCACAATCACAAAATCTCAATCACAACTACATACTGGTTTGTACCTCACCTCTCCTTCGGGGCAACGGTACTTGTCTTATTTCCTGAGTGCAAACCCCGCTGGGAAATGTTCCCCAATTTCCTTGTTTGTCCTTTCTAACAAAAGCCCTGAGATTTAAAAAAAAAAATGTATATATATATACATAAATACACACACATTTTCTTCTTCCCTCTTTCTCACACACAATTGTAATTTAAGTTCCTGTAGATTTCCCTCCTTATCCTCACACCCATCTACAAACACACAGCTAGACCTACAGTAAAGTTCACCTGACGTTCACCTGGCCTTTTTGTCGTCAATGGGAATAAAGGGGTTCTGGTTGGACTCGGGCCCATCCAGGAAGTCGCCCACCTCCTCCTTCACATCACAGTCCACGTAGTCCGGACGGCTCAGCTTCACTTGCAGAGTTGGGGAGTAGTTAACTACATGTAATTCAACTTTTAGTTTAACTACATTTTGCAGTAGCTTGCTGCAAGTTCAACTACATGCATATTTGCATAGTGATTCAAGTTGTGAAATTATTTTTTGTTGCCATTTTTTGGTGTAGGTAACTACTGAAGCTACAAACAATTTTGGGCCATAAAGAGAAAGGAATGTTTGGTTTTTTTCATTGCTTCTCTATCGCAATGAAACACTCTTTGACCAGCCCTGCACCTTTTTTCTTTCATCCTGACTGCTGTGAAAGCAAAGCCCAGGCAGCCACAAACACACACTTGACCCTGGGGCAGTGTATGAGCACAAGGACAGGCGTGGCTCAGTGCTCAAAAGGCGACAGCGCCATGCCCCTACCTGGACTCGTTTCTGAAAGGCAGGCATCTGATCAAGGGGGCCCTCAGTCCCACTTTCCCTACTAATAAGGGAGAGTGGGAAAGATAAAAGAGAGTGAAGGAGAGAGAGAGAGAGCTGGAGGAAGAGATAGAGAGTGATAGATGGAGGGAGAGAGCATGTGAATATGAGAGAGAAGGGGGGGGGGTGGGGGTGGGGGGGGGGGGGGGGGGACGAGGGAGTGGCAACACAGGCCTTGACACACCAAGTAGAGTACAGTCCGGACCTAAGGATACTGTATGCAGAAGGCATACGATTGGGACATACTACTTTGTCATAAAACCTGAACTGCTTCACGGGGCCCCTGATGGCAAGGAAGCGCCTTAGAGCACTGATGAGACTGGAGGCATCCATCGACTCCAGCACCTCACTGTGAAATGCTCGTGAGCTCACACATGAGAAGATGACCGCCCACCGCTTGCTGTTCGCTTGACCTCCACGTGTTCTTCTCGGAGTGACGGACCAAGGGCCGAACATGTCTAGCCCTACATAGGTGAAGGCCGGGTCTGTGCTTGGCAACATAGGACCCCCCCAAAAGCTAGAAACAGCCCTGCTTGTGCGGTGTGTGGTTGGACAAGGCCAACATGCCTTGAGTCTTCTTCAGCACATCGATGTCCTCAGTAACACTGGACAATTACTTTAACCCGGTCGTCCACGTAGAAGTGCCGTACCATAACCTGTCTTGCTTCAGCGCCAAATTCCTTTTGTCCTTCTATGTCCAATCCTCTTCAGCCCGTAGAGGACCACCGCCAGTGAGGGACAATTACCGAACACATGGAGCTTCATGCGGAACTCCACAACCTTGTTTTCAAGCTGGTGGTCGCAAAACCACAGGAAGCGAAGGTAGTCACGTGGTCTTCTCTGACTCTGAAGCTATGGAACATCTGCTGCATGTTGTCCTGAAGCGGTTGGTCTTGAACGTGTTCACAGTAGGCTTGTGGGCTGCCCTGAGGAAAAAGGGTTTGAAGATGTATTGAAATATGCTTAAAATTAATTTCAAGATATCTCTAAATGTATTCAGGATGTCTTTAAATCATTTAGAGATATCTTTATATAATTTCATGATACATATATCTTTTAATAGTTAAAGATATCTTCAAATAATTTAGAGATATCTCTGAATGATAATTTGGCTTACAAACAGGAAGGAATTTAGAGATATCTTTAAATGATTTAAAGATATCTTCAAATGAACAGGAAGTGATTTAGAGCTATCGTTAAATGATTTGCAGATATCTGTAAAGGATTTGAAAATATCTTTCATTGATTTGCAGATATCTTTAAATCATTTGTAGATATCTTAAAAAGGACTTTAATTAGATATCTCAAAAGAATGTAAAGATATCTAAATTTCAATTAAAGATATCTGTAGAGATATCTTTAAAAATTTTAAGATAACTTTAAATATTTAAAGATATCTTGAAATACATTTAGAGATATCTCTAAATGATCATTTGGCTTGCCATATTCACCAGAGCCTCCGATTCCCACACGATCACATCTGATTGATGGTACTGTTTCAACACTGTCTGCACCCACCATTCATTTACATTGTTCCATATAGGGCCTAGTGTTTGGAGGAATTTGGAAATAGGCGTCATCGTTCTGTTTTGTCTCTGACGGGGCCCGTCTGATTGTTGACCCTTCGTCTTTGTCTCCCTTTACATTCAATCCAAAACAAAGTAGGTATGTTAAGAACTGGGGAGTGTGATGGGAAAAATGTAATTTAGCCTTTACTATGAATGTTACTCTGTGTTTTTCCTATGAGTTCAAACAAAGTTCCCCTTTGCTAGTTAGGTTGAACCCTTGGGGCTAATCTTTTCACCTAACAGTCATCACAAGTGACTTAGTGACTTATAGGTTTGTGTATTCTCCCTGTTTAGGTAAGATAAGATGTCAGACTTGAGGACCTGTCAGCCAGATGGCATTATTTATTGCCCTGTGCAATAAACTCTTTGATCTAGGAAGGTCCTAAAGACAGGAGATGCTGACTGCAATTGCACTAAATCAACATTCCTAAGGAAGCGTGTATATAAGGGACGTTAGGGGGTATTGTGATTTTGTGCGCACCAGTTATACGTCCTCATTTTTGTATGACTTTAGACTGCAGTTAGGGTTTTCTTTTTATCTGATCAGTTTTATTTTGTTACTTTGTAGTTGATGTATTGTATATCAACTCTGTTACCTTTTTACTCATCTCCATTAAAACCACTAAAAGCAAACGGACGTTATTTCTCAAAGTATTTAATTATTTCGATCTCACTGGAGTGCGGAGACATAAAAAATCCGCGACAGGGGACAGTACGGTGGGAATAAGTAGCAATGAGCAGGAGGAGGATTGGACATAGCAAAATGAACAGTGCACTCTTCATCGTAGAGAGACACCCAACGGGTCTGTGTGGGCAGTGCCAGGAAGCTGAGATAGTTGAGCATGTCCTTATATCATGCAGGAGATATATAGATGAAAGACAAGAAATGGTGACACAGTTACGAGAGAGAGTGTAAGTGGTCCAGGGGGGAGATGTCAATTTGGGTTTTTAAGAGTCACTGGACTGGAACAGCGGCTATAAATTAGTGGGCAGGGGGAGTAAAGCCTGAAGGTGGCAGAAATGCAACATCGTGGTGCCAACTGCCGTAAAACCCCATAGAAGAAGATGAAGAAGATAGGACCCAGCACAGAAAGGTTGCACCATATTATAGCAGATATAATGTTCCAGCATATACTGACGGGTCAAAGGATCCTGATACAGGGAGCACAGGGTTTGCTTTTAGTATTCCAGCCTTACAAGTATCTGTTACTGGAGAACATCACATCATTTGTTGGTATACACAGTCGAGAGGATGGCAACAAGTGGGTAGAAGAGTTACAAATGAAAAAGGTTATTCTTTGTACTGATTCATGTTCTACATTAATGTTATTGCAGCCATTCACATCTCGCAGTAGGCAGGATATGGTTAACGAGATATATGAAACTGTACAGATGTAGAAATATGAATATTGTGATCATATTTATGTGGATACCAGCTCAGAGGGATTCAGGGCAATGAAATGGCAGATACATTAGCAAAACAGGCTCTGAAACATGAGGAGATTATGTAAATGTTATTTCGTAAATCTGAAGCAAAAGGAATAGTTAAAAGCAAAATCTTCAAAAAGTGGCAGCGCAGTTGTGGTACAGGAAACACAGGACGATACCTTTATGCAGTACAACGTGAAGTGTGCTCGGGGAGGGCAGTTAAAAGGAGCACTAAAGAGGAGAAAGTCTTAACAAGGTTGAGGGTAAGGCATGCTAGACTTAATAAAATACTGTACTTAATAAGAAAACAACCATCATGATTATGTAAGCACTGTCAAACAGAAGAATCACTAGAGCATGTCTTCACTGCCAAAAGTACTCTCAAGGACGAGACACATTAAGGAGGGAGCTCGGAGAGGCACTGAGTCTAAAAAGGTTATCTGTCATTGGGTTGGGGAGACTGTTCAATTATTTGAAGGCAACCGAGCAAATCAGTATAATTTAGTGTGGAGGGGAAGTGTTGGATTTCCTTTGTTTTATTGACATTTTTATTTTGTTAGTTGTTGGTTATTTGATAGGGGGTAGCTAACCCTGGTCCACACTCCAACGTAGTAGGTGGCGGTAATACACGGCTTAATGCTGGTTGCCACCCGCTATAAAACTGGAGGAAGAAGAAAAAGGTTACACAGTATATTTATTGTTGCAAGTACCTGCACTGACTGAGCGCTTTCGTCGTTGCGACCATGTAGACGGACAGATAAAGTTCGCTTCCCTGAGAGCCTCACTCACAAAACACTGCTGCGCCAGGCTGGCTACCTCACTGAGCCTTATGCCTTTTTTAAAGTAAGTGTACAATTTGCATGTACAATTTGCATATTTCACATTGCCTATCTTTAAATGAATTTCATATCCATCAACGTTTGGTTTCTGCTCCTGGACATTTGCCATAGTGCTTATGTATACATTTGTTTTCCGAATATTGTTTGTGGAGCGTTTTTACATAATATTGCACTTTGTTATCTCTTCCACAAGGGAATGTTTCCCTAGCTTTTTCAGCTCGGTGAAGTTGGTTCGACATTAGATTTTCAGATTTTAAACGTCAATAGCTTCGTAACGTAAAGTCTCAAGATGTTTGCAACGGTCTCATTTGAATCAGGGGATGATGACAAACAGTGTACAGACTATAGTTTACCCGATCGATTGCGTTTAAAAAAGAGGGAAATAGATTTGTCTGAATATGTCTACTTCGATAACATATTCGAATAGGGACCATCTCAAAAGTGCCGGAACAAAAATTCCTGTTGGTGGAAATAGATTATTCCTGCTTTGTTTTGCTTTATTATCAAACATGTTATTACTGCCATGGATCTTTGAAGATTTTTTAGCAATATTTTCCTATATGAGAAAAACAGATAAAATGTCAATAGCTTCCTCACTATGAGGTGTACAAAAATGAAATTCCTGTCATGCACTATTCAACCTCCCTTGTCTATTGTACGGGAGTTATTTTCATGAAATAAAACGTAGCTGATTTTTAATCAATATTTCCCTATGAAAAAACAGGTTAAATGTCAATAGCTTCCTCACTATGGGGTGTACAATCATGAAATTCCTATCATGTACCATTCAACCTCCCTTGTCTTGTGTACGGGCGTTATTTTTGTGAAATAACACTGTTCTGATTTTTTATCAATATTTTTCTATGAGAAAACAGGTTAAATGTCAATAGCTTCCTCACTATGGAGTGTACAATCATGAAATTCCTGTCATGCACCATTTAACATCCCTTGTCTTGTGTATGGGGGTTATTTTAATGAAATAACACTTTGCTGATTTTAAATCAATATTTTCCTCTGTGCTATTTCAGAAAAATAACTCCCACACAAAAGACACTTTTTTTCTTTTCAAAGAGACGTTAGAGCCTTTTCCTATGATTCATTCTGATCAATTAAAAACATACTGTTTTTTTAACCTGTTGCAATATGATTCATATGTTTACTGTAGGCTATGTACTGTATCTTTGGGCTATGTGGATGGACATGGTTGCCATTGTTCTCTGTATTCGTCTCTGGTTTTAATTGGCAATCCTTATCTCTTTTTGTTTTTAGTGGATGTCCAAGAAGACGCAGTGGCCCATAGAGCAGCGCTTAGAGATTCACATCCTCTGACTTGAGCATTCCTTCTGCATCCAGTGAAGTTTTGTCTTTTGTTCCTGGAAATGATCAAGATATTAAGAACATCGTCGTCAACATCGGTGAATGGTGTTTGCAAACGCACCTCTGAGAGACAGGATGCTGGGAAAGGCGGGATCTGACTCAAAACAAGCCGTTAACATGGATATTTCCACGTGTCACCTCAGAAAAGTTGGAATAGACTTGGTTAAAATAGAGCCATTGGAAAACCTCCCAAATTGTACGGAAGGGAACCCTGAAATCGAATCTGCATTGAAAGATGAAGATCCTGTCTGGGCACATTATTACAGCAGTAATCCGTCTGCTACTACAAGTGATAATCTATCTACCAATGGAGTTACAGCATCACAGCCTGTTGCGGTCACAGGAAGACAGGGGTCCGGTGTTACTGATGAACCAATAGAAGCAGGGCAAGGCATTTCAGGTCAATCAGACAGTGCTCAAAGGCAGGAACGAGGAACTAAACATAAGATGCCACAACAGATTGTGCTAATTTTCCCTAATATTACGAACCCAGCTCAGACACTTATGTTGCCAGTGGGAATTCTCCCCAAAACAGAGCCGTTGAACTCCGAAGACCTCCCTCTATGTACGGAAGAAAACACATGCGTAAATATTGCAATGAAAGATCCTAGCAGTCCTAATACGTCTGATACTAGTGATACTACAAGTGATAACATAGCTACAAATCCAGTTACAGCATCTCCGCCTGTTGCAATCACAGGAAAAAGACGGCGGCGTCCTGGCGTTACTGTTGAGCCTACAGGAAGTAGGCCAAATTCAATAAGATCTCTTTTCCAAAACCCATTTGAGAGGAGAACTTTGGAGGAGAAACTAGAAGTCAAAGAGCTTGGCCCAGATCAACCTGACCTCAACATCAGACAACATGCTAGCGAAAAAGGTAAAACATACACGCGAGGCTTCTCCTGCAATTGGTACAACAGAAAGGCTTGGCTAGCTGGATGCAGTCATGTGAATGCTGTATTTTGCTTCCCATGCCTACTTTGTAAAACGTCGGGGACAGACACAACATGGACTGTTACAGGAGTAACGGACATGAAACATCTATCGGAGAAGATTAAGAAACATGAGTCTTCGAAGGCACACATGGAGAATACGTTCAAGCTAGCCATGCTTGGCAGAGTTAACATTGCTACGCAACTGGACAAAGGCCACAGGATAGGGGTGAAGAAACACAACGAAGAGGTGGAGAAGAACCGGCAAATTGTAGCAAAGATAATTGACAGTGTCAAATTCTGCAGGGCCTTTGAGTTGGCCTTGCGTGGCCACAATGACACCGAATCCTCGGACAACCCTGGTGGTTTCAGGGGTGTAGTAGATCTCGTCGCCTCGCTAGACAGCGTGTTGGAGGAGCACCTGACATCTAGCGTATTCAAAGGCACCTCAAACACTGTAAGACACGAACTTTTGAACTGCATGCTGACAGTTTGTAAAGATTACATCCTGGAGGAAGTAAAAAATGCGGATTGTCTTGCTATTCAGGCAGATGAGACAGCGGACATTTCCACCCACTGCCAGTTGATGCTCGTGCTACGGTACATAGATACCCATAACAACGTCCAAGAGCGTTTTTTCGAGTTCATCCCTCTTCTGAATGCAACCGCAGACACAGTCGCTACAGCGCTGTTGGAGAGGCTAAGCACTATCCTCCCGGAGGGACAGGAGAACCGACTAATCGCCCAGGCTTATGACGGGGCGGCAGTGATGAGGGGAGCTACCGGTGGAGTGAAGCGTAAGGTGAAGGATGTCTATGGAAGTGCACACTACGTTCACTGCTATGCGCATCAGTTGAGCCTCACCGTGCAGCAGGCAACCTCACACATCCCCACAATCGGTACTTTTTTTTCAGACCTCGGTGGATTTTCTGCATTCTTTTGCCAGTCATCCAAGCGGACCGCAGTGCTGAATCAAGTGGTTGCCAACAGACTTCCCGGCACAAGGTGGAACTTCCAAAGTCGTGCTGTTATCACTGTGTATGAGCACAAGGACGACCTGCGACAGTGTTTCCAGGCCATCAGAGACTCGGGTGACTTTGATCCTCCAACTGTCAGAGAGGCGGGGGGCTTTGTGAGAATGCTGGAAGATGAGGATTTCTGCTTTTTCCTGGCGCTGTTTCACAAGATCATGCCACACGTGGAAATTCTGTTCAACCAGCTGCAGAAGAAGAATATCGACTCTGTATACATCGCAGAAGTCCTCCAGAGGTTCACCGTCAGCATGCAAACAATCAGGTAAATCATTTCTTTATCATTAGCAGAGAAAATGCTTATTATCACATAATTGTTTCTTAAACAGTTTGTAAAAACATGAGTATGCACGGCTGAGCACACTATAGAGCGTCTCATAAATGTAAAGATTTCCAAGACAGTGAATAGGAAATCCAGATAGCACGATAATGTAGATCCAGTTTATTAAACATAGTAGTACGCAATGACAGACTCGTTATATGTCTCCAGTTGGGTCGTTTCTGAAACCGTAATTGTGGATGTTAACTTGTGTTTTGGAACAGGAACTCCATACCCTCTCTGCATGGGGAATGCAGTGGATCTGTGCAGCAGCAGCAGCAGCAGCCGCCCGCGAAGAAACGGTGGACACTAGAACTAGAACACACGCGGTTGGCTACAGTGGTAAGCTGTAACCTAGTTCTGTTTGCAAGACACTCAACTAGGTGTTTTGACTTTATTTTATTTAAAATATTTTATTTAATTTATTATTTTATCGTTTTATTATTCATTGAAGTGTAAGCTGTATAAAATGACCCTCCGCTGTGCTTCGCTGTCTGCCTTCTTTGATTCCTGTGTAATAATAAAGAGCCGTGTGATGGATCCCGTTCCTCACAGCTACTGAAGAAAGCAGACACTGAAGTGTTGAGATGTGGTTATTTCTAATGCCAGGTAGTAGGCAGAACACTGCCTTTGCTTGTCACAAAATAACATCATAAAAATAACAAGAAACAATATTTAGACAGAGATGTGGAAATGTGATTCTGCTGTTTACTGTGTGTACTGGCCTGTTTTCGTTTTTTTTAAGTATCTGTCCGTTTATAGGTATGCGATACCATTCTGAGTCATTCCATGGAGCGCTTCTCTTTCACAAAGCACCTCATCGGTGCCACGCTGTTGCAGGGAGACTTGTTCCCGGAACACACCATAAAGTTCCCGGATTCAGCGCTGGAAACCGCAGTGGAGGCCTACCCCGTGTTGAACAAGGCCAAGCTGAAAACGGAACTGTCTCTGATCTATGAGAACGAGCAGTTCAAGGCCTGCTGTGGGGCACTGCCTCTGTTCCAGTTCTTCATGGAGAACAACCTGCAGGGCACGTTTACGGAGACTGTCAGTCTTCTGAAGATTCTCATTACCACGCCCATGACAACCGCAGAATCCGAGAGGTGCTTCCCTACTTTACAGAGAATCAAGACCTTCCTGAGAAACACTGTGACACAGGATTGCCTGAATGCTCTGGCTATGCTCTCTATGGAGAGGGAACTTATCAAAAACATTCCTGACTTCAATAATAGGGTTATTGAGAGGTTTGCCTCTCAGAAGACCAGACGGGAAGAATTCATGTACAAATAAAATGTCAAATACACACTCGTTCCCGACTCCGTTTTCATTTGTATATAGTTGTTCTCAGCATAAGACATCATCCAGCAATATACTGTATGACTAGATGTTTCTGTGCAATGCCTGCAATCAGAGTTGCAGTTTCTCATTTCTCCAGTTGTGGCCTACACGTGGCTCAAAGTGTCTGTGGGGGACTGCACATTCTCCAGTCAAAACGATCTTTGATAAAATACGCCGGTTCATATCCACCTCCTCCTTGTGCTTCCTCACCCAAATCCATGCTGAAATTGTTGTCAATGTTAAAACATTTTTTTTTTTAAACTTGACTTTGTAGGACTGTGGAAACACATTATACACTCAGTTTCATATTGGCTATGAGTGTAGTTAACTGAGCGATCCATCTCATGCAGAAAAGCTCATTGCACTCCTGCGTTTACGTAGTGCATAAAGCGGCGTTCACTAAAAGCTTTGTGAATTATGGCACAATATGGAATTTGAAAACCCAGCTGAAAATTCATACTGGAGAATAGATTTTCTCAGTGCTGACAATGCTTAACCTTTTGTACACTCTCAAGATAGGTGAGAGGCCGGTTTATTTAACTTTATTTTAGTACAAATGACTCGAATGCCATGTCTCCAGGCCAGGTCAGGCCAGGTCTCCCTTGGAAAATATTTTTTTTGTATCTCACTCTGGGGCTTTCTGGTCAAACGAAGATATAATTAAAAAAATACTCCGTTTCGAGTGCACTTGTTTATATGTGTTGTTTACAACTTATGAGTGCACTGGTTTGTGGTGCAGACACTGCAGTCAGTTATTTTCGCCAAATTCAACTGTCTTGGAAACAATAGAAAACACCTTCCACTGTGGCTTTGTTCATGCTCAACAACACAGCGTGTGAGAGCTCTGCTCCAACTAAAGCTGTATTCTGAAATTGGAAAGAGAACTTTTTTTTGTTTTGAAAATAATTTTATTACTAATTCTATTTTTAAAATACCATTTTAATGATAGTCAGTCAGGCAAAGTCAACAGAAAATTTTCCGATGACGTTTAACAAAATATGTGTTAACACCTTTCTTCAATCAATGGTTTGCTTTAAATCTTAAGTACAATAAAGATGCCAAATTAAAGAGAATTAAAGGAGAAGAAAATGACTGATTCAGTAATTTGGAAAAATAGCTCAGTAACAATTAATATACAATTAAACACCGCTGCATTTATACTCAGTTACATATTTTACATAAAAGGCAATGACAGGACATTTATACCTGTCATAACAGAACATGGTCAGGAAAAGAGGGAGGCATTTTATAATTAACAAAAGCATTATGTTGCTTCTCTAAGGCTGTTTGCTTCCTGTCAAATCTATACAACCATTCCTGAGATTTGACAAAGCAGATCAGGAATGTGCCATTAAACTAGACTCAGAAACACAGCATTCAAAGTTACGATCGGCATGCACTGAAAGCGTATCTCCAACTTAACCAAACTATACTCGATTTGAAAATGTGTTTTTCAAAATCTAAACGTTGTCATTGTTCTCGGTAGCAATTTGATAGGCGAGAGTGTGTGTGTGTTTACAAAAACACGGCACAACTTGGTAGGAGGCACACAACAGTTCAGCTAGTCGACAGTTCAATATTGCTTGCTGCTAAGGGGCACGTTGAATTTGTGAGGTTAGGGGATGAAGCAGGATCGCTGAGAGAGGCACAAAAGGCAATTGTAAGCACTACGGGTTCTGAAGATCAACGAAGGTCACTCTCATCCTCCTGTATAGTCTTCTTTATGCGTAGAAGCATGGTTGTGAGCCACTGGTCCAGTCGTGAAATAGTGTCATATTCCTTCACCTTAGAAACCCCCAAGCAGAGGAAAGAGAGGGGTGAAAAACAAGACAGAACAGGAAAAACTAGTCCCCCCCCCCCTCAAAGTTACAACCGTCACAATGTGCAGAGTAAGCGGGAGATTGTAAGTCATTAGAGAGATGTCCTCCATTACAGCAGGGATAACTAATAACATACTGCCACGTGTTGAAATGCAGTCATTTCTTGTGACTTTACCCAGCATATTGATATTACCAACATAAAACAAACTTGGTATTATTCTTAGACGGTCATGTAGAGAGCATTTCATACCAGTCTCTCTGAGAGTCATCATACACCAACGAGATTCCACTCACCGCATCAGTGTAAGCGTCCACATTCTGTTCTTCAAAAGCATCTAAAAGTTTCTATTTGAAAAAAGACAAGAAAAAGAAAGGGTTTATATCAACGCAAACCTATAAGTATTTTGGTACATAGAAAAAAAGCAAAGTCTATCAGTAATATATATATATCTATATATATATTTTTTTTAACCAAAAAAACTTACTTTTACAAGCTTGCATTCTCGGGAATCTGAGAAGGCTGGAAACATTTCCTCATACTTTGTCAAGGCAATCTAAACCACACAGAAAAAAGTCACTTAAAATAGAAAGCAAAAAACCTTTAAATTTAAGTTGAGAAGGATACATCTTTTAGCGTACGACTTACTTTGGCATTCCCCACATCTATACAGAAGTGACAGAGAGACGCCTTAAAGAAGTAGTCTTTAGCACTGTACTTCAGCAACGTACTGTCCATTGCGTGAGTTCCAACCTAAAACCGATAGAACGGCGTTATATTGTCACAATGCTACAAAGTCCCTGTTTTTTTTTTACTGCAAGTTCACAGACACAAATTGGAATTAGTAGCTCAAGCTAAATTGATGGAATTGAGCTTACAGTGGAGACAGAGACATTTTTTACAGTAAATATTTACAGGCTTATCCTTATACAGAAATAAATACGTGGTTTTCTGATAAGTTGTTGAATCAGTTCAGTCACAGACTGTCAGCAGTAGCTACCGACCCCACTCCAAAACAAATACAAATTTAAAAGGATTACAGTACAGGCAAGATGTGTGAAGTCTCACTTGTTCATATATCTCAATGGCTTTCTGGTACTGCTCCAGCTGGGCAGCATAGGTTGCAACTTTAAGAAGGCACTTGTTGGCAGAGCTGAAAAATTTAAAGTGGAGACATAACTGCATTAGTATATTTACTCAATTACATTTTATTTCGTAATTTCAGAGCACCACGCCACAACAACTACCTTGTAGACTCTTCCCCTTTGTAATAGTCTCCTGCCTGTTCATAATGAGCAATGGCCTGCAGAAAGAAAGGCAACATTAAAACAGCTATCTAAATATTCCTGTAGCAAAACGAATACAGTATTTGCGTCCATGTTGGAGCCTATAAATGCAAGGTAAAAGTAAATAAAAAATAAAAATCAAGAAAATGAACCAATCAAGTAGGAATGTTTTACAACATTCAGTTGAGGCATCATAGTAGGTGTGTTGGAACTTGCCAATATCTGACCTTATCAATATCCACCAGCTCAGTCTCAAATATTTCAGCAATAGTGATGTGATGTTTGGCCGCAATGGTGAACCTTCCCTAAAAAAATAGATTGAAGTTCAACAGTATATAAAAAGCAGTAGAACTCAAACGACTAGTTATTTGCGATGGAAAATCATCTGTCCAATAAAAAGCCTCATCGACTTATATTTCAGTGATGTGGCAATTGTTGACCTGAATGGTCTCACCATGTCCGTGTATATCTCAATAGCTCTGTTCAGACAGTTGATGGCCTCTGCAAAAAGAAGAGAGCACTTTTATACATGGCTGTTTTTGTTCAATTGTTATTTTTATGTGCTATGTATTTGAAGTCTTATAATATATGCAAACATAGCAAAGAAGCCTCTTTCTTTTCTTTGCATACAATGGGTATTTCCTTTTTAAATGGAAAAGGTAGGCTACAACATGCATGTTTTGATATAACCTTGGAGACAGGGGAATACCTTGTGGGTCAGCTTTCTTGAATGCATTTCCCGCATCTATAAAGTTTGTTGCTGCATCGTGTTTGCTTTGCATTTGCAAATGAAGGAGGGCAGCTTGGGAGAAGGCATTACCTGCAGCTGAAATTCATATTTACAGTTGAACAATAAGGTGCATAATTGAGAGATAGACGTTTTAAAACGTGATCTGACAGGGAATATAAAAAACTAACCACACCAATTCTTCGCCATTTTGAACATGTTGGCAGCCCTTGTATAAAGATCACAGGCCTCTTCCAACTTTGAAGAGCCCCTTCACAGACAGATCAGAAATGATATTAACATTAAGAACAGTAGTTCAAAACTTGTGGATATTTTGAATCTGTTGTCAGTCCATAGTAAATATGTAAACACAATACAAGACAACTCTCGAGTCTCTAACTTATTCTTTGAAACTGCTGAGGGGCAAGTGGGGACATTACATGAACGTTTTGTATCATGTAATGACTTGCATAATAACAAACGGACTACAGGTAACTATTACTGTTAGATTACTGTGGGGTGTGTAGCGACCTCTCCCTGCACTAAACTTTTGAAAACAACATGTATTTGCTGAGCTTAGAGTTAAGTGTTGCAATAGCTAACTAGCTCTGTTGCTAGCTCGGCTTAGCTGACAGTTTCCTTATATAACTACATGCTATATAGACGTTAAAATATGAAACATAAGGCATTGGTAGGGCTACAATAATCGTAACGTTAACTTTGGTTAGTTGCCTCAACAGCTTGTTAGAAGACGCTAGTTCCTTTGTATTTAGCATGGCCGCGAGGGGACATTAAAAAAAAAGTTATCTAACAACCACTCAACATTACAACAGTTTCAGCTCTGAAATTGGACGACTTAATGATATTTGATATGTTTTACGTGAGTTTGGACATAACTTGCCTTGCAAGTCAAAAGTCACAAATGTACTCTTCCGCTTAGCTGGCAATGCTCAAATTAGCACGTTAGCAATACTTACCCAAACAATCCCCCAAAAAACGACTGGGATGACTTTACTTTCTTTTCTGCTTCGGCCATCAAGGCCGATGCCTCTTTTTCTTTTCCAGAGTTGTCCATTTTTTGTTTAAAAAAAAGTTGAGGAAAAAACAATAGACCTACTTGTTAAAAGTATTCTGCTTGCTAGCTTAGCATGCTAGCCAGACACAGACGCCTGATTTCAAGACGAACACGTCATAGCATCACCTCTGTCACGTGGGATAAATTGATACCAGCAGAAGTTGACAGTTGACACCTTTGTTGTTTCACACTCACTACAAATCGCAGGTGCTCCCTGAGATTGAGTAACTTCAAGCGGCACGTTTCCTGTAAAATAAATTGTAATATTGTTTCGAGTTCCCACAGCTGAAAATTCTGTGTAGTGCTGAAACAACAATTCAATAGAAATGACACACATCGAAATGCAACCAATCGCTAAATGTGAAGACAAGTAAATATACCGAGACTTGTATAATATAATAAACGTATTATTTTACTATGGTATGTAGCGTGATATGATTGTAATTTTAGATTTTGATTGTAATTGAAATAAGTATCCTTCAATGAGTAGTCGAATCAGTATAATGTTGAAGATATTTTATTGTGAACATATCCATTACTACTCTCGTATTGTATTACTGAACACGAACCAACCTGTAAAGTTCAGGGTTTACACCTTTTGAACAGATAAATGGTTTGCTTTTTTATACTAAATATATATTTGTTTTCGTGTTTCTCTTGTATGTTATCCCCTTGAATTTCGCTGTTTGCTATTGCTGTTTTTGATTATATATACACATAAAAAATAAGAGCTCACAAGCCTTGATTATGCTCCACATAAATTAGACCAAGTTCACTTTATTTCAGTGCTTATCATCTGATTGTTGATAACAAATTGGAAGCCTGGCTACTATCTATATTTCCCAGTAGATGAAGATGATCACTGGTCATAAAATTGAAAAAAAGGTTTATGTAAGTCAGTTATTAGCTAAATCATGTCACCAACGTTGGTCAATATTGCAATATTATGGACTTGGAATGCCTTTGGCACCGTTACAGCCATTTTGATCAGGCAAAGGCAACAGTCCTCTGTTTCCTGCCTCTAGTCGGGTCCTCCACTGTAGCCCGTGCGAGGCTGTTCTGGAGACCCCGCGCTGCCTGCACCTCTATCGTCTCGGGTGAGTTTGTTACAATGTAGCAATTTCTCTATTAATCTGAATAACTATCATAAAGGTGCAACATTTGCATACTGCACGCGCACCTCAAAGCTTTCATTTGCCGCGATCAAAATGACACACTCCTGCACAGCCTGGCAAACATAGTCTTTTTCCAACGAATTCCCAAGCATACCCCCCTTATCCAAGAGTATTCCAACATTAACTCATATTTTGCTTGCAATGAGAGATAGCTACGCAATTGCATTAACACTAAACAACGTAATTAGCCGTGGTGTTAGTTCCAAGTAACAAACACCATAGTGTCTACAGTGTTGGGGCAAAGGCGTCTAATCGTCATTTGTTTATGAATGTCAGAGGTATTAAAGCTTGTACCACATAATGTTGATGACTTGCTAGCCATCGCTAGCCTTTTTGCTAGCAAGACAAGCTAACGGAATTGCAGACAACCTGCAACAAAACGTACTATTTGGCAAGATACCGTTCAGTAAAAATAAATATTTTGTTCATTCATTGCCATTTTCAGAGTCCGTTTCCAACGGGGTGTAAATTACTGCAATGTGGGGTCACAATATCCTTGCAATATTGTCTGAAAACATTAGCTAGCTAGTCAGTTGGTTAAGCTAGGCATTCGCAGTGCCCCTCCATTCATATCCTGCGCACCGCTTCTTCAGTGTCTTTGAGCAATGGCTACGATCTCTCACTCTTGAGAGAGGCAATTGGATATGTTCCTCAGCCTTTATCGCCTTTCTCGTGATAATGAAAATTCATTGTGTACATGATGCTATGATAGTAGGGCTCAATCAATATGTTTGTCCCTCCTAAATTTAGCGAGCGTCAGCACTCAGTTGGGCCAAGAATATACTGAGTAAATGGAAACCGCGCGTTTTCACATTGTTTTCTACAACTACTATTTTGCCAGCGTCATGTTGAGCACGATATAACATAATTACGTTTAAAGGGATAGTCGTCTTTTGCACTAATGTAGCATATGTGCCTCATTTTGATTGTTTATGAATTCAGTTAAAGAGGTAACCAAAAACAGAACTTTATAAGTTTCTGACAAATAAGCATACATATTCCGTTTGAATTTTATCTCACTGCACGAACAATTGCAAAGTAATTTATTCTGCAAAGGATAGGTTTTCATTTATCGCTTGAACTCCATTGTATCATGTTATTTCATGTTTTTCGCAGTTGACATGGATGATGAAGACGGCAGGTGCCTGCTAGATGTAATTTGGTAAGTAAATATTGTTGCATAGTTTCTATTTGCTGTTTCATAATTTTGATATCAAAAGCCCTGGTTTCTATTTGCTTAGTCACGTTTCTGATATTCAAAGCCCTTATAATAATACCCTTAAATGTGTATGTATATACTTAGGCAACATTTGTGTTGCAAGTCGTTTTCTTACTTTGGCAAAGCTAATTTTCTATATATTACCTCTGAATAATATATATTTTTGTCAAGCTAGAACCAGATTGTTTTGACCTTTCCTTATAAACTCTTTTCTCCCACAGCGACCCAGAAGCACTCAATGACTTCCTCCATGGATCAGAGACCCATGTGAGTTGTTTTTTTAACTAGTTTGGATTCACTTTCCCTGACCAAGCTGCCTGTATGGATAAATAGGCTCCTATTAGCGGCAATTTGACAAAATGACACGCTGATCGCACACAAACACATCAACACAAACACAATCTAACCCGAAACACCCGCCTCCCAATATCCCTCCCCTGCCTCTTTTGTTCTGTTCCATCGGTCTCTTCTGCTATTGGTTATCCCTTTCAAAGGTTGATTGCACTCCTATGTGATTCCCCCATTCAGTAATGCACAATAGGACAAATACTAACCTGATGCTTCCCATCGCTGTACTTTTTATGGCCTCTGTGACTCTTTTCCACCGTGTCTCGTCTCAACGTTTTGTTCTCTGGTTTCTGTACTCAACCCTTTTCTTTGCCTTACTCTTGTTTGACGGCCTGTCTGCGTTTCTCTGTCCTGGTGGTGGTTGCCTTCTGGCTCCGTGTGTCTGGGTACCTGTGGTGTTTGTCTCTGCTATCTGGGGGGCGGGGGGGGGGGGGGGTGTATGTCTGTAGTTGGACACTGACGACCTTTTGGATGGTTCGAGTGACCCCTCCAGCTCGTTCTTCTCCTCTGCTGGGGTGAGTAACGTCCCCCAAGAGTGTTCCCCCCCCCCTATCCCTCCTTGTTTTCCGTGTGAGCATGTAGCATGCACCTCCCTCATGCCACCCCCCCCCCCCCCCCCCCCCTTCCACTAACACACATCTGCACAATATGTTTACCACAAACTCTGGCTGTCTCTGCTCTGCACCTCTCAGGTAGTTCAAACCCTCTCCATGCCATCTCATATCGGAGTGTACCCTTTCCGTCCAGGCGGTTTGAAGTGTTTCTACCTTCCTTCCCGCTCTCCTCTCTAACCCTCAGGGCCTTGTGCCGGAAGTCCAGCCGCCCGTCCAGTTGTCGGTCAGCGAACCGCCGGGCCTTCCTCGAGTCAGCGTGGACCTCGACTTCCTGGAAGACGATGACATCCTGGGGGGATCCTCTGGTGGCGGCGAGAGCGGGAGCAACGGGATCGGGAGCAACCACGAGCCGTGCGACATCCTGCAGCAGAGCTTGGCCGAGGCCAACATCACAGAGCAGAGCCTGCAGGAGGCGGAAGCCGAGCTGGACCTGGGCGCCTTCGGCATCCCGGGCCTCACGCAGGTGGTCCAGACGCTACCGGACGCCAGCCTGTCCGGGGCAGGGGCCACCGCCGTCGGCGTAGGGATAGGAGCAGCAACCATCTTCCCTGGATCCGGCCCCGGCGCCTCCACCACTCCCCCCACCGCCACTGCTGACATGCTGGGCTCGGTCCTGGCCCAGCAGGGCCTCCAGCTCCAGCCCCAGGTCATGAACAAGGCTATCAGTGTGCAGCCCTTTATGCAGCCTGTGGGGCTGGGCAACGTGACTCTTCAGTCCATTTCAGGGCTACAGGCTCTCTCCAACGGGAGTCAGCCAGGGCATCTGGGAATTGGACAGATTCAGGTGGTGGGCCAGCCCACTGTCATGACTATTAACCAATCAGGGCAGCCCATCCTGGCAAAAGCCATGGGGGGGGGCTACCAGCTGCACCAGCCTGGACCTGAGGCAGTGGGCGCTGGGGCACAAGCTGGTCTTGCTGGCTCGGTTCTGAGCAATGCAGGTGGACTTCTGATCCAAGGCGCCAAAGCCACTCTGGGATCGGCAGCTTTAAACGGACCGGCGGTGTCCATCGGCACGACAACCAACAGCGGCGGAGGCGGCATTATGACTGCCCCGGCCGGGCTTTTGGGTTTCGGTGGGGCCCAGCTAGGTGCGGGCATTGCACCCCAAACACAAACTCAGGGCCAAATCATGCAGAACGTGATCATCCAGCGCACCCCTACCCCCATCCAGCCTAAACCCCCCCAGGGGGGCGTTCTCCAGCCCAAACTCTTCAAACAACAACAACAACAACAACAACAACAACAACAGCAGCAGCAGCAGCAGCAGCAGCAGCAGCAGCAGCAACAGCAGCAGCAACAACAGCAACAGCAGCAGACAATAACCCACGCTTTGCAGAACGAAGCCAGTAAGGCTCTAGGGGTGCAGCAAGTTCCTGTCTCTGCCGCTCAGAACGTCACTTTCCTGACGGGCAAGCCAGGTTCCAACATGGTCTTGAGCGCCCAGGCCGCTTCCCAGAACCCCCAGTTCCAACAGGCTCTGTTCAAACAGCAGGCGGCCCATCAGTCCGGCAAGCCCCTCAGCGTGCACCTGTTGAACCAGTCCGGCAGCATTGTCATGTCCTCGTTGCAGGGCCAGAACCACCAGTTCCTGCTGCCCCAACTGCAGGCTGGGGGCCAGATCCTGACCCAGCACCCCGGCGGCCACATCATCACCAGCCAGGGGCCGGGAGGTCAACTCATTGCCAACCAGATCCTGGCCAACCAGAACATCAACCTTGGCCAGGTGCTGGCCTCGCAGGGCCACCCGGCCGGGACCATCCTGTCGGGTCACATCCAGCTGCAGCCGGGCCAGATGGGCCACCCGACCACGCTCTTCCAGATGCCCGTGACGCTGGCGCAGCAGACCCAGAGCCAGAGCCACCCGGTCACGGGCCATGCCCAGCAGCAGACCGTGATCCAGGGCATCCAGCCCATCCAGAACTCCCTGGCCATGCTGAGCCAGGTGGAGGGTCTGAGCCCGGCCGCGGTCAGCCTGCAGCAGGCCCTGCAGCCCCAGGCCGGGGGGGTGCCCAGCAATGGGGCCGGGGTGGCTCTGTCTCAGGGACAGTCCGGGGAGAGTGTCACGGTGCTGGACAGCGCTGTGGACCAGGCCGCCCACCCTGGCCACCCCCAGGCCTCCATCCTCACCATGCAGCAGCAGCCGTCGTCTCTCTCCGTGGCCGTCTCGGTCCCCTCTTCCTCTTCGTCTTGCTCTCCGTCCCTGTCGGTGTCCACCACGTCGTCAGGGGTGACGACGTTGGGGTTGGCCCCCCCGCAGTCCCAGCACAGTCCCCAGGGGAGGGTGGTGTTCACTCCCCAGGGCTCCAGCATGATCCTCAGCCAGGAGTCGCTGCAGATGTTCTTACAACAGGTCAGTGTGAGCCATCGCTCTCTCTCTCACTCTCTCTCTTCCTGTTTAATTGGATTGTGTAAAATGTTAACATTGGCTGAAACGTTAACATGCCTGGGGTGGTGCCCTGTTAGTCTCATCTCTCTGGTGTACTATTCTCCTCCCCCCTCGTTCCTCTCCTCTCCTCCCCTCCCTCCTACCTTCCATCCCCTCCTACCTTCCCAACACGGTAAATGTACTCATGTCAGGAGCAGCACCAGCAGCAAACTGAGAATGACTCCGCCCCCTTTGTGGGCGTGCCGGCGTCTGTTATCGTCAGCAGCAACAGCACCACTGGTCCGGCCCCCTCAGGCCCAGACAGCCAATTAGCTGAGCCTGGGACGGGTCAGAGCCCCGGCCCCTCCCATGGCCCCGCCCACATGGCAGCAGTTGTACAGAAGGTAGAAATGCCCCCTGTTTCTGCTAAGCCCCGCCCACTTGTTGCTGCTGCCGCCGCCACTGCGTTAGGGTCCTGTCTGTTCAAACAGACCTGTCTCTCTCTCTCTCTCTCTCTCTCTGCCTCTCTCTCGCTCTCTGCCTCTCTCTCGCTCTCTGCCTCTCTCTCTCTCTCTCTCTCTGCCTCTCTCTTTCAAACTCTGTCACTCGCCCTCTTTCTCTTTCAAACTCGGTCACTTGCCCTCTTTCTCTCTTCCTCTCTCTATTGCTCTCTCTCTATTCTTCTCCTTCACTACTCAGTCTGGCTTTTTTTTTCTTGTCTGCGTTAGGCCTCTTCCTCCGTGTCAGCTGATTTTCTGCCCTTTCACTTTCATTGTCTTGCTGCATCCATTACCAATCTAGTGATGTAGTAGAACATTTCCATCAATCTTTATTTGCTTTACCATCTTACTTGGATTTCCAATGCTCTGTCTTAATGTCTAAAAGCATGGCCATAACCAAGTGCTTCATGTGCTTATTGTGTCCTCCCTGTAAATCGTGTCTTTTGGATTGTAAGCATTGCTTTCTAGCCTGCTCATTGGTCTCAACTAAAGTTTTAGCTATATCATTGTTCTCATATTTCAGCTCATAACGAAATGATTATGAATGAATGCTGCCAGTTGTGGTGTTTTTTTGCATGCATGTTTTGTTGCTTAAAAGCTGTCCATATATAATGCAACAAACTTTGAAAAACTGCTTGTTCTGTCTGGAACGAGACCCCTTTTGATATGGAGGCACTCAAGTGTCTGACGGTTCCGTTCCAATATCCTTTCAGTTGTCCTATCAGTCACCTGCTCTCTGCGTGACCCCATCCAGCTCACTCACCCTCTCCTCTTCCAATCTCACCCTCCTCTAATCCCTTGCCTAGCACCCTCCTCATGAATGATACGTGATTGATTGCCACATCTACCCCCCGGGTGCTTTCCCCTTCCCCTGCCCCGAGGTGGCTCTATGTCCGCCGTGCTACCAACCTGTGGTTAGGTCCCCCACGGTTTACGACCTCAAACCTAAGATCCCAGCCCCCTCACTTGCTACCGATCCCTCTTCTCCCCATCATCACTGCTCTGCGATCCCTTGCCTCTGGTATTGTTTTTTCTACCTGGATTTAAGATAAAAAAAAAAGATATACATTTTAAAATATTGATTTAAAATAAATTGTGATGGTGTAGCGGTTATAAAATCCAATTGATCAAACGTGCGTTTTGCAGCTCAGATGAGTAAATTGTGTGTTTTGTTTTTTTGGGGGTGGAAAACGTTTTCCCGTGCCTACCCTGTGTCACTTGCCAGACATGTCACCTGCTGAGTCCTGATCTCTCCTCTTTCTGCTTGCAGACCTGTTGACTATGTGCGATTTTTGTCCTTGTTTGTGTCCGTCTATAAGTGTTACTTTTGCCCCAAAATGCCAAGAATGTCAAATAAGCTCGGAGTTTGGCTTTCTGAACGTTGACTTTCTCTTCTTTGTTCTCTAACGTGTGTGTGTGTGTGTGTGTGTGTGTGTGTGTGTGTGTGTGTGTGTGTGTGTGTGTGTTTTTTCCTGTTTGTTTTGCGGTTCCATCCACGTGCTCAGGCTGGACATCAGCAGCCTCTGAGGATCCAGGGCATGTCTCCAGCTCCCTCCCTGACCGCCCACAGAGCAGACAGTCCCCAGCCCTCTCACTCCCCGCTTACTCTCAGCCAGCAGATCCACTCCCCACTCCCCCCTCAGCAGCAGCAGCAGGCCAGGCCCCCCTCCCAGCCCCAGGCTCAGTCCCAGACTCCCTCCCGCTCCCTCACGCCGCAGCCGCCTTTCTTCATCGTCCACAACCCACAGCTCCCAGCCGGCTCCCCTCAACCTGCGGCGCAAAGCCAACCTCAGCCTCATGTCCAGCTCCAGCTCCAGTCGCAGAGCGGACCTCAACCTCCGCCGGCCCCCTTCCAGCAGGACTTGCCCCCCGCCCCCGCCGCCTCCTGCTCCCCTACGCCTCCCACGGCCTCCCCCGTCCAGTACCAGTTCGCCGGGCCCCAGCCTCCCACGCTGGTGAAGGCCTCCGGGCCCATTCCCATCCTGACCGCGGAGCAGCAGCATCATCTCCAGCTGGTGGCGTCTCAGCTCCAGACTCTGTCGGGCATCAGCCAGCCCTCGCCGCAGCAGAAACAGCTGCTAGACAAACTGCATCAGGTAATGATGCTGCTTCCAGATGAAGGGGCTTCAAGGCCTTCTGTTGGGTGCCACAGGGTTTTGAAAGCCGTGTTAACCTTCTGGACCTCGATAACAAATGAGCCTCTATAATACGTTTAAATGTACACATTTTTTTTATCTGAATTGGCAAAACCACGTTAATGAATGCCATTGTCGTGCAGGTTAGTTAAGCCTTGCGTGAAGTCACCTCCAAAAGAACGAGCGCCTCACCACTTGCTCACCCCCCCCCCCCCCCCAGGTCCAACAGAACATTCTCCTGCAGGCCAAGCAGCAGGCTCAGGCCCAGGTCCAAGCCCAGACCCAAGCCCAGCTCCACCTCCAGGTCCAGACGCAGCCCGCCAGCCAGTTCAGCTCCCAGCAGGACGTGCCTCTAGCACAGGTGGTGACGTCATCAGGCGGCGCCGGAGCCTCTGCTCAGCTGACTCCCATGTTGCAGCAGATGTCAGTGCTGGTCAAGACTCCTGCAACAGGTTAGCGAAAACATGCTCTCATGTTTGACCTCGATTTTTAGGTTTTGAGATAAGTTTGTGGACACTGCTGATTTTTTTCTGTGTATTGTGCACGGAAGGATTTGAGACCTTCAATCAAACCTGATTTTAGATACAGTAGCTTAGAGGTAGAAGTCTTGAAAATGATTGCACTTTGACCTCCCATGATGAAAAATAAGGACAGCCCGAGAGCCAATAACTGGCTCCTGCAGTCGCCTGTATTATCTCACAGACAAAATGCGTCTGGCTGAACTGAACAATCTCAGTGGCATTTTTAAGCTCATCTCAATGTCTGACCATGCTTTTCTCACTTTCTCCCAGTGTCCAATGATTTGCAGGTATTCTCAGGAGCCCAAGCGCCAGGCGGTGCCATGGTGAACCAAACAGGGACTCCAGCTAGCCTTAATCAGTCTTTACAGGTAGGTGCATGGAGCCTCCCGTGGTGTCTAGCATCTGCTACCTCACATCAAGAGAACAAACACAAACGGATCCAGTCGAAATAGACCCAAAGGCGTTCCTCTACATTGTTTTTTTTTCTCTCTCTCGACTCTGTCCAGCCAAAAGCAGGAGTGATCAGCTCTGTAGGAGGTCTGTCTTTGGGGAAAGGTGGGGTACAGATGCAGATGATGGGGTCCGGGTTACCTGCTGCTCCACTCCCAGTCGTGCTCACTCAACCACAGGTAAGGCCACCACATATCAAGTTCATACCGGTTTTGAAGCAGCGTTTGTGGCTGTTTTCTTTTGGTTTTCCTTTTGCCTTATGTATTTGCCTAACTCTTGTGGGAATACCGTTGGGTTCTTCAGAGACTTTTACCTGGTAATATACGAATGTACACCATAGACTCTCTCTAAAATCTATGGTGTACATTTGTGTATTACCAGGCAATTCTGTATCATATGGCAGAGATGGAGACTAGGAAGACATTGTACCTTGGCTGTTATGTCACAGCAGTTTTTTTTCTGTCCCAGATTTCCACAATAAAGATGCCTTTCGGCGCGGAGCCGAGCAAGGAAGCCAGGTATGTGTTTTTAGAGCTGTGTGTGTGTGTGTGTGTGTGTGCGTGTGTGTGCGTGTGTGTGCGTGTGTGTGCGTGTGTGTGCGTGTGTGTGCGTGTGTGTGTATGACAGAATTCTCGTAACCACTGATGGCTCTCTGTGTGTGTGTGTGTGTGTGTGTGTGTGTGTGTGTGTGTGTGTGTGTGTAGGATGCTGGAGCAGCTGAGGAAGCAGCAGGGCGGCGCCCTCCACCCTAACTACAGCACTCCCTTCCACAACTTTGAGGACTCGCTGAGCAGACTGCTACCGTACCACCTGTACCAAGGCACCGCCTCCTCACCCACTGACTACCGCAGAGGTAGAGACTCCATCAGTCCGTCCTCCCTTCAACAGGCTGACGATACACTCCATCGCCTGCTTTTAGAGTTGACGGTCTCAGACAGCTTCTCTGTCGCCTGCTTTTAGAGTTTACGGTCTCAGACAGCTTCTCCGTCGCCTGCTTTTAGAGTTGGCGGTCTCAGACAGCTTCTCTGTCGCCTGCTTTTAGAGTTTACGGTCTCAGACAGCTTCTCCGCCGCCTGCTTTTAGAGTTTACGGTTTCAGACAGCTTCTCTGTCGCCTGCTTTTAGAGTTGACGGTCTCAGACAGCTTCTCTGTCACCTACTTTTAGAGTTTACGGTCTCAGACAGCTTCTCCGTCGCCTGCTTTTAGAGTTCACGGTCTCAGACAGCTTCTCTGTCACCTACTTTTAGAGTTTACGGTCTCAGACAGCTTGTCTGGCGCTTGGAACATGGTTTAGAACAAGTCTCAATGCTCTGTCGTCGATGTGTCTTTATGGGTTGTGTGTCATGAATTTAAAATGCAGAATTCACTCTGACCAACCGATGTCTCTCCCTCTCTCAACTCCTGCCAGTGGACGATGAATTTGAGACGGTCTCCTGCCAGCTCCTGAAGAGAACGCAGGCCATGCTGGACAAATATCGCCACCTGCTCTTCGAGGAATCCAAGGTAACTATTTAAGCTGTTTTCTTGGTGTGGTGTTTTTGTTTAGTGTGTGTTTGTTGGTTTTGGCGGTCTCTCCCTGCTTCGGAGCTGTTTGTGACCTGATGTGTGTCTGTGTGTGTGTCTGCGTGCCTGAACCCGAGCAGAGACTGGGGCCCTCGGCAGAGATGGTGATGATTGACAGGATGTTCATCCAGGAAGAGAAGATGGCTCTGGGCCAAGACCGCCTCCTGGCCAAGGAGAGACCAGGTAACAGCATTGATCTGATTCTGCTTTGTATTTTAAAACCTCATTTTATGTAGAATATTTCAACCTAATTTCATATATATATTTTTTTATCTTAGTTTTATGTATGTCTGTATAGAAATGATCAAGATATATTTTAACTGTTACTCTATCTGACTCAAATTCCACTGGGGTCTTTTTTGTATTCTCCTTTACTGTGTTGAGAAGATGTATTGTTCATGATAGACTACTTCCTTGTGACCTATGCTTAAAGTGAAACGATGGTTCTCGGTGACAGTTTGATGAGCTCATGTAAATGAGTGAGCAGACCAGCCCTAGTGTAATTAACGAATTAGCTTCATGTCCAGACCAGCCCTAGTGTAATTAATGAATTAGCTTCATGTCCAGACCAACCCTAGTGTAATTAATGAATTAGCTTCATGTCCAGACCAACCCTAGTGTAATTAATGAATTAGCTTCATGTCCAGACCAACCCTAGTGTAATTAATGAATTAGCTTCATGTCCAGACCAACCCTAGTGTAATTAATGAATTAGCTTCATGTCCAGACCAACCCTAGTGTAATTAATGAATTAGCTTCATGTCCAGACCAGCCCTAGTGTAATTAATGAATTAGCTTCATGTCCAGACCAGCCCTAGTGTAATTAATGAATTAGCTTCATGTCCAGACCAACCCTAGTGTAATTAATGAATTAGCTTCATGTCCAGACCAGCCCTAGTGTAATTAATGAATTAGCTTCATGTCCAGACCAGCCCTAGTGTAATTAATGAATTAGCTTCATGTCCAGACCAACCCTAGTGTAATTAATGAATTAGCTTCATGTCCAGACCAGCCCTAGTGTAATTAATGAATTAGCTTCATGTCCAGACCAGCCCTAGTGTAATTAATGAATTAGCTTCATGTCCAGACCAGCCCTAGTGTAATTAATGAATTAGCTTCATGTCCAGACCAACCCTAGTGTAATTAATGAATTAGCTTCATGTCCAGACCAGCCCTAGTGTAATTAATGAATTAGCTTCATGTCCAGACCAGCCCTAGTGTAATTAATGAATTAGCTTCATGTCCAGACCAACCCTAGTGTAATTAATGAATTAGCTTCATGTCCAGACCAACCCTAGTGTAATTAATGAATTAGCTTCATGTCCAGACCAGCCCTAGTGTAATTAATGAATTAGCTTCATGTCCAGACCAGCCCTAGTGTAATTAATGAATTAGCTTCATGTCCAGACCAACCCTAGTGTAATTAATGAATTAGCTTCATGTCCAGACCAGCCCTAGTGTAATTAATGAATTAGCTTCATGTCCAGACCAACCCTAGTGTAATTAATGAATTAGCTTCATGTCCAGACCAACCCTAGTGTAATTAATGAATTAGCTTCATGTCCAGACCAACCTAATGTAAAAACATCACGTCACCTGCGCGTTTGTCACAGAAAACATTTCCTGTGTCCTTGCAGAGGAGTTTGTTGCCAACGCCCGGATGATGGAGAGTGCAGCGGCTTCCATGGCCCAGCAACGCACCCTTCATTCTGCTCAGCCCTGTGGCTCAGGCAGCATCGGGGGGGCCACGGCACCTGCCCCGCCTCCCCCGGCTGTTCCACCCCCCGTCCCTAAAGTGGCTCCGGCCCCAGCAACCACGCCCGCTCCCGCCCCCGCTCCGGCCCCGGTCCAAGCGCCGCCCCCCGCCCCTCCAGTCCGCTACCCCCCGACCAAGTTGGTGATAAAGCAGGGTGGAGGCGGGGCCTCCGTATCCTGGTCCAGTAGCTGTTCACCGGCCCCGGCTGCAGGGCTCCGATTGGTTGCCGAGCCAGCCCACCGGGGCTCTTCTAGCCGCGGGCCGTCTTCGTCATCGCTCTCCTCCTACTCGTCCTCCTCCAGTCGGGTCGCCGCCGCCGTTGTCGCCGCCGACGACGACGACGCCATGCCTCAGCGAAGCAGCAAACCGCCCATGAAGACCTACGAGGCCCGCCGGCGAATAGGCCTGAAGCTGAAGATCAAACAGGAGGCCGGCTTCAGCAAGGTGGTCCACAACACGGCGCTGGACCCAGTGCACCACACACCCCAGCCCCCGCCGCACAGCACCCCGCCCCCGCCCAAACCCCAGCCCCCCCCGCCCCCCCCCCAGGCCCAGCCCCCGCCCGCACCGTCGCACCCCAAGGCGCTCCCCATTGCACAGCCCCCGAGCAGAATCGTTAGAACTCCGCCCCCGGCCTGCGGCGGCGCCTCCTTGGCGGCGGTCTCCGTGGCAACCGCTCAGGCCGACCCCGCCCCGCGAGCCACGTCGCTCAGCGCCGCCGCCCCTCCCCTTTCGTCTTCGTCCTCTTCTTCCTCTCAGCCGTGGTCTTCGTCGTCCTCCGTGACCCCCTCCTCCGTGACCCCCTCCTCCACGACGCAGATGAACGGCACGCTGGAGCACCACGACGTGGGCGGGGCCAAACGCCACCCCGCCGCCACGGCCACGCCCCCTCAGACCACCTGCCGGCTGCCCCTGCGGAAAACCTACCGGGAGAACATCAGCCCCCGCGTCCGTCCCGGGGTGCCTGGGGGCGGGGACGACACCCTGCCCTACCCCCGCCCCACGCCCTCGCCCCCCAGAGCCCCGGCCTCGGCCCCCGCCTCGCCCGCCCCGGAGCAGACGGTGATCGCCAGCGTGAAGCTGGAGAAGAGAGGCCGCGACGCAGAGCCCGGCCACGACGCGGGCCGGCTGGGGAACGCCGTGCAGGGGCTGGACCAGGTGGAGGAGGCCTTTTACCGCGGGGTGAAGAACACCCCGCGCCTCTGCGGCGCTCACCTCCCGGACACGGAGGAGCCACAGCAACAGCAGCAGCAGCAGCAGGAGGAGGAGGGGGGGGGAGGAGGAGGAGGGGGGCAAAGACGAGGAGCACCCAGACCAAGAGACTGACGCGGGGCACTACCGCAGGACCAGCGGCAAAAGCCGGCAGAGGGCCGGCGGGACGTTTGGCCGCATGGACCAGCACGCACCCGGGCCCCCGTCCCCAGACTTCCCGTGCGCCCGAGACTCTTCGTCGTCACTTCCTGCCAAACGCTGCAAGTCGGACTCTCCCGACATGGACAACGCCAGCTTCTCCAGCGGCAGCCCCCCCGATGAGTCTCTGAACGAGCACCTGCAGTGTGCCATAGACAGCATCCTCAATCTGCAGCAGGGGCCCTCGTCACGGAGCTCCAAGGGCCGACCGGGGAGGCCCCGTCACCACCACCACCATCATCCTCACCAGAGACCAGGGGTCCCGGGGGTCCCGCCGGCCGCCCCGTCCCATAGGCCCTCAGTCCCTCCATCCTCCTCCTCTTCGTCTTTGGCACAGCACCCCCAGGTGGCTGGGAGGGGACACAACGGCAGCCTGGTGCCGCAGACTCACGGTAGATAACAGCTCCCTCAGCCTCTGGGCCAGCCTGACAGACTCACGGTAGATAACAGCTCCCTCAGCCTCTGGGCCAGCCTGACAGACTCACGGTAGATAACAGCTCCCTCAGCCTCTGGGCCAGCCTGAGAGACTCACGGAAAGGAGGAGAGGGAGAAGGGAAAGTGCGCTGTGAAAACAAACTTCACTGGACTCTAGCCAAGCTATGTTCGATTTGTTTGTCCATTTGAATTGTCCAGACATATTTTTGTTGTTGTTGTTGTTGTTGATGTTTACGACTAGCCTAGTTGCTTACACCATGGATGGATGGGAGCGTGCAGGCTGTCATGGCATGGAGGGTGATTAGGCTGGAGGCATTTGGCATACACTGTCCGCGGACAGCGTGAAGTTGAAGCTGCCAGTGTTTTTTTACTCTTTCATTCGTTCAGCCATGGTTAAAGCACATGATTTTGTCGGAAGTTGTCGTTGCTACTAATTTCTTCACTTTTCTCTTCCTTCACTTCCAGTATTTTTACATTCCTTGATTTTTTTTGGTCAATCGTGTCTTGGCTTCTGTAGTTGGTCTGCTTGGTAAAATGTCTGCGTTTAGCACCAAGGCAACCCATAGCAGTCGTGTTTTCACGCTGGTTCAAGGGGCCTTGCTAAGCGGGAGGACATTTCGTCATCGCGTCGATTCATCTAGCAGGAGTGATTTCGTTTTGAATCACCATGCTATCTGCAGCGCGTACTTAACGTCAGCATTTTCTTAAACATGTTTCATAACCGTAGGTGTGTCATGTCGAGACAGCTGCTTTCTGTAGTGAAGTGGTTAACCCTTGCGGCTGCTACTCCTATAGGATCTGCATTACTGTAACAGAGGTGTGTGTGTGTGTGTGTGTGTGTGTGTGTGTGTGTGTGTGTGTGTGTGTGTGTGTGTGTGTGTGTGTGTGTGTGTGTGTGCGCGTGCGTGCAAATGAGCGCATAACAAAGAAACTCACTTACAGTACACACACGTTAAAACACAATTTCTTATTCCGTTTTTTTGAATGTTTATCCATTTATTTGGGCCTCTCCTGTTGCGCCGCTCACTAGCAGGTTTAGGACATTTATGCATTTGAATCCACAGGGGGCAGGCCAGTCCTCAATGTTTTTTTTCCTCTCTGTTCGATTTTGTCTTGTCACTGTCCCTTTCTTTCTCTTCCTCCTTCAACGCCTGGTGGACAATTCAAACTCAAACTCAGCAAGAGCTTAGACATGGGGAATTAAGAACAATAATAATGTACAAAAACAAAACTGTCAGAGAATTTGAAATATAGTATTACAGATTAATTTTGTATTGTATTTATTGTGTATAATGACACTTTTTAAAAAGAAATGTACATTTAGTAAGACTGTAAATTAAACCTTGCTTCTTTTATGAAAAGTATGTTTTTTGTAATTCTCCTATTTTTGTGGAAACAAAATCTATATCGTAAACTGTTATTGACTATTGATAAAATATGTTTGGCATGCTACTTGGAAGTTAAAGATGAACTAGGCAAAGGTGACTATTCCAGAACATAACATTATGGATAGCAATACAAAAGCGTACATGCAGCTGCTTGCTGCTACTATATTTTGGTTCAGGTAGAAGGATGAGCTTTTAAATGGGGAGGTTTGCAGTCCCATCCAGCAGGTGGTGCATCGTAGTGGAAACGTTTGGCTGCCTGGTGTTTGTGCCCATAGGGTTCAGAGTTTGGGAGGGGCGCCAGAGAGTTCGAAAAGAGATGAGAGTTCGAAAAGATTCAGCATCAGAATTGTGGGCTGTCGCAGTAAGTTCATGGTACAACAGTGGACAAAGTTCAATGTATTTAATTTATTATGGGAATGTATATAAGTATCCTTTTCTAAATACTTTTTCATAAGTTGGTGTTCCTGCCTTCGTTTCAGACAACTGTGTGAAAGAACATAGGATAGTTTTAAGTGTTGAGTCAGCTGTCACCAATGTACGTTGACTCCACCCAAATCATTTATTTGACAGCCCCCCTCTGTTTGGCCCACACCCTAACCACTGGGTTCCCTCTCATCCCTGCCCTACAGAGCTAACGTCTTATTGCTTACCCCTCTGTGTTGCTAGGCATCCATTGAAGAGGAGGTGCGATAGAATAACAGGCAAAGGCTAAAACACAGAACAGAAAAAGAGAGTGGAGAGTTCAGAAGGAAAAGTCTTGTTTCAGTTGACCGAGTGTGTGCGTGTCTGTGTGTATGTGTGTGTGTGTGTGTGTGTGTGTGTAGGCTAGTGTCCCCGGGTTCCCTCTGAAAGCAGCTTGAAGATCCCTGCCAGGAACTGGGGCTAAACTGAAACGTATGAAAACGTTGGAGGAAGACCATTATTCCACACACAACCAGCTGCCTTGACACTGTGAAGTCATACATAGCCGCCGTCCGTCCGAGAGATACCCTCGTTTTTTTTTTTTTTTCCTTTTCAAGTGAGACGGGGTTTTTTTTCTTCTTCTCCAGACTCAGCGAGGCGAGAGATCGAAAAGTTTGAAGTGCATCCTCAAGAATCTCTTAGTAAGATCTGCCTTTCTTTTTGCTCTCGGGTTCGTTGAATTTATTCCGGTTGGTCTCATCCTTGACCAATTTCATTGTCGTGGAAACATTTTGTTAAAGATAAACCCTGGTTTTCATTCTAGAGTCTGATTCGTGGAGGAAAGGTTCAAGCTTGCTGCATTTCTGTGACCTTTGAGGTTGGATATGCAACATTTAGGGTCATTCTATTCCCACTGTGACTATACATTGTAAAATAATTTAAAACATTGTAGCTTAATAATGCATGTCAGTACTTGGTTACAAATCTAAATCAGGGTAATTTTAACTGTGTAATTTGTGCCATTGGATTATGTTGACAGGTTGTACATTTTCCTTTTGCTTAAACATAACATTTTTTGTTCCAAGTCCAAAACTGAGTTTAATTTATGGTGTGCCAGCCCACAAGGCATTTTCCGTCATATTTTAAAGTTTGGCAGCTTCTCTCACAGCCTAGTCCAAACAGTTCATACTCGTGAGAGCCTTGTGAATCAGCTTTCATCTATACCGATTTCGATCTTTACCCATAAAATAATTTTCCTGTCCGTGTACAAATTGTATCTAATTGCTGTTGCTTAGGCCTACATTTTTAGCCTTCGCCATTTTGTCAGGCGCAGGGCTTCAATTTGTCTTGTGACATGTCTAGGCTCTGTAGGCCCATTTATGCACTGGGGCAGAGTTGGGCTCTTGGTTCAAGTGAGAATAATTCTCTCCACAGACGAGTTAACATCTGTTGATGTGTGTCTTTCTCCTGGTCTGCCAGCCTCTGTCTTGAATAAGCTGAGAGCTGCCTTACGCCTGAATCAGGAGCACACACAGTCACACACTCGCACTTAACGTTCATGCCTCAATTATCTCTGGTCTAATGTTTTCCATTGGAGTGCCATGGAAGTAATAAACCGCCCATGTCGGCGTTGTAAGGATCTAATGTGTCGGTACTCGTAGGGACTCATCTCAGCCTGAGGTGAGGCTATGTCCCCCCCCCTCCACACACACACACACACACACTCACACTCCCATAGCTGCTAACAGTTTTTTATCGTGCGAACAATTGATAGTCGTTCACTCATTTAACATTCCAGTGAGAACAGGGCCCTGCAATGAGGGAATGTCTCACTCATTTCAATGTAAGGAAATGAGTTGGCCCTGTGCAAATGAGAAGGCTGGGCCTTGGGGGGGGGTGTTTTTTCCACAACGAACACTCCGACTTTTTTCCAGGCGTGCACCGACAATGCACTGCAGTCTCAGAGTAGCCTAAAGACGTCTCTCCAGATTCCACGTCCCTAGGAAAAGAGCCAGCAGCCTGGAACACAGCCCTGCTGCTTCTTCTGAATAGTGGTCTCAGGACGCTAGCTCACTAAGATTTGTTTGAACAATCATGATCTCTTTTTCAAGGGCGGTGGCATTTTTCTAATTCAAGAGGGCACGACCCAGACCTGAGACAAAAAAAACTTTTTACAACAGAGAAAGAGAGAGAGAGAGAGAGAGGTGGGTCCAAGGACAACTGAGCGACGTTCATATAAATACAGGAAACAGCTGAAGACCTTCTGAGGTTTAGCCACAGGAAATATCACCATACCGTACGTATACGGTAGGGCAACTCACCCTCCTTCACAGAGTCTTAAAGAATCTGTCGCGCCATACCACTTCTGCTCCCTCTTACTCTCTACAGCCAATCATCATGTCCCGCTGGGGGAGGAAAAATGTGAAGAAAGCCCCGGAGGTGATCCGGACGGTGACCGAAGGCCTCAAGTCGCTGTACAAGAAGAAGCTGCTGCCCCTGGAGCAGTACTACGGCTTCCATGACTTCCATTCCCCTGGTCTGGAGGACGCCGACTTCGACAACAAGCCAATGGTGTTGGTCGTCGGGCAATACTCCACAGGGAAGACCACCTTCATCAAGTAAGGAACTAATATAGTGAGATTGAAAAAAAAAAAAACATGCCCACCATTGTGCCTCATGCAGACAAAGTCTCACGTGATTCAATGATGTCTTTGCGCTGATTTATTTGAAACCCTTGTAGCTTGAACTTCTAAAAGATCTGAGTGGGGGGCATACTGTTCCTACTGTATGTGAAATTGTGTCCAAAAACAGAACATGAAGGACTTATTGTCTGGCTTCACTGTCTGTTTAAAAGAAACTGACGTACATGTCTTGGACACTTTGACTGTCTGTTTGTCCGTGGTTTTGTCTGTAAATATGATTGTGTGTGTGTGTGTGTGTGTGTGTGTGTGTGTGTGTGTCTCCAGGTACCTGCTGGAGCAGGAGGTCCCAGGCAGCAGAATAGGCCCTGAGCCCACCACCGATTGCTTCACGGCCATTATGCATGGCGACGTGGAGGGGGTCATCCCCGGTAACGCCCTGATTGTGGACCCTGACAAGCCCTTCCGCAAACTCAACCCCTTCGGAAACACCTTCCTCAACAGGTGAGTGGCTGGGAGGCAAGGATGCCTGGGTACGTTGTATTGATTAAGAAACTGTCGAGATTGAGGGAGTTTGGGGAAAACATGGATCAAAGCCATTCAAACGAAGCCTTCTCGTTTGAGTGAGAGAAGCAACCCCCCCCCCCCCAACTACCTCAAGAGGGGGAGAGCGAGAGATAACAGAAAAAGTGAGTCAGTTTTTGTTCAATGGAATTTCAAGTGCCCGTGCCAAATTTCAGAGCGGGGAGGGACTTGCTTTATTTGTGGAAAAATAGAGAAGGGAGCGATATCACCCGAGAGGGTGATGAAAGCTACATATACGCAGAAGAGAACTTGTGATATCGGTTTATTCGCTTTGAAGGGCGTAGAAGGGGAAGCTTCATAGATCCTCGGGGCACAGACAAACAGAGGAGGAATGAGTTGGGTAAAGACCTGGCAAATGTTTTGAACAACAAACATAGCACCAAAGGGCTTTTTGACTTTTTAGTCCCGGAGTTTGCCAGCTTTTTATGGGGTGTTTTTCCGTTGATGAAAACCACTTGTGAGTGGTTAATGGACAGCGATCTGTGTCATTGCGCCAAGCTAATCCTGCTGTCGGTGTGTGGCTAAACACAGAGAATATATTGAAAAGAATAGAATAGAACTAGTTGTTTTTTTTACCTGACATCTGGGTCATTGCTTAGGCCACCCCAGTCATAACATTACAAGGTAGAACAGCCGTCCCTCATCCACGGGGGCCCCTGCACTGACAGCTGCTGTCAACAGAGTTCTTGTGTCCCTCTGGCCACGTCCTGTTTGCCCACTAGAAACAGCCTCGAGCTAACCAACGCCTTTGTTCCAGGGGAGTCCCTGGTCCACTGCTCTGCCTGCTGGGCCCGGGGGCCATGTTTGGTGTCTCCTCTTTTACCCGTGGACTTCCTGTTCTGGGGAGGGAGGGGGGGAGGGGGGGGGACTGCGGGCTCGTTAAAACCATGAGCTGCAGGAAGTGGCGCGTGTTGTTCCAAGCTTCACATCATTAGTGGGGGCCTTATTGTTTGATTCTGGCAGTGGCGGTGGTTTTCCGTCAGGAAACCCTGTTGCATTGAGATGCAGTGCTTCCACACAATGGGCAGCCGTGGGAGGGGCACCTGTGGAGGCTCCACAATACGCTCCTTCCTTAGATCCCGTTAGCAGCCACGATAAGGCACAGCCGTGTTTCGCATGATTCACATTCTTTCCAACCAGACTCTCCCCCCCCCCCCCCCCCCCCCTAAGGAGCCTGACCTTAGACATTCTGGGGGGATGTGTGTCACATTTTTTCAGCATAGCAATCAGGCTCAAGTTTCAACCCCTGTGCTTCTCTTATACTTGATTCTTGTTAAGCAAGATTTGATTTAAAAAAAAAACAAATACGTTTTTAGAAACCAGTGTGTATTTTTAAACCATCAATGGAGTTGTCCCTTTACCTAAATCGTTGCATTGTGGTTATTAAATCAATTATTATACTATTATATATTTTCAAGGTACGTTTAGTAACACAGACGTGTTTGAAACATGCTATTTAAAAACTGGCTCTGTTGCATGATTGTGTGGTTAGATTCCAGTGTGCCCAGCTGCCCAACCAGGTCCTGGAGAGCATCAGCATCATTGACACGCCCGGCATCCTGTCGGGGGCCAAGCAGCGAGTGAGCCGAGGTGAGGGAAATAGCAAAGGTGAGAAGCGGGGGCGCACTGGGGCAAAGGCCTGGAGAGAGAGAGAGAGAGCGAGCGAGCGAGAGAGAGAGAGAGACATGAATCTTCCTCCAGCCCCACCTTCTCCATCGCCTCCCCATTTCCGCTCACACAGCTCCTGCTCTTCCTCACCCCTGCCCTGGCCCACTGTATCTAACCCCATGTGGCAGTTGCCGCCATATTGTGTCAGGATGAAACTTGGCAGAAGTGCGGCGATGTTATCTGACCCTCGGTGGTAAGTAGGGGAGCGATCCAACCGTAATTAGGAACAGGGAGAGCGTTCTCTAAATTCCTTTGACATCGCATCTGGAAAAACTTACTGAGAGAACAAACAAGGAAATTATCATTTTTTTCGAGCATGCCTCATCACTTTTCCTAATCATCGGCCCCTTTGTTCCACTCAGTATCACAACAATCACAGCGGACGAGTGACTAACCAGATGAGCCTGTTGGAACAACCATGTAAAGTTGGATATGTCCTTGACCCGTGCCATCAGTGGGAAATGTGTTATTTGTTTGAAACGGATGGCCTCGTTTGAGTGTCAACATTGTAACGTAGACTGTATAAAGTTGATGTCAGAAAACAATGGGAGACTATTGAAAGCCAATCTGTAACGGGATACTTAGTAACCTAGGTAGTTCAGAGATAATCAAGGTGTGGGAAGCCTCCTTTTGTCCATATTCACGTTCTTCCCCCCTCGTTTGGGTGTGCACGTGTTTCCGGTATCCCATCCGCTGAAATATCAGTGTCTTCTCTTTCTCCTCGTTCCAGGCTACGACTTCCCCGCCGTGTTGCGCTGGTTTGCGGAGCGCGTCGACCGCATCGTCCTCCTCTTTGACGCGCACAAGCTGGAGATCTCCGACGAGTTCTCAGAAGCCATCGGCGCGCTGCGCGGCAACGAGGACAAGCTGCGCGTGGTGCTGAACAAGGCCGACATGGTAGACACGCAGCAGCTGATGAGGGTGTACGGCGCTCTGATGTGGTCCCTGGGGAAGGTTTTCGGCACGCCCGAGGTTCTGCGGGTCTACATCGGCTCCTTCTGGGCCGAGCCCCTGCTGGTCCCTGACAACCGTAAGCTGTTTGAGCTGGAGGAGGAGGACCTGTTTGCGGACATCCAGAACCTGCCCCGCAACGCTGCCTTGCGCAAGCTCAACGACCTGGTCAAGAGAGCCCGGCTAGTCAGGGTGGGTGGCTTAAACGTATCGTGTAGTTTAATCAGACTTGATCACAGTTTAACTCAGGTTCAGGTTCAATTCTATTCGGTTTAAAATGCTAAAGTTACTTTAAGATAAACTTTCCCAAAATAATACAAAACTAGCTTATATCTACTTTAAAGGAATGGGTCAATTTTGGGGGAAATAAGATATGTGCCTACTTACCCCCAATCAGACGAGGTGATTGATATCAATCTCATGATCGTTCGTCCAATAATGGTAAGTGGTTATTTAGGTAAGTAGGTAACCTAAACCTAACCCTAGTTTAGCACATAGGCTGTAAGCCATGGGTAAGGGCTAGCATGGCTCCGTCAAAAGTGAAGAAAATACACCTTAAGGTGTAAGTGTAGGAACATGTCCTTTTCCCCCCAAAAGTTGCACTATGCCTTTACGTATGGCTAGCTCTACACCTTAAGCCTATGCATATGAAATGTGATAACACAACTCTCATCCTCTAGGTCCATGCCCACATCATCAGCTATCTCAAACAGGAAATGCCCTCAGTGTTCAGGAAGGACAACAAGAAGAAGAACCTGATCTACCAGCTGCCTGTAATCTTCTCCAAGATCCAGCTGCAGCACCACATCTCTCCAGGGGACTTCCCAGACTGCACAAAGATGCAGGTTAGTGCCAACTGTTGCAATATAGGAAGCCAGAGAAAATCTGGAACTGATGCATTTCCCTTTGGAATAAGCCGGTCTTGAAGAAAAACGGAGGGAGACAGTCAGATTTCTTTTCTAAATGTGCAGCTGCCCACAGCTTAGGATATTTAGGCTGATTTCCTACACGTTGTCTAGGTGTAGTCCTTAATTTGACAAACTTAACAGTGGAACGAGAGCTCCTTTGTTTGGTTGACAAACTAGACATTTTGCTAGCAAGGATAAGGGTACTTCACAACAGCAAAAACCTTACACATATTATACAGTTTACCGTACATAAAAATAAACCACATGTTACGAAAGCTCCCTCCATACTGGTGGGGCCTCGGTGTGTCACACACTCCCTCTCTGTTGGCGTGTCCAGGAGCAGCTGCTGGTGCACGACTTCACCAAGTTCAAGTCCCTGAAGCCCGGCCTGATGGCCGCCCTGGACGAGCTGCTGGCCACCGACATCGCCACGCTGATGCCCCTGCTGCGCCAGGAGGAGCTGGAGGCCAGCGAGCACCTGGGCGTGCAGGGCGGGGCCTTCCTGGGCACCCGGGCGGGGCCCTTCACGGCGGGCGACCCCTTCGCCGAGGAGAACGGCGAGGCGGGCTGCGGCGACGAGGAGGAGGACTGGGTGGTGACCAAGGACAAGCCCAAGTACGACGAGATCTTCTACAACCTGGCGCCCAACGAGGGGAAGCTGAGCGGGACCAAGGCCAAGGACTGGATGGAGAGCACCCGGCTGCCCAACTCCGTGCTGGGACGCATCTGGAAGCTGTCGGACGTGGACCGCGACGGCATGCTGGACGACGAGGAGTTCGCCCTGGCCAGCCACCTGATCGAAGTGAAGCTGGACGGCCATGGGCTGCCCGGGGAGCTCCCCAGCCGCCTGATACCGCCCTCCAAACGCAGGCAGAAAGGCTCCGATGCATAGACATGAAGGACTGACCCCCCAGCCCCCCCCCCCGTGAGCCTGGACAGAGCAACGCCTCTCACAGCAGCCTCACAACTCGTGCTACTGTCCTTCTTCACCTTCATTTGTCCCCCAGCTTGTTCCCTCTTGTCCTCTGCGTATCTTTCTTTTGTCCCCTATGTTGTCTTTGTCCTCTTGTTTCTGCGTATCGTTTTGGTCCCCTACCTTGTCTTTGTCCTCTTGTCCTCTGCGTATCTTTCTTTTGTCCCCTACGTTGTCTTTGTCCTCTTGTCCTCTGCGTATCGTTTTTGTCCCCTACGTTGTCTTTGTCCTCTTGTCCTCTGCGTATCTTTCTTTTGTCCCCTACGTTGTCTTTGTCCTCTTGTTTCTGCGTATCGTTTTTGTCCCCTACGTTGTCTTTGTCCTCTTGTCCTCTGCGTATCTTTCTTTTGTCCCCTATGTTGTCTTTGTCCACATGTCTCTGTGTATCTTTTTTTTGTCCCCTACGTTGTCTTTGTCCTCTTGTCCTCTGCGTATCTTTTTTGTCCCCTGCGTTGTCTTTGTCCTCTTCCGATGATTCATTATGTCCTCTACTCCCCTAGCTCTCCCATTTCCTTGTCCCATTGACCTCCTATCCCAATCAACCGTGTCCTTTTTGTCTTTTTTGCTCGCCAAACAAGTTCCTGTTTTCATGTTCATGTTTGTTATTTTATACTGTAGCAATACATAGATGTGTTCGCAGAGCTTGAGTAAAATAAAAGACTGATGCCCGTTCTTTATTTTAAGGTAGCAGTATTTCTAAATCACAACTCCTGTATTCACATTTAACGGATGTACGGTTAAGAAAAGAGGTGCAGAACTTGCAGTTCGACAGACTCTGTTTAAACATTCCTGCAACATTTATGTTACAATATCCCTTCTAATATCTCAACTATCATCAACATATTTGTATGTGCTGTATCTTGTCCAGTGTTACTCAAATCGATATACTTTTTCAATAGTCAAAGAATTAGACTACCTACTTATGCTCAACAGTTGTCTTGCTGATTTCTGAACTGATGTATTGGAAGCTTGTCCGTTCATCGAGTCCAAGTCTGAATGCACTTCCATTTCATTTTTGCCATTGATTCAATTACATTTGTCTTGCACCCAGTCACATACATCGTATTTTTGCTCGTTATCACTTCGCTCAAATGTGTAATTACTTTGATCAATTTTGTATGTTGCTGAACCATAGGTTCTTGTTGTGTAAATGATTGTCACGTGCTATGAGGAAATTGTCCACGAGTGTTATCGATACTTTATCTAGTGACTACTGTGCACAGCTTCACCAAGCACTCACATCTTCTCTTTACTTATTAAATACACTTTATTGACTGTGATCATACTTGTTTTGGTTTCTCTCTTTCCATCAATGATACAATTATGTAAAGAAAAAACAAGCAACAAAACTGAGCAAATAAATCATGGTTAAGAGCATTTTCCTTGAGTTAGAATAGCTCAGTGTACAGCACATGTATTAAAGCGAAACAGGATTCCCCATGGGCTCACTAAGTTAGAGTTGGGGCACATAGACCTTTTTCTTTAACAGTTGGTCTCTCAGTGACAGACCACATAAACAGTGAGTCACTGTCTCCTCTGCCAAGAACCCATACCACCATTTTCCAGTGCACTCTCACTCGCTCTCCCTTAACCTCTCTTGAGAAACCTTAAGCACACGTCCACACACACGTACAACGCAGACACATTTCCTTATCCCTTCTCGGACCTCTGCTCGATGGCTCACAAGCTCCACTAGTCAGGATACGTCATGGTCTTCTATGCTCTCCATACATCCTCTGTGTAAACAGTGGTTTTAAAAAGGACCCCTGTGTGTACATATGCGAAGCCTGTGTGTGTCCTGTCAGCCTTCGGGGCTTCCAAGTTTGGAAAAGGGAGGGGAGGGAGGGTTCTCTCTCCCTCCCTCCCTCCCTCCCTCTTCCACTCCTCCATGGAAAGACACACAAACGAGAAACAGAGGCAATCCGCCCCATTCCTCCCCTCTCTCCGGTTTGCCGAGTGACTCACATGTGAAGAATGTGGTGGGCTGGCCTAAGAGTTATTAATATCTCTTTTCCTAGGGTCCGCTAAGTTTCCCTAGGCTCATGCACAGTGGATTCAGAGACACTGTACCTTTATGAAAGACGTTTAACAACACCCCCCTATATGGAGTTTTCCCTGAACTGAAGCAAACCACACCTTCTGCCTGTGCGCGCACGTGTGTTAGTCTGTGTGAGTGTGTGTGTGTGTGTATGGCGGGGGGAGGGGGGGTTAGTGTTCCCCAAAGAGCAGATTAGGATAATTATGTAAATAAGTGTTTGTAATTAGACAACTTAACACATAAGTGTGAATGTTTGAGGTCAAACAGAAATTCTCCCATGCAGAGCATGAGTTGCTGAACTGAACTCTTCACATTTCCCAATCAGAGTTGGCAGAGTCATGTGTTTTAGTCTGAGTAATTGTAGACAGTGTGGAGCAGATGTCAGCTTAGTTGTTATTGCAACTTTGCAACAAAATTAGTGACTGGATCTGGATTCAATTTCCATCAATATTTACCTTACAGCTTTGCTTAAATACAGTGGGTATTGCATGTGAGTGGAGGACATTGAACCTAATTCAGACGTATATACAATAACAAAGGAACATCGCCAGCATGGACAGCCCCCTATCAGTTCTAACATGGGGTCCCCACCTACGTCACACAGTGTTTACATGGGGAATTCCTCCATAAAACCAGCCAGGCGCAATTGACTCCGGATAAAAAGTTTCGAAAACGAGAATTTACGTTGGGTGGGTGCCCCCTTGTGGATATAAACCATTCGAATGCGTTTGCATCCGTCTGGTCTGTAGGAGTCAGGATGGAGTATCGAGGCACTCAACTCAGTCCACTGAATAATCAAACGAAGAAGAAAAAGAAGTTGCCATAGAAATCCTGCTGTTTTACGACAATTCTTTACCGTATTGTAACGGCCGGTGTCGTATAATTTGCAGAATCACCATGGCGTCTATGTTGAAAGAAACTGCGGGACTGTATGAAACATTGAAAACGGAATGGAATAAGAAAAATCCAAACCTGAACAAATGCGGGGAACTTCTATCTAAACTTAAGGTAAAGCTGAAGCATAGGTGTTTACGTACAGACCATCCAACCACAAGAATATCATAAACAAACTCACTGACATAGGACGAAGCTGCTATTGCTAACCCTTAGCTAACGGCGGCTCAACGTTAATGTCTATCGTTAGAATAGAAGTTTGGGGCCAATACTAGTATATTACTCTTCAGTTTATAAACATTATTGCATAGATTGACGTGTTGTTTGTTTAGTCTTGGTGCAATTAACAGAATCTCAGTTGGGCGTGTGAGAATTTTCATAATAAGTGTCGTTAGCGTATGCTATCTAACGTTAGCTAACGTTTCCAAGTGTTGGAAAAGGACCGATTTTTAGTTCATAATTATGTCTATGTTTGCAGATCTCTCTCCTTGAGCTCAACTTCTTGCCCACTACTGGGACAAAGCTCACTAAACCGCAGCTCATTTTAGCCCGTGAGTATTGACGTTTTTTGTCATTGATGCCCTCGTGACCAATTTCAATTCCAAGTGTTTTATGGTAGCCTGTTGCTGTCAAACTCTGTTTACCAAACGCTCTCTTTGGCTTTTGGATTCAGAAATATGAAAAGCCTCTTGGGTCATACTCCTATGACCATTTTCTTAAGTGGTATCATAATGGAAGTCCATGACGTGAAGGTTATGGACTGCGGCAGCATATCTGTGTGTCAAAACATCGCATCAATTTCAATTACGTGATGAGATTTGTTTGACAATGACCATCGCTGCCATGGTAGTGTGATTTTAAGAGGTGCTAACATTTCTGTGCTCAAAAGCCCATTATAGTATTCAATATTGGAGCCTTTACTTTTCTGGTCTCATTAATTTAGTATTTGTTACTTGAAGTCTATTACTGCAATCATTCCGATAAACTTTATTTTTAAGGGGATGTTCTGGAGATTGGAGCCTTGTGGAGTATCCTTAAGAAAGACATCCCTTCCTTTGAGAGATACATGGCCCAGCTGAAATGCTACTACTTTGATTACAAGTAAAGCAGCTCATTTTCCCCTCACAACCTTGCTTGGCTGGTCTGTAATCACATATCCACACAAAATGGGACAGACTTTTTCACCCTAAAGTTCTACTTTCTTTTCTTGCCGTTTCCATAGGGAGGAGTTGCCTGAGGCCGCCTACATGCACCAATTGCTTGGACTGAACCTGCTGTTCCTCCTCTCCCAGAACCGTGTGTCCGAGTTCCACACCGAGCTAGAGAGGCTGAGTGCACGAGACATCCAGACCAACGTATACATCAGACACCCAGTGTCCTTAGAGCAGGTGCTGCTACCTTTACGTCAGACACCCAGTGTCCTTAGAGCAGGTGCTGCTACCTTTACATCAGACACCCAGTGTCCTTAGAGCAGGTGCTGCTACCTTTACATCATACACCCAGTGTCCTTAGAGCAGGTGCTGCTACCTTTACATCAGACACCCAGTGTCCTTAGAGCAGGTGCTGCTACCTTTACGTCAGACACCCAGTGTCCTTAGAGCAGGTGCTGCTACCTTTACATCATACACCCAGTGTCCTTAGAGCAGGTGCTGCTACCTTTACATCATACACCCAGTGTCCTTAGAGCAGGTGCTGCTACCTTTACATCAGACACCCAGTGTCCTTAGAGCAGGTGCTGCTACCTTTACATCAGACACCCAGTGTCCTTAGAGCAGGTGCTGCTACCTTTACATCAGACACCCAGTGTCCTTAGAGCAGGTGCTGCTACCTTTAGATCAGACACCCAGTGTCCCTAGAGCAGGTGCTGCTACCTACATTGTCCCATATAGGAATGCTTAATTTGTAGCAGATCTATCGTTTCATATATAATTAAATGGAATCCTTCTTTTTTTGTTTTGTTAAACAAAACAATTTGACAACACTCTGTGGGGCCTTGTATTTCATATTTCTAAAGAAAGAAGAACCAATAAGCAGAAACCCAATGTATCCTTCAGTGTTTTTGTTTTTTGAACTGGTCGCTCCTTTCTCCGTTTCAGTACTTGATGGAGGGCAGCTACAACAAAGTGTTTCTTGCCAAAGGCAACATCCCTGCAGAGAGCTATACCTTCTTCATAGATATTCTGCTTGATACCATCCGGTAAGACGGGTTCAAAGACACAGACAACATGTCAACCATCAACACTCACGCACTGTGGACATGTAGTTCCAGCCCCATGTCACCAATTAATTTAGTTATGCATGACAAATTCATTGAAGGTGCTTTATCGTTTAGGCACCTTAACGATTGAAATGCAAATCGTGAAAATGATTTACGTTGGTGTTTATTTCCTCAAGGTCCGTACTACCTATAACTAATTGAAAAGATGAAATCATTGCGTTTGTGTGTCGCAGTGATGAGATTGCGGGCTGCATAGAGAAGGCCTACGAGCAGATCCAGTTTAATGAAGCCACCAGAGTTCTCTTCTTCTCCTCCCCAAAGAAGATGACAGAGTACGCCAAGAAGGTACGTCCAAGGTGGTTGTCACTCGACTCACCGTCTCCTTTTTTCCCCTCCGTTCTTGTTTCTTTAACACAATTCACTGCCAAAGCATTCCCATTCCAATCGAAGCTGTTTTTCTTGTGGCTAAAAGTTAGAGCCAGTCGACGGACAAAAAGGGAAAGTCCGCAATCCTCGATCTTGTGCTTTTCTGTTGTGTCCTCCAGAGGGGCTGGAGCCAGAGCCCAGATGGCTACTACTCCTTCAGCAGCCAGCAGCAGAGGACAGAAGAAGTCACCATCCCCTCCACAGAGCTGGCACAGCAGGTCATCGAATACGCACGACAGCTGGAAATGATTGTGTAGCCCCCCCCCCCCCACACACACACACACACACACACACACACACAATATATCTAAACTGTACGCGTGAACTGATAAACACACGGTCCAACTGCTTGATGTGTTCACCCCTACGTCCCAAAACAATGCTTTTTATTCCGTTGTGTTAATTCCTACTCTTCCTCTTTCCCTCTGTGGATGTAGGGGTGATTGATCCACCAGTCTGATGGTGTGTTTAAACAAGTAAACTGTCAAATAAAGATGTGATATCACCTCTTGAGACCAGTTTCTTATGGGACTCCTAACATAGGCCCAAAAGTTAAGTCATGAAGTTTGATGGGGTAGGGTCTGCGTCTTTTACAAGGAGCCCATGTGCACCCATAGTGGAGGCATATTGAACAGACCTCGCTTACTTTTTACATCAATAGACACAAGTTCTTTAAAAACTTTTTTTGACAGTCCAACTAAGTTGATCCGGAATTTGCAATTCAAGCTCAATAATAATAATAATGGTCTACCCCTCCATTATGGGGACTTTGCAGTATCGTACAAAATTGATGCATTACACCAGATATTTTACTTTCTGTGCTGGGAAATACGATTTTAACTCCTTTTATATACTGAGTTTGTGTTCTTTTTCTGTGGTGCTCAGAGAGAACTGTATTTCATGCCCTTGCCTTGTATCCTAGCAACTGACAGAGAATTGCTGTTGGATGTTTGCGAGTGATGGTTGCCCCTCCCCCTTAGATGGTTTATAATCCAATTGATATGGGAATACAAATGTTTGTTTGAAATAAATAAAATCTTTTTTTCTGAACATTGTTTATATATTTTGTCTCATTTGATAGGCTGTTTCACTTAAGGCGATTTCGCATCAACTTGAATTGAAAGAAAGTTGTTGATAGTTAACCCAAACTATGAGGATTTGTGAATGAGTGACTTGCTGGCTGTAACTCTTATGACTGTACAGTTGGCGTTTTCTCATTGGTGAGAAACCCCTCCCTCCTGCCTCTCTCTCAGGGCCAAAGAAGCTGCAAGTGTTGCTGTGGTGATCCAAGGAGGCTCACACAGGTAGTTCTGGCACGCATTCATCCTGTGGAGGACGAGTGGATAACACATTAACAACGGCTAACACACCAGAAGGTTTTAAGGGTTCCATTAGGGTACATCATTTGGACCTCTCAGTCAAGTGACCAAATCTACCAGGATTGTGCGATTCATTTAGCGTTAAATTCAAACGGCTTTCCGTTTTCCGGGAATTTCACACTGCGCAGCGAGACTGCCCCCAGCCGCCCCCCTGTAGACCTGTGATACGTGTGACTCACCATTGGGTGACGTTGGGTGGCAGCGCGCCGCCGTTGCGGTTGTGCCGGCAGCGTGCCTTTCGCGAGCAGGACCGATCGACAGCGAAGGGGGCCCAGCGGCCCTCTGGTGGCCTCGGCCGCGCCGGCGACCTTGGGACGGGCCCCACGGAAGGCCTCGCTGCCGTCCCGCCGTCCTCCCTCTTCTTCTCGTTCTCCTCCTCGACGACGGCCCTCCCGTCGTTCTCCTTGCCTTTTTGCTTGGCCCGGTTGGCGGCGTTCTTGTTTTCCCTGGCCTGTTTGACCCTGAGCTGTTTCCGGGCTTTGCCTGGCGTGACGTCCGCGGCCTTGTCGCACTGAGCCACCGCAGGAGACTTGGTTTCCGAGGTAGGGGTGGCCGAATTGGTGATGGTTATTTTGGTCGGCGTAGGACTGGACCTTGCGGCCTTGGAATATCCCTGTGTTTTTATAGCACTGCCTGTAGCGGTGGACGTCTGTGCTTTCCCCATCTCTCTGTCCACTCGATCACCACCTACTAGAGATTGGCCTATGGCGGGTTTGGGATTGACTGGTTTGTTCTTTCCCCTAGCATAGCTCTTATACCTCTCCATCAATGTCTTGGCCTCTGCCTCGTACTCAGAAAGTTTCGACGGGGCGGATCGGTTTGAGACGGGCTGCTGTTCTCCTGTGGCAGGCCCGGCGCCGCTAGTGTGACCCGGCGCCGGCTGTTCTGGCTTGACGACGTCTTTGGCTGCAGCTGGGACGGAGCCCGGGCTGCCACCTAGTGGCGGGATCGTGGACTTGCTGGCGCGTGTTTGCCTCAGCCTGTTCCTGGTGGCCAAGTAACGGCCGTTGGGTGTGGAGGGGGAAACGTGAGGTCGAGAGCCGCCTGTCGGTTTAGCGGCGGGGGTGCCGGTGGCGGTGAAAGTGGTAGTCTTGGTGGGGGTTGTGTTTTCATTGTCTGGTGCCTCGGTGGGTTTTACCTGAGCTCCCAGTTGCTTCTCTGTTCGGGCTGCGGTCTCAGGGGAGGTTGGGGCCTCTGCCGGGGCCACAGCAGGTCGAGTAGTCACCGGGATCCCGGAAGGCCGGCTGCTCACTTTGGGACTCGGTGGGACAAAGTCAACGTCGATCACAGGGACGTCGGCCTCCTTGCCTTCTGATGGCCTGGAGGTTTTTTGTTTCTTATGGGACTTGACCTCTTTGCGAATGGGGTCGGCTGGTTTGGCTGCTGTGCCTTTGACCTCTGTGCGTGCGGGGTCGACTGGTTTGGCTGCTGTGCTTTTGACCTCTTTGCGTGCGGGGTCAACTGGTTTGGCTGCTGTGCTTTTGACCTCATTGCATGTGGGGTCAACTGGTTTGGCTGCTGTACTTTTGACCTCTTTGTGTGCAGGGTCAACTGGTTTGGCTGCTGTACTTTTTACCTCTTTGCGTGCATGGTCAACTGGTTTGGCTGCTGTACTTTTGACCTCTTTCCGTGCAGGCTCAACTGGTTTGGCTGCTGTACTTTTGACCTCTTTGCGTGCAGGGTCAACTGGTTTGGCTGCTGTACTTTTGACCTCTTTGCGGGCAGGGTCAACTGGTTTGGCTGCTGTACTTTTGACCTCTTTGCGTGCAGGCTCAACTGGTTTGGCTGCTGTACTTTTGACCTCTTTGCGTGCAGGGACAACTGGTTTGGCTGCTGTACTTTTGACCTCTTTGCATGTAGGGTCAACTGGTTTGGCTGCTGTGCTTCTGACCTCTTTGCGTGCAGGGTCAACTGGTTTGGCTGCTGTACTTTTGACCTCTTTGCATGTGGGGTCAACTGGTTTGGTTGCTTTCCCGTTGATCTCTTTGCATGTGGGGTCGACTGGTTTGGTTGCTTTCCCGTTGATCTCTTTGCATGTGGGGTCAACTGGTTTGGTTGCTTTCCCGTTGATCTCTTTGCGTGGGGAGTCGACTGGTTTGGCTGCTGTGCTTTCGACTGGTTCGTTTTTTGTGTTTCCAATCACAGCCCTGCTCAACGCAATCTGCCTCTCAGGAGTGGAGGGGGGATGGACCACCTCTCGTTTCTTTATGTAATCAAACCTAGTGAGAGGAAATGTAAACACCATAAGCTCTAAACATCCATAGCTGGGTGTTAAATATATATATATATATATATCTTTTTTGGTATTTTAATGTATTAAGTTAAAATATCTATATTAACATAAGTTCAATTACCATACGGTATGTTGTCATTTTAGGATAAACCAACGGAAGAACTCACCTCGACTCAATTTGTTCCAGAGTCTTTTTGCAAAGCATGATGTTGGATGGCACCTCGCCTGAGGGTGACGATGTCATCTCTGAGTTATTGGCTGTGCCCCTGTCACCCCTGGAGGCCGCCATGTCCCTGATGTGCACAGACACGGCAGAAACTCCGCCAGGAGTTTGGGAAGCTTTTCCCCCCTCCACTTGACATGGCTGCGGGGCTTTGGGGGCCTCGTTGGCCAAACCATCGCTCGATCTCCTTCCAGGCGCTCCGGACATTCTCTGTGTCTCTGGCGGCGTGGCGCCGAGCACCTTGATGGCTTTCGACGGGAGAAGGGGCGCGCTGGATAGCGGTGGCCGGAGACCCGGCAAGAGGCTTTGCAAGGCGTGCTGCTGGCTCAGTCTCACGGCGGTGGCCTGCTGGTAGCTCTGCTGTTGTTCCGTCGGTCTCGGCGGCGAGTTGGGATAGGGCAGCGCTCTCGCAGGCGCGTTTTGGAGGGGAAATGCTCTCATGGGTTGGTTTTGTTGGGGCACCATCCTCCCAGATGGGCTTCGCTGGGACATTTGCCTCACGGTTGCGTTCTGCTGTTGAATTTGCCGTGCAGCCGTGTTGGGCTGGAGAACGTGTGGCACCGACGCATGTGGACTCATCGTCTGGCTGACACCTGTGCTCTGAGGTTCAACCGCTTTGGCAGTCTTGTCATGTTGTTGGTTCATTCTTAACGCTGTGGCTAGCTCCTGGTGTGGTGGAATTATTTGGGGCAGTGTCGGTCCCCATGCCATGGGTGCGGCTGTTCGGTGAGCTCGGCTCAGATGGGTAGCCTGTTGTTGAATCAGCATTGTGGCTGTAGGTTGCGGTTGCAAATATCTTATATTGGCTGCCTGCTGTTGAATCTGTCTGGAAGTCATTGCCAGTTCTTGCATTGCCGATGCAATCGTCGTCTGTTGCACTGCTCTTCCGGGCGAGTCGTGTGCAATCGGTCTTGAAACTGGTGAGATGTTGTGGAAAATGTTGTTACTGAAACTTTGAATGTTTCGCTCCCTTCTCTGAGTGGGAGGGGAGGTGGACATAGCGGTGAACTGAGGCACCCTCGGCGGGGTCAAAGGGCGCTCATGGGCGTTTGGTGGAGAAGGTTGATGGGGACACAGAGACCCTTGGCCCATGGTTGATGTGAAATTGGGGATGCCTCTAAACCGATCTGGGGTTACAGGGTTAAACAAATTGAAGCTGGGAAGTGTAGAAGACTTGATGTTGTCGGTAGAGATCCCCCTCTCAGGGTCACTGTTCTGGGGTGCCTCTTTTGTGAATCCCTTTTCAATGTCGCCTTTGAATTGATCTTTTTTGCCTTGATCCTGCTCGGACTGACTATTGCCCATCCTCTTCCATTCAACTCTCCTTGAAATATAAATGAATTAGCTTTCTTTGGTTAAATTACATAATAATGAAATTATACAATGAACATACACATATGAAGACCAACAACATGTATTATGTAAATCATGGGCAGGTGTAGTTACAAGCCTTATTATGACAGAATACAGTATTGGTGTCCCTTACCGTAAAGTGAGTCCTGTGAAACGCACCCACAGACAAAAACACGGACACAAAAGCGCTGGGTAACTAACCTTAATGGTAGGTAGTTACTAAAGCAAGCTAGCTAAATAGCTACTGTCTAAAAATCGATTCTAGATACCTGATTCACTGCGACGGCACTGTCTTTTTCACACTTTGTTCGTGGGTAGAAACTTAATTAGTTTAAATTTGAACTAACTGCTATGTACGTTTGGAGAGTTTAAGAAGCAATCAGGGAGACTTGCTATCAAGGAGTTTTTGCGTGTTCAAATTTTGAATAAAAATATACAATCCAGTGCATTCTGTTTGGAACGCGGGTCACTTAAAATTAAGAGTTCTAAACTCAATGTTGAAGCTCTGCTGCACCCGGAAGAGTTCTGAAGGCTGTCCATGGTTCTGAAACGGAATCGCGCTTACCTCTAGGCGGCGCGGTACAGTGAATACCAAACGTTTGCAACGTGTTAACGTGCTGTCCATGGTGCTGAAACTTGCTCTACATTTTATTGTCTTGGTGCGCACTTGAGTTACGTTAAGCCTAAACTAGGCCTCAAGTAATGCCCAGTGAAGCCATACAAAATTAAACAAAATCCATCTGTTATTTATATATCTGTCTATCTGTATATATTTTACTATGCAATTAGGTTATAGGCCTTGATAGGAAAGTCCTACTTTCACACACTGTCAGTCATGTTTGCTTGTCGTTTAAGCTAACGAAGTGATATAGGAATGCACATTTATAGACCACCGCTGCAATATACACAACATGAAAAGGTTTCCTAAAATCAAACAGACGACCACAAATAAGTAGCCAACGATATCATTGGTGCGGATGTGCTGTCTGCTTTAACGTTAGTTGGAAGGGCACGCGGCAGGTAGAGTGAGAGAGGAATATAGGGAGGGAGTGATTTGGAGAAAGGGTGAGGGAGGGAGAGGGAGGGAGGATGCTGCCGCTGCTGCCAGCGGAAAATGGCTGCTGCAACCTCAAGCCTATACTGATACACTGAAACGACAAAGGTTGAAGGAGAAAAGATTAGAAAATGAGACCTGTGAGTCTGATAGAGAGAGAAAGAGAGAGTGAGCAAGCGAGGGCGTGAGTGCGCGTGTGTGTTCCGAAAGGGGGAATAAAAAGAGAGGATACCGGGGGCAGCGAGCTCGAAGCGGCGGGCAACATCGAGCCATGGAGGGCGAGTAAGTCCTTACATTTTTATTTGTAACATTGTACATTCAATCATCCAGTTTTGGTTATGAGATCAACCATTCGAATCACCAATGTTACACCAATTCAACGCCATAGACACATTGCAATTGCTACAATTAAGGCTACTGGTTGAGAATAAACACCATTACGTAGGCTTGAATCAACAGTATACACCCCATTTCCGATATAACCATGCCAATATGCGATAAATATGTATAGGCACCCACACAAGAGGTATATTATAGGCTATATAATACTAGCACACTGTTCAAAACTATACATTTTCTATAAAAACCATAAACCAAAAATTCAAGACTTGCGCGGTGTGGCAAAATATAGTCACGAAGTGGTGTGGAGTTCTTAACCATTAAAGAAATCAGTCAATGTGTAAAATGTGTTGAAGAAATAGGGGAAATATGTCGAGGTTTGGCCAACACCGAGTCATTCAAAACATAAGCAAAGAAAGAACTAGGAGTGATGATTCCGTTGTGATTTTTATCAACGTGTCTCGGGTTTCATTATGATTTTTAAAGCCAAACTTTATGAATGAAATGTGATTTTTCTCTCTCCCTCATCCTCACCCCTCCTCTCCTTCCTTTTCTGATCGCCCCCTCCCCCATCTCTCGTTTCCTCTCTCTATCCTTGCACCCACTCATTTTCCCTTTCTCAAATGATTGTATTTGTTTCTGGTGAAAGATTATGTAGATAATATGCCATTTCAAATCCGCGTCTATCTGTATTTCATTCATAAAAACAACAAATAGCAGGGTGTGTTAATGAGTGCGCGTGCAGCTATAGTGTGCCGAAGGGGCGGTCTAGGGAAAGAAGAACGTAATGTTTTAGAATATGTTGCAATTACAATCCTGTGTAATACAATTGATGTAATCGCTAATGTTTTAAATGTC
>CM030175.1:4434828-4512328 GCA_017639675.1 Aplochiton taeniatus
GTGATTATCGATGTGAAGTGTGACTTCCAAATAGCCAGTTCTGATTGGATAGCTCAAATGAATGGCGTAGTTCTCAGAGCTGGCACGTTCCCAGTCAAGAGAAAACTGTGAATGACCATTGGGAAGAAGGACAACGTTTTGCCGTGTGACCTTAGTCAACTGTGGCCAAACAACCACAGCAGCCATGGCTGTCAATGCATCACATCTCCCTTACCTTTTAAAGTTGACAACAAATGTTTGTGTTAAAAGTCTTGGACTATGTTGTAAAAAGCAGAAGCACGTTGCAGGCAAATTTGTTGATCTATTCTTCACTCTTCAGCTCTATTGTCTTTATTGAATGTTTTTATGTTCTCAGGGTCTGGCTTTTGGACGATCTAATTCTCAAACTTACGTCTCCTACTGTTCGAGTTGTTTGGAGGTGTGCTCTCATTTTCTGGGTCGTTGACTGTTGCTGTGCCTCTCCGTGTGTGTTTATGTAGCCCATTCTGGAATGCACCGTGCAGAAGGGCCTGGTCTACAACAAGGTGAACCCCATCTTCCATCATTGGCGCGTGGACGATCGCAAGTTTGGCCTCACGTTTCAGAGTCCTGCCGACGCTATTTCATTTGAACGAGGCCTCCAGACCATCATCGACAAGCTGGACAGAGGTACGCACACTGGACGGGCTACAGGGAAACAACACGTTTTTGTTTTTGTGGTTTTTTTATATTGCAGGGGGTCAAGTACCGAAGCAGGAGTGGTAGTGATGTTGAAAAGAAATGTTGTATTTTATAAAATGACCCGTCCCTTATCATAATAATTTGACTCCTGTATGCTCTATGATCTTTGTATAAAGGTGTTAGAGCATCTTTATCATTTAAATATCAAACAGTTGAGCTTAACACTGAAAATAATCACTGATGTTTAAATGAAGTGTGTAGATACGTGTATATGTGTTTACCAACTAAATAAATTGTCTATGGACTATTATATATTACCGGATCAAAGTACCTTCTGACTGGTATTCCTTTCTCTCGTGTTGTGTATTTAAAACCCACTCTGTGCCCCTATGCATCAGGCACTGAGTCACCATCTTCCTCCACACCAGAAGAGGGAGACACTGAGGATGATAGCCAAGAAGTGAGTGTCTCCTTCCACACAAACACTAATAGTTATCAATACTATTAGTTATCACAAAATCCTAGTTATTTTGTATTTGTGCCACATATACAATCTAAAAACAATTTTTTTGTATCTACCCGTAAGACTCATACTGTGCCAATTGTTGTAATTCTTTCCTACTAACAAATAGCGATGTGTGAATGGATTAATGCGGTCTCATTTGCAAACGTGATGACGTGCAGTCTGTGTCAGTCTCACACAGGAAGTGAGTCATCGTCGAACAGCAGGAAGGAGATGCTTCCAAAGCCCCTCACCATAGTGACCAGCGAATCTTCCTCCACCTGCTTTGTCCGTTCGGAAGAGTTTAGTTTCGCAGGCCACGCTGTCACCACACAGACCCCTGCCCAGGTTGGTCTCTCTCTCTCTCTCTCCACACAGGCCAGGTTACTCACTAGAGGGCTGAATAGGGTGTACCAGCGCCATCTTTAAAAGCTCCTCTAATGGACTATTGTGATCTGCTTGCACCCATAAGCACATTGAGTCATGCCTGTCATATGAAATGTGCTATATAACTAAACCTAACTTGACTTGATATAAACATTGACATGTAAATAGAAAATTACATTTATTCCCACTTTTCAAAACTGTACATTTCCCTAGTACTGGGTTGGTGGTTGTCAGTAAAATTGCCCTGTGAATTAGCCTATTACGGAGGCCCTCGTGTGTGTTCAAACAGTGACATTTTGTCAGTCACGAAATTGAAATCTAGAGTTAGAAATGAGATTGATGACAAAGTTCCTGGTGGTTTATGCTCAGTGTCCACTAATGGTTTTGTTTGGTTCTCCCTGGATGTTACACCCCCCACCGGTTAGTTAATGTTATTCCGTTTCTCCCCACAGATCCACACTAGACCAGGGCAGCACCAGCAGCCGGTCACGGCTGTATTGAACCCTCCCACACCCCCTCCGCCTCCCCCTGCTCCCCCCACCCCTCCGGTGGGGCCCCCCGCCTCGTCCCCCCTCTCCCCCACCATCTCCCTCCTGGAGGAGGGCGACCTGCGCAGCCTGGACCCCTGTAAGGACCTGTGGGGCTCCCGGGGCTACGAGGACTACCGGCGCGCCGGGGCCACCAGGACCATGGTGGGGGGTCTGACGGGGGGCGTGGTGGTGGGCGGCGGGGGGGGCAGCCTGCAGGACAAGGCGGAGCTGTGCGTGGTGCGCTTCGACAAGGACGTGGGCTCGGCGGGCTGCGAGGTCACCACCAACCCGGACAGCAAGAGCTCCCAGTGTCTGTCCTCGTCCTCGCCCGCCTGCCCGTCCGTGCCCAACGCCGTCTCCGGCGTGTCCTCGGGCACCGGCTCCCCGCAGGAGACGGGCAAAGGCTCGCCGTCGCCCTGCTGCATCCACACCTCGCTGGCCACGCCGCGCTCGCGGACTCGGAAGCGGGGGGGCAGCGGCGGCGGCGGGGGGGCCGGCGGGGGGGCCGGGGGGGGCGGGGGGGGGGGCCGGGGAGCAGGGCTCCATCTCCCCGGACGACGACAGCCCCTGCCCCCAGGGCTCGTCGTCCTGCTCGTCGCGCTGCGTCTACTGCCGCTCCGTCTTCAGCGCCTCAGAGAACGGACGGGGCCGCTGTCGGGACGCCCCGGACCCCGCCTTGCACTGCCTGCGCCAGTGGACCTGTGTGTGGTGCGCGGAGAGCCTGCTCTACCACTGCATGTCGGACTCGGAGGGCGAGTTTTGGGAGCCCTGCTCGTGCGAGGACTCGTTAGGGGGTCACCCCCACCCGCTGTGCTGTGCCCGCTGGCTGGCCCTCCTGGCCCTGTCACTCTTCGTGCCCTGCATTTGCTGCTACCTGCCCCTCCGCGCCTGCCTGAGGTGTGGGGAGAGGTGCGGCTGCTGCGGGGGAAAGCACAAGGCGGTCCGGTGAGGCCTGGCTCTGGAGGGGAGGGAGGGAGGGAGGGAGGAGGAAAGGGGGAGGGAAAGGTTTCCTGGACTAGAGTTGGTGGGGGAGGGAAGGGGAGGGGGTGAGGGGGGGGAAAGAGAGCAGAGAGATTTAGGAGGAGAGCAAAGCGCCGAGTGGGAGAAACGCTCCCCCCTCTCTCTCTCTCTTTCTCTCTCTCCCTCTCTCTCTCTCTCTCTCTTTCTCTCTCTCTCCCTCTCTCGTCATTCTCCCTCTTCAGTAGAGCCAGATCTCCGTCACAGCCCTCTATGGCCCCAAGGCCTTCCACTGCATTCCGCTCTTTCTCGTTTTCAACCTGGGGCCTTCCTCACTGGGTCCTGCCTGTCTCGGATCAGGAGCACTGGCCAGCCAACAGAAATACCAAATGGAGGACCCTCCTAAATCGCCAGGGTTCCAATCCCCTGAGTTTAGGATATCGATTGGAGCTTAAAACAACGTCAGTCCAAAAAGATTGGGAGCTTTCACAAAAGAACATGCAAATGTTATTCAAATTTACAAAAAGAAAATCTATCATCCCCCCAGTTTAATTCTCTATGCTAATAGTGATCGGTTTAGGAGGGCGCTCCGATGGCTTTTTCTGTTAACTGTGATGTGCTGCCTTCAGATCAGGCTATGTTGGATTCACCTGGAGCCTTCGTAGTAGAGTGACCGAGTGTTGTCTGATCTAAGATCAGGTGTCACACTGTAGGACAAGGAAGAATGGCAGAGGCAATGAAGATGTGTGTACACTGTTTCGAAAAAAAAAAAATTGTCAACTTTGTTTTTATTTTCTATTTGTGGAGAAAATTCACTCAGAAACACGAGATGTTTATAAAACATAGGATTGTTTTAATTTGGACTGGTATATTTTATAAAACGTATTGGAAATAGACCCCTCACCCTCATGATACACACACATGCACAAACATAATATCGGGGATTTCATTGTTTTATATTGACCATTTTATTAATAGAATGGGTATTCCATGTCACTCTTAACCTCTTAGACTAAGGTGAGCTAGAAAGAGAAAAGGTAAGAGAGGGGAAGGGAGCTGGGAGTCTGTGCAGTACTTTATTGGGAGAAAGGGATCACTACCACAGGAGAGTTGAAGAATAGTCATGGACCATGCGGAGGCACAGGAAGCAGAGGCTGTCCGGAGGAAAGAGAGAAGGTTAGCGGCAAACCAAGGGGAACTGGTCCCTCCCGCAAGGAGTAGAAAGACTTCCCCAGAAAGACCAGAGCTATTTGGTGTGGTTGAACGGTTCACGCACTCTTATTGAACCCCAGAAATGAGGTAGGCCTTCTGCGTTGCGGTTAGAAGACTTCATACCAGAACATGGACAGGCATCTTCCTCCGTTTTGTTCACATGTTCCCTAAGTTTCTTACAGGTGGTACACCATTTATAATATATGTCGTTACACCGCTGTGTTTGTTGCCCCATTCGTTTAAGACTGCTGGCAATTGAAGCGTCAGTGTGAGTGGCAGTTTAATGTTCCACCGCGAGTACGTAAGGACCGTTGACAGCCCCGACTTTGCCTCTACTAACAAAACGAAGATCATAGCACTAGAATTAGTAGAATGGAATTTTTCCTTGACAATTTTGGACTGGGAAATATAAGATGGCAGATGAATAGCTAGCTGGCTTGATCAGCTCTAATTTCTGTTGGCATTGTTAGATAGGCAACGCAGGTAGACACCACAAAACTATTTATTTGAATATGGGTGTGTCAATTTCTCTGTCTATTTCTACTAATGAAATCCACCCATGTCGACCAAACTTGAGGCACACCCAAACCTGGAAATAAGATGCCACCAAAAATTGTAGTGCAATGAATGAACAATGTGTATTGAGAGACTATTTTTATACTGACCGTTAACCTGAGATGGTATAGTTCGAAATGACCAGTCATTTATACACTGGAAAGCTGCATACGGTAGAACGTTTTGTTGTGTGTGACACATAAGAGAAGAGGTGGAAGACAACGCTGTCTGCACATCTGAGTTAACTCTGACATATACCAGGTGGGGAATATTGTCACCGGGCCTGTGTAGCCTGTGATGGAAAGAGAGTCACATTGACTGGTTGAAGAATAAATCAGTTCCAGCTCAGACACGCTTAGTAGATGTGTCTGTTTTTGAATGTTGCTCTAAGTATGACGTCTCAAAGCTGCTATTTGAAATCTCTCCCAGTGTTTCCCTCCACTACCTCTGTAATCTATGAGGAGCTGGAGGAGGATATGACACCACGTTCTTCTTCGTTGGGCTAACATTGTGCTTAGTCCCTCCAAATCACTTCAAGGTGTCAATTACAAAAGCACTGAGAACTTTTGGGTGGGCGGGGGGAAGTATTTAAGCGTAACACAGGCACCAGCTCTATGAAGTAAAAGTATTTATTTGGTGACAGATGAGACAACATTGACTAACAGATAAGGAAGAAAATACCAAGATGGATAGTTTTTGAATCCCACTTACAACGTGAAAGTAAGGTCGCACAGGAGAACGGGCAGGTTGGCGTCTGAAAAGGAGCATCTTTTTTCACAAGTCCTTCCCTTTTCTAGGCCATTTGTGGTCCTTCACACACTCCTTATATGTCACTGTCAGTTCCTAAACCGCCATTTCCCTACAGTCACACCCACACCCACAAAACTACACAGGGTAATGCAGATCTGTGTGCACACCAAACACACATTTTTTTTTATTTTACATCTACGCTGCAGACAAATGGGACTAGTTTAGTCATTACACACACACAAAATAAATATCTCCCAAACCAGAAACAAACACAGTGTGATACACAGTATTGAAAGTGTCGAGATCACAATTGAAGGCCCCATTCTTACATCTTAATAAATGTGCCTTTTGATTTGATTAATCAATAACTTATGATTTCTAAGTAACTCTGTATTAAGTACTATTTTACTTTTTTTTCCTCGGGTCATTGATTTCTGCCAATGTGCATATTTTAAAGAAATGTACGTATTTATTAGTTTTCAAAGTAATTAATGAAATATTACCTGTTTATTTATTTATTGAGATATTTATTCTGATTCTTTATTTATTTTTGGAGACAGGTTTGTATCTTCCGTGCTGTCTGACTTATGACTTTGTGCCAATGTGCTGCTTTGAGGTGTTACATATCGTGGGTTTGTATCATTATTAAACCCTCACTATATTTTAATGAATGTTTTGATCTCTCTATACATGCGTGCATATCATTCATTTGGAGAAAAAAAACTAAATTTGTATGGCAAATGGTAATACCAAACAAGTGCCTAACACTACTATGTTCAATCTAGAAACGTTTGTTAAAATATATATTTTTTCCTGCTGATAGATTACATTCTATCTACCTTCAATCACGACATCACTAACATTGTCTTCACAAATGTAGTTGTTTAACCTTCTACATCCAATAGGTGGCAGTAGAGTCTCCTCTAAATTCAAATGACTTGGCCCACAAAAAAAAAAAAAAATCATATGGCCGCAATTAGCAAAACTGATAAAAGACACATTTTATTTTCAACAGCACAGTATTAGTTGGGTACTCTGGATGAATGACATGTCATAATCCATTTATTAATTCTCCAGCGCAGCAGTTTGACATTCAGCGATCGCCTCAGCCTGTTTGAATGGATTTCAACGGTTTCCTCCGAGTAGTGCGGCCAGCAGCACTCTGATTGGTTGGTGCATCTACATCAGGTCGGTGTTCAGGTCCGTGATTGGTCCTCTCTGAAAGGCAGTCACCTGCCAGAGTGCATGTGCTGTCTCTTGTGTTTCAGGATCTCCGTGGAGGTGAGGCTGAGGTCCTCGTCGCACACGTCACAGTGATAAACCCGGGTTAAACTGGACGCGGAGGCTGAAGACACGCTGGCTGTCCCACTCTCAGGCTCTAAAAGATAGAGAAAAAATATAGCAGTACATTACATTCATCTAGCCGAGTAGTTAACATTTTTTAAGTTGATGTTGTTTTGTATCTGTGGCATCAGTGGGGAAAAGTGAGGGTGTAAGTGGTAAGCACCTAGCCACAAAGATTAGGAACACCCCTATAGTGTTATCAATAGGGAACTTATAATGACTAATAACAAATAGCTAGGAACTAATTGTAACTTCTAGAACAACAGTCAGTCACCTCTATTGTATTATCAATGGGGAACTAACTTATGGAGTAACTGTCAGGGAAGGTAAACTAGATTGTGGTCGGACAAGTTCTATAATCAATCATCACAGATTTTAGCTCGGCCCTGAGGAATTATAAGGAAGACAAGACTTGACAAATGGAAAAAGCAAGTTATATTCAATATAAACATTGAATAATTCACCTTAATCGTTCTGAGCTTAGATAGTTTATATAGGTAACAAAGGTTCGGGGATACTTAAAAAATCCTGTATCTGCAACTAGCTTAAGAGTTAAAGGGCTGACTACAATAGGTTTCTTTTAGAGAAACATTTTAGTTTGTTTTAGTTTCCTTTAGTTTTTCTTTGGGTGTTTTAATTAATTTAACAGTCAATTACGACCTTTTTTGGGGTGAGTTTCGCAATTCGGCACTCTACTCTGAAAGGGTCCAACAACTCCATGCCACAGACAGATACATTTGATGTGAAACTATTAGAACAGAAAAGTACATCTTTGCCAAAGAAAAGAGTGAGCGTTACCGTCTCCCTGCTGCTGTTCTCCCGGTGGCCTGCAGGTGGCCTCGTGGTGCATGCGTTCCAGAGGCGTCATGGGCATGTACAGAGAGCACACGGCACAGGTCCAGAACGTCCGTAGACACTCGCTGTAGAGGTCCTTAGAGTCCTGTAAATCACACACACAGACACACACACACACACACACACACACACACACACACACACACACACACACACACACACACGGTCAGCCATGACTGCCAATCTTAAGCCCTCGTGTAAGCGAATCACTTCATACTCTTACTTTGTTATTTTTAGGTGCATTTTTTTTTTTTTTTTGCAAAACTGTAAACATGTAATTTGTAAGATATCCAAACCTTTATTGTGAAACAAAAAACCCTTTGTCTCACTTCCAGAAGAGAAATCAGTGATATCTTACAAACGGTGCACAAGTCCCTGACAACAGGAATTCGCAGCTGCTTGACAAACCCAGTCAGTCAGCACACACTCACACATAGACAGTTGTAGGTGAAGAAGCTGGTGACACGCAGGCCTCCTTTGATGGGGTCTGGCTTGGCCTCCAGTCCTGGGAACAGGGGGTTGGGAGTGCTGCTTTCAGACTGACTCTGGGGACCCACGTACAGGTTGGAGGTCTGGAAGGCGGTGAGGCGACGCAGGCTGTAACTCACCTGGATGGAGGAGCACACGATGGCTTAAATGGGGCTTGAGAAGCATACCCGTGTGCATTTAGTTTGCGTTAAAGTCTACGTGAACGCCAGGGTGCCCCAGTGGCTCAGCAGGTTAAGGCGCAGACCATAAAGGCTAGTACTTTACGCAGCGGCCCGGGTTCGATTCCAGCCCGGGCCCTCTGCTGCATGTCTTCCCCTGTCTGTCCCCCACCTTTCCTTACCATCCACTATCCTGTCTAAAATCAAGCAAAAATGTCTTTATTTATTTTTAAAGTCTACATGAATTCTATATGAGAGTATTCATATGGATTTGTTTAGTTTTTCTTCTACAGCTCTTCTTTTCTTGTGATTCCATTTAGCTTTGTTAGAACATCTACAGTAGACTAGCTAACCAGTTATATAAATGTATTTATCTTTAAACTATTACCAAACACAGTGTTTCAAAATACCCATAAACGTGTTATAAGAAATGCTAACCATAACAGGGGAGGCTATGGCAGTCCGTTCCATAACGACCTGAGCAACCATCGCTATAGTTACCTCGGTGTAGAGCAGGAAGCGCACCAGACCCTCGCTGAGTTTGTCCAGCTCCCGGCGAGAGACCCCTGGCGTGGCCTCCTGCAGCGCCCCCTCCACCCCGGACGCGCCCTGCCTCAGCTGGGCCAGGAGGTGGCGCTCCCAGTCGGCGCGGAGGCTCAGGGCGGAGGACAGGACCTTCAGGGCCCCCTCTCCTTCCCGCAGCTCCAGCTCCAGCCAGCCGTCCACCACCAGCCGGGTGCAGTCCGCATTGCTGTCGATGGAGTTGGCCACCAGCAGCAGAGCCTGGACACACACACACACACACACACACACACACACACACACACACACACACACACACACACACACCACAGGGATTGTGATGTAGAGGCTGCAGTGGATGCTATTGTCATTTCACTTTTAAACATGAATTCATTCATGTTACATAATACTTTGTAAAGTTGATTGTTTGGATCAAGTGCTACTTTTAGGAGCAAACAAATCTAACTGCACAGGAACGCGTCAAATCCCACAGCCGTGTTGCTTTTTGCATCAAGCCATTCAGGTTTTACACAAACACACGCAGGTGAGCGTTACCAAATGTACGCTGACTCACTGTCGACCGTTACAGAGGGTACACACCTGTAGTGCGGGGACACGTACACAGTTGGACACGTAAGGCTTGTTGGTCTCCAGGAGAGTGACAAAGGCCAGGAGCTGGTGTCGACTACTGTCCCTGCTCTCTGGACCTTCGGGCAGGGAGAGAGACGGAAGGAGAAGGAGAGAACGATAGAGGCGAGAGGGAGGGAGAGACAGAAAGAGAGAAAGGCAGAGAGAGGGGGAAGGAGAGAGGGAGAGAGACAGATAGAGGGAAAGGGAGGGAGGGAGAGAGAGGGGAAAGGGAGAGAGAAAACGTCAAACAAAGAGAGGGGGAGCACTGTTGTAAAATAGGACACATTATTTCTGCTATTGTATGTGAGGGAGAGCAGTTCAATGGTATGGAGATTTAAGGTGAAGGGTATTTTGGGACACTACGTACTGAGTTGTTCTGCTGTTGTATGCTAATGAAAGCTTACCTGTCTGCCTGTCTTCCTGCTCACCACTCAGTGGAAGGTGAAGGGTATTTTGGGACACTACGTACTGAGTTGTTCTGCTGTTGTACGCTAATGGAAGCTTACCTGTCTGCCTGTCCTCCTGCTCACCACTCAGTGGAAGGTGAAGGGTATTTTGTGACAGTGTGTTCTGAACTGTTTTGCTGTTGTATGCTAATGGAAGCTTACCTGTCTGCCTGTCCTCCTGCTCACCACTCAGTGGAAGGTGAAGGGTATTTTGGGACACTACGTACTGAGTTGTTCTGCTGTTGTATGCTAATGAAAGCTTACCTGTCTGCCTGTCTTCCTGCTCACCACTCAGTGGAAGGTGAAGGGTATTTTGGGACACTACGTACTGAGTTGTTCTGCTGTTGTACGCTAATGGAAGCTTACCTGTCTGCCTGTCCTCCTGCTCACCACTCAGTGGAAGGTGAAGGGTATTTTGGGACAGTGTGTTCTGAACTGTTTTGCTGTTGTATGCTAATGAAAGCTTACCTGTCTGCCTGTCTTCCTGCTCACCACTCAGTGGAAGGTGAAGGGTATTTTGGGACACTACGTACTGAGTTGTTCTGCTGTTGTACGCTAATGGAAGCTTACCTGTCTGCCTGTCTTCCTGCTCACCACTCAGTGGAAGGTGAAGGGTATTTTGGGACACTACGTACTGAGTTGTTCTGCTGTTGTATGCTAATGAAAGCTTACCTGTCTGCCTGTCCTCCTGCTCACCACTCAGTGGAAGGTGAAGGGTATTTTGGGACAGTGTGTTCTGAACTGTTCTGCTGTTGTACGCTAATGGAAGCTTACCTGTCTGCCTGTCCTCCTGCTCTGGGACGTGCAGCACCTCTGGGTCGCTGGCGAACACGCTGGTGGGATGGATGACCACGCCCTGCTTGTTCCGGGTGTGGAACACCTACAGGGTGGCACAACTGGGCTTAGTACCCACCTTGCAGGACACGCACGCAACGACAAAGTCAGCAGTTTTTGTTTTTTTTTGCAGTGGTTTGTTTGGAAAATCAGTTCTGCCGAATAAGGAAAAGTGACGTTCCTTTTCAGCCAGACCACATTTGTACCAGTGAGACAGTAAGTCAGCTTGCAAAAAAGCTTACGTGAACGGGTCTTGAATGAAGAGATCCCAGTGAGAAACGTACTGGTTAAGTCTGTTTTCACTAAACCATTTGAACTAGGCCGGCTGGTTTGAGAGTTGCGGAGGCCCTTGGCATCAGACTACTTGGCCAAATATGACGATGGGCAGAATCAACAAACAGTCCCCACCCCCTGACCCCCGACCCCTGACCCCTGACCTGTTCGGAGTCCTTGCGCGTGGCGTTGTGCTCGTCGGGCAGTGCCAGCTGGGGGTAGAGGCCTCGGCACAGCAACAGCTTGAGGAGCGCCTGTTGGCGGGACGCCAGGTCCTGGCTGGCGCTCGCCGCTTCCTGGAGCTCCGACACGTTGTGACGCAGCTTGAACTTCACTTCCTGTTGTCGGGGGGGGGGGGGGGGGGGCAGCGGCGCGGGGAAAAAACGGCGAGAAGAATGGAGGGGTTTACTGTCTGCACATCGATGTATCTCAACATTCCCTACATAAAGAAGGCACAGTCAATTGTGGCAGATATACATTTATACGTATATACAGTGGGGCCAAAAAGTATTTAGTCAGCCACTGATTGTGCAAGTTCTCCTACTTAGAAAGATGAGAGAGGTCTGTAATTTTCATCATAGGTACACTTCAACTATGAGAGACAAAAATGAGAAGAAAAAATCCAGGAAATCACATTGTAGGATTTTTAAAGAATTTATTGGTAAATGATGGTGGAAAATAAGTATTTGGTCAATAACAAAAGTTCAACTCAATACTTTGTAACATAACCTTTGTTGGCAATGACAGAGGTCAAACGTTTCCTGTAAGTCTTCACCAGGTTTGCACACACTGTAGCTGGTATTTTGGCCCATTCCTCCATGCAGATCTCCTCTAGAGCAGTCATGTTTTGGGGCTGTCGCTGGGCAACACGGACTTTCAACTCCCTCCACAAATTTTCTATGGGGTTGAGGTCTGGAGACTGGCTAGGCCACTCCAGGACCTTGAAATGCTTTTTACGGAGCCACTCCTTCGTTGCCCGAGCGGTGTGTTTGGGATCATTGTCATGCTGGAAGACCCAGCCACGTTCCATCTTCAATGCTCTCACTGATGGAAGGAGGTTTTGGCTTAAAATCTCACGATACATGGCCCCGTTCATTCTTCCCTTAACACGGATCAGTCGTCCTGTCCCCTTTGCAGTAAAACAGCCCCAAAGCATGATGTTTCCACCCCCATGCTTCACAGTAGGTATGGTGTTCTTGGGATGCAACTCAGCATTCTTCTTCCTCCAAACACGACGAGTTGAGTTTTTACCAAAAAGTTCTATTTTGGTTTCATCTGACCACATGATATTCTCCCAATCCTCTTCTGGATCATCCATATGCTCTCTGGCAAACTTCAGACGGGCCTGGACATGTACTGGCTTAAGCAGGGGGACACGCCTGGCACTGCAGGATTTGAGTCCCTCTCGGCGTAGTGTGTTACTGATGCTAGCCTTTGTTACTTTGGTCCCAGCTCTCTGCAGGTCATTCATCAGGTTCTTCCGTGTAGTTCTGGGATTTTTGCTCACCGTTCTCATGATAATTTTGACCCTACGGGATGAGATCTTGCGTGGTGCCCCAGATCGAGGGAGATTATCAATGGTCTTGTATGTCTTCCATTTTCTTACAATTGCTCCCACAGTTGATCTATTCACACCAACCTGCTTGCCTATTGCAGATTCACTCTTCCCAGCCTGGTGCAGGTCTACAATTTTCTTCCTGGTGTCCTTTGACAGCTCTTTGGTCTTGGCCATGGTTGAGTTTGGAGTCTGACTGTTTGAGGCTGTGGACAGGTGTCTTTTATACAGATGACGAGGTCAAACAGGTTCCATTAATACAGGTAACGAGTGGAGGACAGAAGAGCTTCTTAAAGAAGAAGTTACAGGTCTGTGAGAGCCAGAAATCTTGCTTGTTTGTGGGTGACCAAATACTTATTTTCCACCATAATTTACAAATAAATTCTTTAAAAATACTACAATGTGATTTCCTGGATTTTTTCTCATTTTTGTCTCTCATAGTTGAAGTGTACCTATGATGAGAATTACAGACCTCTCTCATCTTTCTAAGTAGGAGAACTTGCACAATCAGTGGCTGACTAAATACTTTTTGGCCCCACTGTACATTGAAAATGAATAAAACATTTTAATTGAATAAAAATAAAAATATATTGTGGCTATTTGAGGATTGCAATGAGTAATGGAGCCAGTAGTGGGTCCACTAAATTCCTGCCTCCTTTCAGGAGAAATCCCATCCCTGAATGGTGCATTTATCTGGAATCAGTTGCACAACAAATCATTCCTGAACAGACTACATCAAAATATACTCACAGAGGTCAACAATAATCACGACATCCTTTTAAACTCCGAGGTGCAGCCTCACTGCAGGCTGGACGGCTTCACTTTGACCTTCGACCCCCCTCGCCGTCTCACCTGTATGTCCACGTTCTCCTCCCTGCCGTCCTTCTTGGGCCTCGGACCGTGCTCTCCGTCTGAGCCCGAGGACCCCTCCCCATCCGCGCCGTCCTCCAGACGGAGCACCTTCCGCCGGCCGCTCTCGCTGAGGTCGTGCTCCCTCTTCAGCTGGTGCAGCTTCCTCCTCTCCGTCAGTCTCTCCCTGCGCTGCCCGCGGTCACCACCAGAGGGGGCCGTGTACTGTGGCTCCAGCAGACCGTGGCTGCGTAGCAGCTCCTGGCGCAGGAGAAGACACAGGGAACGACTCGTTGCCTCACAGAGAATATATGAGGATGGGCACACACACACGCACGCACGCACGCACGCACGCACGCACGCACGCACGCACGCACGCACGCACGCACGCACGCACGCACGCACGCACGCACGCACGCACGCACGCACGCACGCACACACACACACACACACACACAGACACACAACAAATAGAATAACAAACAACAAACATACACATTAATAAGCACCCAGGAATGAATAAGAGAGAAATAGCATCATCCAAAGGGCTCCTAACCTTGAACTGTCTGCGTAGGTTGACCATCTCATACAGCCTCTGTTCCTCCAGACCCCTCCTCCGGCACCACTTCCTGGAGCCTCCGCCTCGCTCTCCTTTTATCTGGACCGGATATCGATGACATATTAACCTGAACTTATTGCTTATTATATTATCATATTATAATATTGTATTATTATGAACTTATTAACATATTAAACTGAACCCTGTCACATTGATATCATCAAGACAATCCGTTTGGGCAGCTTACGGCTAGTTTCATCTGGCTAAGTAGAGTAAGAGGAACAACTAAAATTGCGATTTAGCCACAACCACAAAGGTCGTTGGAGGACATAAAGAAATGAATTAAAACTGCCTCATATAGCAACAATTGTGACTAATAAATAATATACCACATAGTCTTTAGTATCCACAGTAACTGCATCGGAGACCAAAAAGTCATGGGTAAGAAAACAAAGTTGCCATATTCTCTCAGAGTATGCCGGATGCCTTAGGAGTCCTGCTGACCTGGACCCAGGCGTTGAAGGTGTTGAGCAGGGTGAAGGGGTCGCCGTGGTTACTGTGAAGGGGCTGGCGGGCGGTGGCGCAGTCCGGGTTGTGCTGGGCGCTGCGCAGAAAGGGCGACTGAACGCTGAGGGCGGCCGCCACCGTCAGGACCGGCTCCACCAGGTTGAACACCGAGCCCAGCACCAGCATCTTCCCTAAAGGCATGGGTCAAAGGTCAAATGTGAAAGGTGAACATACCGCAGCTAAAATGCATTTTTTGTTTTGTTTTTGTTTAAGTGTTTAGTCACTGGATAAATAATTATAATATATTTTCAAAATAGAAATAGGAATAGAAAGAGAATAATAATAATGCATTTAATAACATTTTTAATTTGAATTAATTTGAATAGAGCAAATAATAGAAGAGTTTTACCTGTAGGGACCTCTATTCACAGAAATATTCCCAGCCCTACTTTCTCTCACATTAAAGACGTGGGTAGAAATCGTATTGGTATTCGCCAACATATGGCTTTGGAACGCTAAACCAATTTGAGTGGGAGTTCACAGGTTGGAGTGACAGGAGACCGTACCGATGACCACGTCCACCGGCAGCTGGGCCAACAGGCTTCCAATGGAGGTGAGCTCCCCTCGTTTGTTCAGCGCCCCCTGGTCTTTCAGGTAGGTGACGGCCGTGGAAATGCTGGAGGACGGCGGGGGGTCGATGAAGACGAACGACAGCGGGTCGCCGAGCTTCATGCTCTTCATCTGCACGGGGGGAACGCCAAGCAAAAGGTGGTCATTTCCGTTCCGTGGTAAACATCCGCGCCACGAAGCCTAACAATCATTGAAACATTCCTATGTGGTTGTTCAGTCAGACAACGGTCAAAGACAAACCTTCAACGGAAAACAATTCATATGAATATTTTGTTTGAAAGCACAAAACAAAACCAACTCCATCAATAAACACGCCATGCCCTAATGTGAATTGTGAAGGAGAACGCTCTCTTCCTTATTGTACCTGGAGTACCAGGGAGTCCAGCGCCACCCGGTGGATCTCGGGGACGGGGTAGGGAGCGAAGGCTTCGTAGTCGGACTCGGCGTAGAGGCGGTAGCACGCCCCTGGACCCGTGCGGCCTGCTCGGCCCTTCCTCTGCTCCGAACTGGCCCGACTGATCCAGAACTCCTGCAGACGCTGCATCTTAGCCTTGGGATCAAAGCTCATCTCCTTCACCTTCCCTGTGGAGGGGAACACGCCGCCGTTATAAGCCACGATCGCAACTACCTATTTGACTACAAAAAACCATGACTCCGAGGGCTCTTTCTTTTCGTGGCACGGTCATACGTCGACCATTAGAAACACCGAGCGAGCCGTTCCGGGCATCAAGCCTTCTTCAGGGAGTGTCTATTTGACTATACCGATCAGTTCATGACACGTTTGCCCAGGGCTGATTAGCTTAACGACAAGAGTATGTTATGGTGTGATATTCCGCCGCACAGGGGCTGGCAGGCGAACGCGGCTCTGTACCCGAGTCAACGACAAAGCGGACGCCATCGATGGTGACGGAGGTCTCGGCGATGTTGGTGGAGATGATGCACTTTCTCACGCCAGGGGGAGAAATGTCAAAGACCTTACAGGGAAACCAAAACAAAGTGGTGTTATCCCATTCCACAATACAACTATAGCGACCGTCCCATATGCTATGCACACGCACACAACATGCGTGTGTGCTTTATTCATTGCGCGTGTTTGTCCACTTACATCCACGCCAAAGAGATAACAGCATTCAAAATGGCATTCACTCAACACAACGCATGGGGTTAAACGCATATCCCAGCGCCATCCTAAACCTTGTCCTGCTGGGCCAGCGATAGGGTGCTGTGCAGCGGCAGCACAATCCAGCGCCGGGTGTGTGTGGCGTAGACCTGGCAGGCCTCCTGGATGGTGGAGATCTCGGCCACGCCGCTCAGGAACAGAAGCAGGTCGCCCCGCTCCTCCGGTGGGTAGCGCTGGTCGATGCCCTGCAGCACCCGCAGGTACGGCCTGGGGTCCAGCTTCTCCGAGCGCGAGGGCTGCTCCTCCGCTGGGATGGGCTGGTAGATCACCTAGTGGCAGGGCTTGGCGTCAGAAAGTCCAGCGTGCACCCTCACTAACTACTCGCATAACAGTATAAATGAGAGAGAGAGAGAGAGAGAGAGAGAGAGAGAGAGAGAGAGAGAGAGAGAGAGAGAGAGAGAGAGAGAGAGAGAGAGGGGGAATACTAAATAAAACTAAAATGATTGTCACTCTCGTGCTTAGATCATCCATGATGCTGTAGTACTGTTTCAAATAAGTACGTTATAATGACCTTAAGTTCACTCTTCGTAACTTAGTTGCTTTTGTCACAAGCTCACCTGTATGGGAAACAGTCTGCCGGGCACCTGGAGCACGGGGGCGCGGTCAAAGTAGTTGGAGAACAGTTTGATGTTGATGGTGGCTGACATGAGGACGAGCCGCAGGGCGGGCCGGTTGGACAGCAGCGAGCGCAGCACCCCGAGCAGGAAGTCACAGTGGAGGTGTCTCTCATGGACCTCGTCCACAATCAGCACCTCAAATAACACGAACAAAAACAACTGCGCGTGAAACGTCTACTGCGTCTGCTTGCCAGAGGTGCGTCACAAGACAAAAGCAGAGGAAGCTGAATCACATCACAAATATAATGCAATTTTCATTTACTTATTGAACTTACTTTTTTCCTAACTTTAGTTACTTAGATATAATAACAATATAGGCTTGCTGCTGCCACAAGATCTAACAAACTTAAATAATAATGTGCACAGCTTGTTTTTTTTTACTTACTTACCTCCTAAGTTAAATAACGGAACTTACAAAACAACGGCAAAGGCCACCTATGTAAAGGCCTCTCACCTGGTACTGATCCAGGGTGTCATCCTGCTGGATCTGCCGAAGAAGCAACCCCTCTGTCAGGAACAGTAGCTTAGTGGCTGGCGTGCGGGTGGTCTCAAAACGGATCTGGTAGCCCACCTGTAGGAAGGAAATATCCCATATTACATGTCTTAGAAAAGTGAATGAATTTGAAAATATATGTAAATGTTTGAGCACTGTTCAATTAAGACGCTTTTTTTCTTCTTTTAACTAGGCTTTTGATGCTGGATAGAGCGACATCAACTCAACTACAACTACAACAGAGGTTACGCTGATGTACATGCTTACCTTGGAGCCATACTGATTGAGGCTCTCAAAGCTGACCCTTTTGGCAAGGGATATACAGGCTATGCGACGAGGCTGAGTACACGCTATGTGATTGAAGCCAGACGAAAGAAGGTACTGAGGAACCTGCGTGGACTTCCCGCAGCCTGTGTCCCCTGCCACCACCACCACCGAGTGGGCTCGGACCAGCTCTACGATCCGGTCCCGGTACTGGAAGATGGGCAGGTTTTTCTGTTCCCGTCGCAGTTTGGCCAGCTTCCCAAAGCTCTGCCTCTGGTTGAAGTCTAGGAAGTGTAGGAGCGCCAGACGAAAGTCGGCAATTTCCTGAGCACCTGGTCCAGACGATGAACGCGGCCTTTGTCTTTTATCAGACTTCCCAAGGTGTTCCTCGATGTCTCCGGTGCAAACAGACACATTGATACGATAGCGGGCATCATAGACCTTTGGCAGACCTAGATCTACGCCTCGACTGTCACTTTTTCCACCATCTTTTTCACTGTCTTTAGCTTCTTTCCTGCTGCTGCTCGCAGCCCCTGACAGGTCCTTTTTAGTTTTGAAACTCTGGAAGCGATCAAAGAAGGTCCAGAACTCCCTGTGTTCGGGGCTGCCAGTCTGAATGTAGTCATGTTTGCGAAAAAAGATTTCATCCATTTGGGCACGGCATTGCGGGCTGTCCCAATCCCAACCGCTGTCTCTTCCCCTCCTGTCTGAATCCATATTTTAAAACGTAGCCAAACGTTAATGATTCACTAACCTACTAATTTAAGTTAGACATAACTATATACACTTATTTGACAGCAGATAACAATACAAATAAGAGTGGTGGCAACAACTCTAATGCTCGGTTAGCCACGGTACAAACGCTAGCTACGTTGCGTTAACGCTCTTTCAGGGGTACATTTTTGCTCAACTTAACACATCTCTCTAGATGAACATGTTATCATGTGCTACTAAACATACATCGTCTTGGTCTATTTGTGATAGAACTGAACTTAAGAATAGTCGCACTAAGAACCGCCGTGAGATCGAACAGCATGCGTGAGATCGACGAAAGTAGTTTATCGCGGCGGAACAATAACACACAAGGACCATTTCCTTTGGTACTACCGTTCCGTCCCTGGTAAAAACTCCATTTTTTTAATTTCTTTTTTTTATTATTATTTTAGGTCCGCACCACAGGTAGTAATTTATTTGAAAATAAAACAATAATAATAAAAAATAAGAAACTGCAAAAATCTAATTAAATATATTTAGTTTATTACAATATGCATGCTTTTTCTTTCCACTATTTGTCAATAATTCTTTATCATCACAGTCATCGATCACCATCTTCATCTGGACCTATTTCTTTTACCATCTCTGCGACTCCTTACTGTGTTCGGTTTGAATGCCTTTTGAAGATTTATTTCAATTAGTTGATTTTCTACTGCAGAGAAACTTTGAGTCCAGTAAGCCACTCTGTGGGAAAGAACGATTGACTCAATTCTTTAATTACTAACAATTGTACTTCGTGATAAAAAAAAGAGGACTCTCACTGAACTTACTATACCTGTTATCTGTAGGAAGTTGAATCAATTGCAGATCACTGATTAGAAGGGTCTGCTTCATCCATTGAAAGTAAAGCAGACGCTTGGAGTTGAACATTATTGATATAGTTTTGAAATCTTCTATATAGTCCGCTGAAACCATGTAATGGTATGTCTGATTGGACTGAAAGTTGATCATTGCAGGACTGCACACAAAAAAGGAAAACATATGGGGCTTAGCCCAAATCTTATACAAAACCTGAAAAATAATTTTGAGAAACAGGCATGAAGCATGTTCTTACTGGAGAAATGAGTGCCATTACTGTGTAGCTTACCCCGACACCAAAATGACAGAAGTTTTGTTGATATTTCCTTTTAACTGAACGAATAATTGAGCCCGAAGTGAAGTGTTTCCTTCCAGACTTAACTTCAATAGGAATGGATAAACTGAGAAAAAAAGCAGGATGAACATAAATGTCATCATCGTCGCATGCCTTTAATTCAGCTGTTAAAAGTTGTATCCCTTATTTTGAAATCAGATATGTAGACTTGCATCAATTAATAAATAGTTACAATAAAAAAAAATGTTATGCATCTAAACCAGCAGGTGATAATGTTTTCACTTTACCACAGTAAGGTGCGTTTTTTGTTATGTTGAGTACTGCAGTAAGTGGCTGGAACGGGATTGGTCGCTCCACTGGCAACCAGCTGATATTATAACCTTTGGAAAAATAGAAATAAAATATCCTAATTTAACAAAAACAAGAATACAGTGCTATCAGTACATCTCAAATCCTGGTTAAGAGAATCTATTTTAGATTCCGAACAAAATGCTAATAAATATGTGCGTAAACTAAATGATAACATTGTGAACCGAGGTCCAAACCCACTAATAAAGTTTCGCTCTCTCTCACCCAGTTGTGGGCAGACATGGAGCCCGGGGAGATGACAGCGAGTACACAGAGCCCCCCGGAAGTCCACCACAGCCTGGCAGGGAAAAGCTGTGAGAGGACAAGGTGCCTGGATGGAGCTGGTGAAGAGCTTGAAAGCACGGTGGTGGCTGCACAGCAAATATTTTTCTCCTTTGTGAATAATTTAAAGTAAAAATGAATGCTTTGGCTTGATATAGTCATAATATCTAGTTATATTTTAAACTACATTATTCGATGTTCAGAGTCCTTAGATAGAACAATCACATGCGATCCATTTTCCTTATTTGATCAATTATTGAGTAACAACTGATAATATTAATACTAATACTATACTAATACTATTAATAACTATTAACAACTACTATGTCAATATTCCCATAGTATTGTTTTTACAAAGGGGGAATGTTCCTAGATTGCCTAACCACATGTTTGACTACCCATACAGTACTACTACTACAAATAATAATAGTTCATTTTATTTCTATATCGCTTCAATGAAACCCAAAGACAAATCACAAAGCACTCACTGTTGATCAGAGCTTGAGGACAGCCAGGAAGCTGATGTCCTTCACCAATGTAGAAATCTACATGTCCCATAGGTAGAGTAGACCCTAAGGCAGCTACAGGCTCATTGGCTGAAATGACAGAGGCCAGAATACTTTGTGGCTAATTAAAAACTCCTGTAGTCTTCTGGACAACAATGTGTAGCTAAGGTATCGTTATAATCATGAACATGCTCATGCTGTAGATAATAATAATAATAATAGTAATAATGAAAAACGTTATTTATATAGCACCGTTCAAAACAGGGTTACAAGGTGCTTTACAATAAGAGAGATGTAGATGTATGTAGATGTTAGAATGATGTGTGGATCTTACGATTGAAGTTGGTGTGGATCACATCTACGTACTGTGCGTCGGTGTAATCCAGCGAGAAGCTTTTATCAGCCTCAACAAACATAGGGGCAAATGGATCCAGTCCTTTGCCATCAAATGCAAACACCATGGTAATAAAGCCAGAGGGAAAAGGTGTTTATGTTGACTGGGTTATCTTTGTCCTTTGTGTACGTACAAGTGGTTGTGGTTCTGCAGTGAAGAGCCACTGTACCTGTGATTCTCCCAATGGAGCTGTGCAGATAATGGCCAGCCACACCAGAAATATGAGCTCCCACTCCGAATCCTATTAAATGAAACCTTTCCGGAGGCATCCCCGCTTCCTGCAGGAAAAAAACAACAACCAAACCACAAGTGGAGGGACACAGGAACCATTCCTATGTATGTACTGTACGATATGTTTCGGTTTAGTTTAGGGTCTATATCGAATACCCTAGAAATAGAATACCCTATCGATTCATGACTGAATTAACATCGATGAACAAACAACTGGTGACACTTACATACATGTACACTTCTACCCTGTCTCAGTTGGTTACCCCTGTCTAAATCAATCAAAATAAGAAATATCTAGATTGATGGATGAACTTGAGTTGATGAATTGCCATGGATTAACAGATTAACTTGGAGGAACTCACCACCAGTCCGCTGATGATGTCCGCCAGTCTTTCACCCACCATACGAGCGCCCTCTGTGATCTCCTGCTGTGGGGGAAGCAGCCAGTCTGCAGCCAAGACGTTCTCGGGCCCCACGGCTAACAGCTCGTGAGCCATGGTTCTCACCCACATGGGCTGCACGGTTGCTAGTCTCCTTCCTGACACTATCACTACCGTTGGGCTGTCCAGCTTCAGTAACAGCCCTCCTGAATGGAACAAGGGTTTTTTGTTTTGTTTTGCCCATCGAGTAAATATACATTTTTGTTATTTTATAAAAACAGTGGTGGTCTATGTTTTTGACATATACATACAGTACCAGTCAAAAGTTTGGACACACTTTCCCATTCACTTGAGGTAGGTACATACTAGGTATGTGTGCTATTTCTAATCTGGTTTGCCATCCATTTTTTTATTGTATTCAGGCTTTATTTAACCAGGAAAACCAGACAAGACGTATTGACCATAGCATTTGCCTTGTTTTTGCTTAAAGATGATAAAAACCTTGCCTGGTTGCTCTGCAGCTTTGACACTGAAGGGAGAACCACATGGGTTCGGTCCAGCGTTGAACCTCAAGAGAGCTAGCTCTGGAGAGGCAGGGGTAAGGCTGAGGAACTCAAAACAATGGAGACTGTCCCCTGGGGGAAGGAGAGACAGTTTTCAGGACACCAAAACGTCATTAAGAAGTGCTTTTCAATTGTGAATGTCCATGGACTTTCTTTTATAAGCCTGTTAGAAGCCTTCATGAATTATTTTCTTGAGGAAAGGTATCTTTATGATACGTTGAGACTTTAATAAGAGGCTTCAATAGCCCAAATGTCTTTGATTATCTCGAAGACATAATTACCATCACAACAAATAGCACATTCACTGTTTATATTTTCCAAATAAATAATAATAATTTCTGTAAAGTATTTTTTAAATTTTTTTATTGTTTGTTAATAATAAAGATCTATGTTACCTGTAGCAGGGCAGTGGAGGAAACAGAAAAAGGCAGAAAAGATACAAACGCTCTTCAGAGCTCTGCGGTGATATCCAACAGGACTCCCTGGGAAGGCATGTTTCAGGCGCTTCGCCATCTTGTGCCCAATGCAAATCTTTCTTTTCATACCTGCCAGAGCACTTGTGTCTTTTCATAGCGATCAGATACGTCTCAGTAGAGGTGGAGACTGGAGAATAATTTGTTTTGCAAATATTTTACAGAAGTGGAAAAGTTTTCTAAACCCAGCCTTTTTATATATAATATGTAAAATAGTCTGTATTAATTAAAAAGGTGCAAAAGAGAATTATGTACCAAACATTGTTCAGACTTCCTACATACGAGATCTGAGGTAGCATAGATTCAAAATCATGTCAATAGGTTTTTTATTTAAAAACAAATAGGAATTATTTACACATTGGATTTCATGAATATTGCAGTATTACCATCCAAAGTAAAGCTATAAGCCTCTACTTATAGCGCAGATGTTGAACTTAATGCTAAGTAAAATTCTTTAAAATCTATTATGCTATTATTGCACTATTTTAGCCTACATCTTAACAACTAAAGTTACAATCCCTGAAGAAACTGTGGATGAAAAAAATAACAAAGAGATCACATTCAAATAGCAGTCTGACCCCCTTCCAATCAGCTCTATAAGACACAGTATGTTTAGGGTGATGAATAAACCTAAGTAACGAAACCATAGGAATTATGATGAAGCAGTAGTCTGGATATTATTGGAAATAAAAATGCCCAGTGAAAAAAACGAGTGCGAGTCACATTAAGGAAACTGATCAAGAGAGATAGTTCAAGTTATCTTTTGAAAGAAAGATACGATAGGAAAGTTTCAGAATAGTCCCGATCCAAAGGCTAGTTTACATTTCATACCTGTCCTGTACATGTATGTAACAATTGTCCTCATATAATTGTATCTTAGCAAATATTTTAGATACAATTTTATGCTTCATAATAATTTCAAAATGCTAAATATAGATAGTTTAATGATGAAAACAATGGGAAGGGAAAATACATATACATTTATTTACATTAAAAATATTTCATTACCAACCCAGCAATCCCACCCTCCATCATAAAAGAAATATGGTTTGGACATCAAATTTGCTGGAAAAACCTTTCAAACACCATCCAAAACCAGTAGACTCTCAATGAAACGTTAACATGCCTTGATAGATACTAGCCCTGACTTCTGCCTTAGGCATCTCCAATGTAGGAGTGTGATTCTAGAATCCGTTGTCCCTTTCAGATCAAAAACAACTCAGTTGGAAGTTGTTTTCTTTCAGTGCTCCCGTTAAAACAACTCTTTGATTCAGAGAAGCTCTGAAATGAGGCCCTCAGCTTCCAATATGTCCTTGCTATTTTCCAAACTGTTCATTTTCTGTCCCCTGTGGCTTACACTCCAGTTTTCTCTGTGATCCAGCCTCGGAACTTGGTGACCGTTGAGTAGATGCCAGGCTTGTTTCTGCGTGCACAGCCATCCCCCCAGCTTACAACCCCAGCCAGGAATGTACGACCTCCCAAAGTTGGACTGGACAGAGGACCACCTGAATCACCCTGTGGGAAGGAAATGACAAAAGAGAGAAAGAGAGAAAGAGAGAAAGAAAGAGAGAAAGAGAGAAAGAGAGAAAGAGAGAAAGAGAGAAAGAAAGAAAGAAAGAAAGAAAGAAAGAAAGAAAGAAAGAAAGAAAGAAAGAACAAAAGAGAGAAAGACAAAAGAGAGAGAGAGAAAAAGAAAGAACGAAAGAAAGACCAGCTGTTAGTTATTGAATCACTCGGCATGACAAAAATAACTTAGCTGTTATTATAAGTGACAGCTGAGAGATGAAAAGTCAGTGATTTTTTTTTTTTTATTGATGATGGCGTCAGGTACCTGACAAGCGTCCACTCCTCCTTTGAGCACGCCAGCACACAGCATTCTGCTAGTAATCTGTCCTGACATCAGTTCATTACACACTGTGCCGTTGATGATGCGCACCTCAGCCTTCTGCAGCACTATGGCCCCAGTTCCTGAAACAGACACTCACGCAAATGAATCATGGGTTTCAATATTCAACAGAATGTACATCTATGAAAAAACATTCGAATGAAGGCGATCAATTGTCATTGGCCGATATGAATGATGCCCACCTGGCAAAATCAATTCAAGTCAATTCAATGAAAGTTGAAGACAATCCATGTATCTATGTTCTACAAAAAAAAAACAACATCTAAATTCTCAGGGCACCGTGTTCATGTTCTTTGTTTTTTGACCCACCTCCCTCCCTTGTGGCCCCCCATCCGCTGATCCACACAGAGTCTCCCACGGGGAAGTCATGCTGCGGGGCTGGCAGGCAGACGGGCCTGATGAAGTCAGTGAAGGTCAGGGGGCTCTCCAGCTCCATCAGTGCTATGTCGTTGTCAAAGGTGTAGGCGTTGTAGTATGGGTGGGAGATGATCTGCCTCAGGTCCCTCCTCACCACGTTCCTGCCGGTCTTTAAACTCTGGGTGTGCAAGCCCATGTAGGCCTCCCACGTCCCTGGCTGGGAGTACCTGAGGGCGCCCAGACCAAAGCATCAAAAAAATGTATATCAAGAAGGCAACGGGTTATAAAATATGTAAACACTGTTAGGTTCCACATGAGCCATGACTTATTTCTATTTTAAGTGATTATGTCAACGGGAAATAGGCTAATGTACACTTAACAACTTCAGCCTCTTCAAAAGAGTGATTCAATAAAAACAATGCCCCATTAACAACTTCAGCCAAACATAACCAAAACAAAAACTCCTAATCTCGTTTCGGAAAGGCAACAAAGAAATATTTGAAATAGAAAAGTCGCGAAGTCCCACTTTTTTTCTCCTCTCACACCACATAGCATGAGTCAGCGCTTTGGATGTAGGGAGACTACAAACGTGCTTAGAGGAGTGGAGGAAGAAGTGGAGCTCAGTCTTACCTGACCTTAGCGTCGTCCTGTACGCAGTGAGCGGCGGTCACCAGCCAGCGCTCGTTGATAATGGACGCCCCGCACACGTGGCCCTGGTTCTTGAGGTGGAGGCTGACCTGCCAGGGATACTCCCCTTCCTCCGCCGCCTGGCCCCCCACGATTCGAGACGTCCTAAACTGGCTCTTCCCACAGTCTAGAAGGGGTGGCAAGGATCAGCCAGTCAGCCAGAGAGTATGTCACAGCTCGGGGTTCGGTTTGAAAGCGTGTTGTATTATATTCTACTGGATCTTTTAGGGAATACATTTTCTCCACATCCAAGTAATGAGTAAGGGCGGATATCACACAAAAATAGGAGTCAAAGTTAGATATTTTAGTTTGAAATGTTGTGGAGTGAAAGTAAAGTCTCCCTAAATGGAAACACTTGAGGGAGGTCGATACTTGAGAAAGGTAGTTAAGTACGGTAACGGTTACTGTCCACCCCTGCTGTACACACACATCATTGTTGAGGTCTGACTAAAAGCACACTTATTTTAACAGTAAATTATATTAGATGATGTCGACGTACTGCAGTTCTCCTCGTCAGACTTATCCTCACAGTCTGGTGTGCCGTCACATTCTGGGTTCACCTTGCTGATGCATTTCCCGTTTTTACAACGATACGTAGCGTCAGTGCATGGGACAGTAGTGGTGCCTGGGAAAAGAAGTGGAGAAGAGAACTAAACACACACACACACACACACACAAAAGACATTGTCATGTGTACCACTAGTCGTCACTATCACAAAAAAGAAATGCACATACGCCGCTGAAAATACAACAGAATATTTCAGCGTGACGTTTTGATCTGCTCAGATTAGAGGTGAACCTACTGCTTCGGCCACAGTTCTCCTCGTCGGACATATCGCCGCAGTCATTGTTGCCATCGCAACGCATCTTCTCAGAGATGCACTTCTGGTTCCGGCAGGTCAGCTCGTCATTTTTGCACCCGCAGTTTGTTTCATCCGTGTCGTCACCACAGTCGTTGATTCCGTCGCACTGCCATAGCTTGGATTTACACATGCCGTTTTTACAAGAGATTTGCTCAGGCTTGCACGCTAGGAAACAAATCAAAAAACAAAGGTAACTTGACTTGGACTAATATCAACCCAAAATAATGTCTAGAAAAAAACAAAGGTAACTTGACTTGACTAATATCAACTCAAAATGAAGTTTTTTTTATTTATTATTTAAAGCCACCATGTTATAGAGCCTGATACACGCTGTAGATTGATGTGACTTACTATAGCCTGTTTTCAAATGTAAAGCCACCATGTTATAGAGCCTGATACACGCTGTAGATTGATGTGACTTACTACAGCCTGTTTTAAAATGTAAAGCCACCATGTTATAGAGCCTGATACACGCTGTAGATTGATGTGACTTACTACAGCCTGTTTTCAAATGTAAAGCCACCATGTTATAGAGCCTGATACACGCTGTAGATTGATGTGACTTACTACAGCCTTTTTTAAAATGTAAAGCCACCATGTTATAGAGCCTGATACACGCTGTAGATTGATGTGACTTACTACAGCCTGTTTTAAAATGTAAAGCCACCATGTTATAGAGCCTGATACACGCTGTAGATTGATGTGACTTACTACAGCCTGTTTTAAAATGTAAAGCCACCATGTTATAGAGCCTGATACACGCTGTAGATTGATGTGACTTACTGCAGCCTGTTTTAAAATGTAAAGCCACCATGTTATAGAGCCTGATACACGCTGTAGATTGATGTGACTTACTACAGCCTGTTTTAAAATGTAAAGCCACCATGTTATAGAGCCTGATACACGCTGTAGATTGATGCGACTTACTGCAGCCTGTTATAAAATGTAAAGCCACCATGTTATAGAGCCTGATACACGCTGTAGATTGATGTGACTTACTGCAGCCTGTTTTAAAATGTAAAGCCACCATGTTATAGAGCCTGATACACGCTGTAGATTGATGCGACTTACTGCAGCCTGTTATAAAATGTAAAGCCACCATGTTATAGAGCCTGATACACGCTGTAGATTGATGTGACTTACTGCAGCCTGTTTTAAAATGTAAAGCCACCATGTTATAGAGCCTGATACACGCTGTAGATTGATGTGACTTACTACAGGCTGTTTTAAAATGTAAAGCCATCATGTTACAGAGCCTGATACACGCTGTAGATTGATGTGACTTACTACAGCCTGTTTTAAAATGTAAAGCCACCATGTTATAGAGCCTGATACACGCTGTAGGTTGATGTGACTTACTGCAGCCTGTTTTAAAATGTAAAGCCACCATGTTATAGAGCCTGATACAGGCTGTAGATTGATGTGACTTACTGCAGCTTGTTTTAAAATGTAAAGCCACCATGTTATAGAGCCTGATACACGCTGTAGATTGATGTGACTTACTGCAGCCTGTTTTAAAATGTAAAGCCACCATGTTATAGAGCCTGATACACGCTGTAGATTGATGTGACTTACTACAGGCTGTTTTAAAATGTAAAGCCACCATGTTATAGAGCCTGATACAGGCTGTAGATTGATGTGACTTACTGCAGCCTGTTTCGTCCCCCATGTCACCGCAGTCGTTCCAGCCGTCACACTGCTGCTCGAAGGAGATGCAGCGCATGCTGCTGCACAGGAATTTACCGGGACAAGCTGTAGGACAGAAGAGAGAGGGTGGGGGGGGGGGGGGGGAAACGCTCAAATCAGGGCTGATTCAGCGTCAGGCAACATTCCAAGGGGCCGCGGTCTTTTAATGTCACAGCGCTGCCTGACTAACACAAGCACGTTTTTTTTCCTCCAGCTCCACGTACATCCTCTGAGCTCTAGCAAATTCTGGTGGTGGAGGATTGGTGGAGGATTGTGAATGGTGGAAGATTGGTGGAGGATTGTGATTGGTGGAAGATTGGTGGAGGATTGTGAATGGTGGAAGATTGGTGGAGGATTGGGAATGGTGGAAGATTGGTGGAGGATTGTGAATGGTGGAAGATTGGTGGAGGATTGTGAATGGTGGAAGATTGGTGGAGGATTGTGAATGGTGGAGGATTGGTGGAGGATTGGTGGAGGATTGTGATTGGTGGAGGATTGGTGGAGGATTGTGATTGGTGGAGGATTGGTGGAGGATTGTGAATGCGGTCCGTCTGGTACCCGTCGGGTGGTGGGAAAACATTTGGAAGGACCGCTCTAGTGGTGACTTGATCTGGCCTCATTTTCCGAGTGAGGGAAACGTGGTTTTAGAATCTAGACAGTGGTTCTGAGATGAACGTGGTACTAGAATCTAGACAGTGGTTCTGATATGAACGTGGTTCTAGAATCTAGACGGTGGTTCTGAGATGAACGTGGTTCTAGAATCTAGACGGTGGTTCTGAGATGAACGTGGTTCTAGAATCTAGACGGGTGGTTCTGAGATGAACGTGTTTCTAGAATCTAGACGGTGGTTCTGAGATGAACGTGGTTCTAGAATCTAGACGGTGGTTCTGAGATGAACGTGTTTCTAGAATCTAGACGGTGGTTCTGAGATGAACGTGTTTCTAGAATCTAGACGGGCGGTTCTGAGATGAACGTGGTACTAGAATCTAGACGGTGGTTCTGAGATGAACGTGGTTCTAGAATCTAGACGGTGGTTCTGAGATGAACGTATTTCTAGAATCTAGACGGTGGTTCTGAGATGAACGTGGTTCTAGAATCTAGACGGTGGTTCTGAGATGAACGTGTTTCTAGAATCTAGACGGTGGTTCTGAGATGAACGTGGTTCTAGAATCTAGACGGGTGGTTCTGAGATGAACGTGTTTCTAGAATCTAGACGGTGGTTCTGAGATGGAGTCCCACTCACGGTTGCTGGCGTCGATAGCCTCGTATTTGGCGCTGAACCCTCGGTCCACGTAGGAAGAGTCCGAGTGAAACGACACTTTCATCAGGTTGCTGTCACTGGTCATTGTGACGGAGCTGGCAGGCTTCTCCCCACAAATCCTGACCCCCGCACGTTCAGAAACACACACACACACACACACACACACACACACACACACACACACACACACACACACACACACAGAAAGAGACACTGGTTTGAAATGGGTGTTCAATGTACAAGACAAGACTGCGGAGATAATCTACGTTGCCATTAGCCCGCCGCCCGCCGCCCGCCCCCCACCCCCATGCCAAAAATCTAAATCTGTAAAAGTCTTTTTATTTTAATTTTTAAGAGGCCCTAGTAATTTGATAGATTTTTGATGACATATGGTGTACGATATGTCGTTATGCAACAAAAGAAACCCGACATCAAATCATTGAAAACAGTGTGAGGAGTACTGACTTCTTCCCATTGACTTCCACATAGTCCTTGGTGCACGGCGCCCCATCTGGCAGTCCCAGCTCAGACAGTAGAAACTGGTTGAAGGTGAGTTTCACAGCTTTACCAGTAGGCACCTCCAGAGGAACAGAAAACACACACGTCTGAATCCATGTGGAAAAAGGGACGACGTTGTTGACTGATTTAAAAAACGAGTTTTGCATTCATATGCTAATTGTTGGTGGAGGGTGAGGGGCGGCCATGCTTTATTGATGTGTTGGTGTTCCTACAGAGCTGAAAGGCCTTTAGGGGACGTCGTCGCTTTGTCCGTTTTAAAAGAGTGCCGGTGTGGTGGACAGGCTGCAGCCTCACCTGGATGGTCCAGTCACAGTTGACGTTGGACTGGTAGAAGTTTGGGAAGTTGGGCGAACTGATGGTGCCTTTCTCCGCTGTCAGAGTGCCACCACACGATAACTCTAGAGGAGGGGAGAGAGCATGTCCAGAAGACAGACGAGGGTGAGACAACATGGCGGATGATGTGTCGAGCCTCTGACGCTGGGATGTCACTTGTGTCTTTTGGTCTTTTCTGTACGGCAAGGAACCCGGAGTAGCTCATATTATCTGGAGAGCACTCATGGATATGGAAATACTTGAGCTATTTCCTTGCATGTGTGAAAATGTAATATTATTTGTGGCATTTTCAATGTAATCGCAAGGGAAGAATCTCCCCTCTGTCCCCAATATGAAGCCTTGTTGTGGTAGGGATGGGCTCATACACACCTTGGCTGCCACGCGGGATCTGTGACACCCTGGCCCTGATCCCGGGGTAGTTCCCCACCTCGTTGGTTACCAAGGTGACCAGCATGACGTTCCGAGAGGACAGGAAGCCTAGGGGGTCACTGGGTGAGATCTTCCCACAAACCCTACCAGAAGACAATCAACGTTTAGACAAACCGACCATTCAAACAAGTCTGTGCTTTATTCTGAAAGCAGGCTAATTAAGGATATGCTTTGAAGTGGCTCTGTTGAAATAGAACTAGAAAGCAGAGGGCCATTTTAATCACAAAATATTCATTTTAACACAAAAAAACATAGTTTTTTCTCAAATATAAATATTCCTTGCGTGTAGATGGTCGTAAAAATATAATTCTAAATCCAGTATAATTAATCTAATAAAAGATAAGACAATGTCAGTCCATTAAGCGTCTGGCCAGAGTACCTATATAGTTCCTCATCTAATCGTCACAGTGAAGCTGGCCAGTCAAGGCTAGGAAAAGTGCTAACTCACTCCTCCATGACCCGGCTCTCAATGGCCACCAGGGAATCGTAAATCCTGACAAAGTCGTTGCTGCAGTTCTGCTCGAGGTTGAAGTGGTCAAAGTCCAGCCTGATAATGTGGCCCTTGTCGGCCCTCAGTTGCCACTGAATGAACGTGTTGGGGGGGTACGGGGAGTTCGGGAAACCAGGGGACTGAATCGTCCCGATTTGATTGGGCGTGGCGTGAAATCCGATGCTGGGGTTACCTGGAGACACAGAGACAGGTAAGCTCATTTTTTTTCTTCATTACACAAACAAAAAAATACACTTCTTTTTTTTAAATATTTTTTTACTCACTTGCAAATTTTCTGGCCATGCGAGGATCCAGTTCTACAGAAGAAACGAGCACAAACACAGATGACCTTTTAAATGATCACCAATAAAGTCATAAGAACACGTAGCCCATAGTCAGGCCACATAAAAAACTCCACGGCAACCAACAACATGCGAAATCGCACTGCAATCCAACCAGACGAAAACACAGCAATCTCCCCCCAAAATGGCGCTGGCGCAAGATAAACGCTGGTTCTTTGACTAACCCGAGTTGAGCACCGTGTCGATGACCAGGTCGCTGCCTGACCGGGGTCCACCGCTCCGACCAACCTTGATCGACGACATGGTTTTGTCTACCGCGGCCGATTGGCTGGCTGGCACGCTGAACTCCGAGAGGTAGTAGGCTATCACACTGCCCTCACTAGAAGAGGACACACAGACAGAGGTTAGACAGGTAGTAGGCTACCACACTGCCCTCACTAGAAGAGGACACACAGAGAGGTTAGACAGGTAGTAGGCTATCACACTGCCCTCACTAGAAGAGGACACACAGACAGAGGTTAGACAGGTAGTAGGCTATCACACTGCCCTCACTAGAAGAGGACACACAGACAGATGTTAGACAGGTAGTAGGCTATCACAGTGCCCTCACTAGAAGAGGACACACAGACAGAGGTTAGACAGGTAGTAGGCTATCACACTGCCCTCACTAGAAGAGGACACACAGACAGAGGTTAGACAGGTAGTAGGCTATCACAGTGCCCTCACTAGAAGAGGACACACAGACAGATGTTAGACAGGTAGTAGGCTATCACAGTGCCCTCACTAGAAGAGGACACACAGACAGATGTTAGACAGGTAGTAGGCTATCACAGTGCCCTCACTAGAAGAGGACACACAGACAGATGTTAGACAGGTGGTAGGCTATCACAGTGCCCTCACTAGAAGAGGACACACAGACAGATGTTAGACAGGTGGTAGGCTATCACACTGCCCTCACTAGAAGAGCACACACAGACAGATGTTAGACAGGTAGTAGGCTATCACACTGCCCTCACTAGAAGAGGACACACAGAGAGGTTAGACAGGTAGTAGGCTATCACACTGCCCTCACTAGAAGAGGACACACAGACAGATGTTAGACAGGTAGTAGGCTATCACACTGCCCTCACTAGAAGAGGACACACAGACAGATGTTAGACAGGAAGTAGGCTTCACTAGAGTAGGAGACACAGACAGATGTTAGACAGGTAGTAGGCTTCACTAAAGTAGGAACCAGACAGATGTTAGACAGGTATTAAGAGACACAGACAGATGTTAGACAGGTAGTAGGCTTCACTAAAGTAGGACACACAGACAGATGTTAGACAGGTAGTAGGCTTCACTAAAGTAGGACTAACACAAAGCGCAACGCAAAGGTTTCAGAAACAACCAAAGCGATTACAAAGTTACGTGCTTGGACATTATCGCTGTATTGCATACTTCACTGAACAAAAGACCAACTATAAATAATAAAAAAAAAAAAAAATATATATATATATATATATATCTTAAATAACCATGTAAGACCAAATGCATCAGCTAGAATCTTTCTGTTAAAGTTTTCTTTTTTCTTTTAACCAATTGGTCTGTGGTTTTGAATGATCTTCTGATAGTATTTGGGTTACCTGAATGCCTGAACGCTGGCACTGACGTAGTATTTAGAGAGCTGGGGAGTCTTTGTGTAGATTTGTTTGAGCTAAAGAGATAAAAACATAATCGTTAGAGGGTCCATTTACAACACACTGAGACTGGCAAAGACAAGTTGTGGTTTAAAGGAGCGATGTGAGGAAAAGCTAGAGTCTGTTCATTTTCTTTGTGTGTCCAAAATAGGCATTTACAAATGTTATGCGCGTAGAGGAGCAGTACAAACATTTCTAAATTTAACGTCTCTTTTTGACGAACGTCAGCGATCCCGGTCAGTCTCACCTGTGTCACGACCTGGGCAGCCAAGGCTTTAAACTCAGGGGAGGAGGAGTTCTCGTAGGTGTCCTCGAAAACCTGGTTGGTGATCCGCATGGAGCCAGAGTAGATCTTTTTGATGCGCTCATCCTTACGGTCTGCAAGCACCAGAGGAACAGCCTCAGAGGAAAACACTTTTCTTAAGGAGTTTATTTATTTAAGCTTTAACATGCGACAGGGTGTTCTATAATATGGGTGTTGGCTCGGGTGTAGTGCAGTCAAGTAGATATAGCTGGGGGGCCTTTTACAACATGAATTGTTACATTGGTTGACATTTAAATTTGTAAAAATGTCTAAAGATAAACGTTTTAATGAATGGTGTTTTGTGCCGACAACTGCCTGTTTGTCTCATCGTTTAAAAAAAGAGGAATGATCTCTTTACAATAAAACCAAGTTTGGTAAAACAATGATTTATTTTTGTCATTAAAACTGAGTTAAGTAAAGTTCCATGAGCACAGTAGGGTACGTTTGATTTATACACGTCATGGAGCCAGTTGGGTGGAGCCTAAAGTGGAGGGGGTCACTTACAGTGGAAATGCCAAACCAGCAGGCCAGTCATCAGTGCTATAACGGCAGCCAGGATCACCACTCCCACCACTGCCCCTACTTTCCCTGGACCCTTCTTCTTCTCCAACTTCTTGCTGTCTGATGCTGGCAAGAATTGGACCGAATGGTCCCAGTCCTTGTCCTAAAGCGCAAGGAGAAAGAGAGAGTCAGTAAAGTTACAGTGACTGAAAGACGGGACAACACAATTTATATAATAAAAACAAAACAAAAAAAAAATGCTGTGAGTGCCCATTCACAATTATGAAACTATGTCAACAACGGCATATCACCGCTTTCAAAATTCACCCCCTAGCCAAGTGGCAGAGCAAGCTACAGGACGGGGGAGCCAGTCTGGGGCGATAAAGCATGTACGTGCATGAGTATATGTGTACTTCAGGAATGCATCTTGTTTTTAGCGATCGAAACACACTCAAGACTCTGGATTTAAGCTTTCCTAAGCTGAAACATTGTGTGTCGTAAAGGAGTACCGTTCGTGAGCTTCCACAACTCACAGAGTACAAGATAACCGCACGATTGCTTTGCTCTCTGCGTATGAAGCATACCCCAACAGCAGCCTAACAATCACAAGCTGGTAGTTTAGGGGGCAGTAGATCAAACTCATTTTGGACAATTTCACAATAGAAATGCGCCCAATGAACTTGTGATGGAAATGTACTTATGATTCACTGGGGAGTCTAGTTTTCCGAGAAGCAGCAGGGAGGAAGTAAGGGAGGGAGGGAGGGAGGGGGGGAGGAGTAGCAGTTTCAGGGAGGGAAATCCCGTCAAACCTGCTGGTAACAAAAGCGAACCTGCTGTGTTGTACATTCACAGCGTTTAAATGCAGGTAGCAGCACTGCGTTGTCAAAGATTACACATTCAATCTGCAACCCGTGCAAATTCCATTGCCAGACTCTGCATAGTGTAGAGTCAACTCATACCCAGACTGACATATCCACCTATATGCTTTTAGCAATTTATTTGATACTTAGAAAGAACCATGTTTGTCAGCAGCACTGCTAAATTACCCAAAGATAGAGATAGATAAAGATAAACACAATGCCAAATGTGAGAACGTCATGACCTGGAATTAACTAAGCTACTACCTTGCTGAGCTTAGAGTCAGCACGCTACAGCACATTAGGATTGTTTAGGTTATTTTGTTGATTCTGTAAGGGGATGTGTCATAGAGCTTTTCCGTGGCCTGTGATCCTCTTTCTAGGAAAACTGTAACAGGTTCGACTATCCTTCCAAGAAAAGGATACCATTGCTTTTAACCTGACAAAAAAAAAACTCCCTATAATTTCATGCTTTTGGAAAAGTGAATGAAAGGGGCTCTAATAAGGAAATTCCTTTATTCCTCCAGAACGTCCAATTCAGAAATCTTACGAGTTCGTTGCATGATTAACCTTTTGTTGAAATGTTACATTGTACTCAGAAAAACAATATTAGGTGCTACTGGTCCATTATTTCTGTTGAGTGGTATGCCATTAGTCGAATCTCGGCCCTGTACTATCGCCCATAGCCTACCTCAAGCAGTCAGTCAGCATTAGTGGGTTAAACCCACTGCATTGCCGTGGCGAGTCCATCAGCCAGTCAGTTGGTCAATCAGTCAATGTTAGTTCGTTAAATCCCTATATTTCTTTGGCTAGTCAGCCAATCAGCCAGTCAGTCAGCCAGCCAGGCAACCAGTCAGTAAACAGTAGTGGGTTGGATCACTGAATTATCAGCAGCCAGTCAGTCAATCAGTCATTCTGTCAGTCAGTCAGTCAGTCATTCTGCCAGTTAGACAGTCAGACAGTCAGTTAGCCCGTCAGTCAGCAGTAGTGGGTTAAATCATTGGTTACCGTTGCCTGTCAGTCAGTCAGTCATTGAGTGAGAGAGAGAGTGAGAGAGTGAGTGAGTGGTCTGATTCCATTTAGTAATGTCAGCCCGTCCTCAGTGGAGGTGGGCTTCTGGGTAAAAACATGCCACAACAGGAATCTCTTACGGAAGCCTACGGATTCCATTCACTTTCACCGTGGGGTGTAAATATGATTGGCCAGCTGTACTCCAACACATTGTTGCGTTAAACAATCTATTTGCCAAAAACAGAAAACACAGAAAAACCACGCGATGTAAGAATTGTATAGAATCAGAGAACGGTTCTAATCGATTGAGGTAGAAAAAAGCATGTGTGTGCACACACCCCCGCACACGCACACACACCCCCGCACGCACGCACGTCACACACGCGCACACGTCACACACACACACACACACACACACACACACACACACACACACACACCTTCCTGTAGCCTAGTTCAACAGGGTCATCTGTGTAGCCACCTCCTTCAAACAAAATTATCTCCCTGGGAGTGACAACTGTAATTCACCTTAGGGCACTGTCTTTACATAGGCACACAGCAGATCACAGACCAGATCCTGAACCCTGGTAGCATTATTTAGAAAAACGTCAAGAACATCAGTTCAGTTACCTTACTACCAAAAGCTACCAGGCAAATGCTTTTAAATGCCAGGCTATACAACAGCGTATTTGTCCAAGCCAAATCAAAGGCACGAGACATGACAAACACTGCCATTATAAAAAAAATATCAGGAATGGGAATGAAGATTCTGTTACCCTGCCAGTTCTCCATAAAAGCTGCTATCTTTATTAAAAATAAAAAATAAATATATAAAAGTAGGTTAATGTGAAATTGTTTAAATCTGTGTGCAAGACACATGTATGAACTGCTTGCGGTCAAGCTATCCAGCCAAACTGCAACCCCTTTGCTAAAGAACATTGCAGGTCTATAACACAGCTGGAATTAATGTAAACAAGAGTCAATACCAACGCAGAGTCACCACCGCCAGCATATACGGGTTGAGTGTCATTCTAAAGGACAGCATATCAGGAGCGTTCGTCGTCAATTTCATGAAAGAAACTACGTTCTTACCAGCCGCTCCACTTGGTCACCCTTTCCAAGTGCATGGTCAGAAGGTAGCTATTATAACGGACACAGAAACTGCGGTCCATCGGCCCTCAGCAACATCCAGTCTTTGATTTGTATCCTGGTTATCGCATGTGTAATGTTTTGCTGTGTTATTGTAAAAATAACTGAAAGATAATCACGTAAAGTCAAATTTGTAGAAGGCACGGTGGACATGTTTTGGTGATTTGGAGTTGATGCTGCTGTGTTTCTTGCCTACCTGCAGTACCCCATTCATAGCTAATAAATGATCCGGACCAAGTTCAGACTTCTGTGAAAAGCTTTTTGTTCATCCCAGTCTGTTAATTACCTCTACAATTCATCTTTGTAGAGCATTGATACACACAAGATTACTTCACTTTATAATCCATTTTACTTTATGATGGCCAGACCTTATGTTTGAAATTCGGGGCCACATCAAAATTTCAATTAAAGATTTAAAGCTTCAACAATTGCTTTCATATCTAAAAAGATCTAGCTTTCACATTCGGACATATGTTGAACATACCCACAAAACATTTCTCTCTGTAGTTTATCTCTCAGTGTCACACACAAATCACAAAAACAATTAGGGGCAGCTTGATTGTGAGAAGCAGATATAAAAAGTAAAGAAAGATATAAAGTTGTAATAAAGTGTTACATACCGTGGACTTTGGAGTGTATTTCATTCCACTATCCATGTAGTCCATCCTAAGTGATAGTTGTTGATTTCAGGCAGTAGCTTTCGATAATAACTAAGGTGAATCCACAGGCCTGTATTCCTGATTTGAAACCAGGTAAACTACCGTTTAACGGAGATCACACAGTAGGCTGCAAACTCGTGTTCCATGCAGATCCAATTACTCTGACAATTGGAAACCACAAATAAAATCTACTAGAGTTAGTAAAGTGTACTATTTACTATTCAAGGTGTTATCGTATGTCCCTGTAAGAAAAATGTCGACTAGCGTGATTTCAAAACACCTTTTCCGGGGAGATTCGGGTTTCAGCGGGCGTGGCTGAACGACACCTGTAAACTTCCTGTTCCTACCACAGGTGTTCGATGCAATAGGAATGCAACGGAATCTGCGAGAAAAAAAAACGATAAAAAACGAATTGAATGATTCTATTATATTTATGCAATGGAGATATAGGTTAAATTGTTACTTTATTTTTTGTAAATTGTGAAATGCACACAAAAACAAAATGATGTTCTATTTTTTAGCAAGTGTATTAGTCATTCACTGGGTTGGTTTCTATTTATGGTCTGTAAGCCTTCGTCACCCTTAAGTATGAGACAAGTTTCAGTTGGGAAAAAAATGGTATCCCTGAAGAAATTCGTCTCTGACGGGTTCTCTCCAAGACGTTTTACTTACGTACGGCTTATTTTACAATTAAAAATGGCTATATATATTAATACAACCCAGCACTTTCTATCTTAGGAAATACTCTAAAAAGTTATTATTGTAAAATTGTTTATAACACTTTATATGGCCTACATTTTCATAATTTTGCATGAAATTGGAATACCAGTTAGAATACTAAAAGGTACTATAATAATGAAAAAACTGAACAAGCCAAGTGGAAGTAGTGAGTTTATTGATGTGTTTCCCCCCTGTAACCATAAATCTGTTTCCATTGGTATCAATCAAATGTTCTAATTTCACTAATATGCATATGATTTAAGTTTCCCAATCCCCTCCCCCACAATCAAGCAGGCAATTACAAGATTGAAGCCATTTGGGTGCATAGTGAGACAGTCACATACAGAGATACTGTCACAGGAAGAGAAAAATAGAAAACAAGAAAACAAACTCAAAAATATATATATCATATAATTTCATATAAGAACAATGCACACCACAGGTAATACCCCCAGAAGTAAGCAATGATTGCAACATCAACTATACAGCCATACAAAGACAATACTAAGAGAGAGAACTAAAACAGATGACACAATAGGATTTAATTGTACTTGCTTGTGTTGTTCTCTTAACAGTAAAAAATACACAAGCTAGCTTTTATCTAGAAACCAGTTCTCCAAGCCTTTACCTGCCTTATCTGTTTGTCTCTGTCTGTCTGCACAGCCCACCAGCTCCTAGTTGTCTCAAAATGTCTTTTTCAATCAGAGGCTCTTTACACTGTAATGTGCTTCATGACTAGCAATGCAAACAGCTATTAACATTACTATTTTGTGGGGTTTTGTATTACGTTTCTCATACATACTCAAAATTGTGGTCATATGTGTACGGACAGAGTTTCTTTTGATTTGCACATGTTCCCTTGCTATTTTATTTCTGGCATATTGTCAGAAATGTTTTACTTTATTCTAATCAATCAGAATATAAAGCAGGCAACATATTGTTGAATGGGAACATTTCAGGGACAAAATATGAAAAGCAAAAAAAAACAAAAAAAACGGCCACAATACATTCAACTATTTGTAACACGCACTGTAATTAATTTGGGAATCATTTTAAGATCGGTTTGATAATACTTTGTTGATGGATATGTGTATGTGTAGGTTGAGGAGGGGAGGTTATTCAAATTAAACTTCTGATAACGCTCATGGCGATGAATTGGTGATAGAGAGTAGGTTCTGTTTGGGTTCCGTGAGCTGGGGGGTCTGTGCACACATCCTCCTGACTAGTCATGCGCTTGAAACAACTTACAGCCTTCAACTTTTGAACCATTATCCATGTCCCTTGAAAAAAGGTGGAATAAAAACATCTACTCTCATATATATATATATTTATATATATATATTTAAACTGTATGTATATTTTCGTTTTTTTAACAAAGAACAGAAAGTAAATAAATTCATGATTTTGTTTTCTCATTTATAGTTTACTATACATTTTAATTCGTTACAAAGAACCTTCATATTCACGCAATCTATTGAAACGGAATAAAATCAAACCCAAAAACAAAAGAACATTGACATTTCTTTGAGCAGACCATCATAAAATGACAATGGGAAAGGACAGAAGTTATGTCAGGAAGGTTTTTTTGTTTAAAAAATAAAAATAAAAAAGTCCTTTAATTGAGGACATTTTTGCTTTATTTGCCTAGCACTTTGAAAAACAAATGAAAAAAAACCTGAAAGAAATGTTGTACACTTGGATGTGATATAATCGTTTTTCATAATTACAGAGAATTTGCTGATTCCCATTTTACGGAATGCAAAATGCAGAAACATCACCTTTTAAAATAAATCATATGATCAAAAAAGAGCTCTATAGTACAATAGTAGCAACAGCAGAAGTAGTAGCATTATTTAAGGATCGCTTTAAACAAACCGGTAGATGGATTTCAGAATGTATGCAAATGATTTTGACAATAGCATCTTTTGTTATTGGTCAGTAGTATGTTCCCCCTGCGTTTTTCCAACTCAATAGGGCCCCCTGTCTTCCCAGACTAGATCTGCATCTGCTCCAGGTATTTGTAGGTGGGGTTCTCGTAGCCGTGGTTCTGCATCTTGCTAAGGTGACGCTCCTCTGGGGTCAGCATGGGATCAACCTATCAAAACCACAGTAAATATGTGTTGGTCAAAACTAAAAGATTCAATGTTGACTCAAGTCCGAACAAAATAAGAAAGTGGGTAATACTAAGACAGCACAGAAAAAAATTTGAACCGATTCCCTAATTGTAACCAAAAAGACAATTTGTTTGTTGGCATTGTTGACTATTGTGAGCATTCTCTTCACACTTATACACATCTTTGACAGCATGTTGGCACTGAGTAGGCTTCTCCATTAGAAACAACAGCTGAAGTGGTGCCAGTAGTCTTAACAGTCTCAAGATAGAGACTTTTAGAGAATACTCTGTCTGAAGAGGTGTTGTGTGGTCACAGGATAGCCAAGACTGTGTGTGTGTGTGTGTGTGTGTGTGTGTGTGTGTGTACCTCCACAATGCCATGACTGATGGTGCCATACTGCCTCTTCCTCAAAAGCACCAGGCTGATGACTATCACCGTTGCTATGGCCACCGCAATCACCAGCAGGCCAATCAGGGCACTGCTGCCGAAGCTGAAATCTTCCCCAAGAGGACGGTAAGACTCCTGAAAGGAAGGCAGGAGGGAGATGTAAGGGGGGAGTCGAGAGAGACAATAAGAGAGAGAGAGAGAGAGAGAGAGAGAGAGAGAGAGAGAGAGAGCATGAAATATTGTTATTACAAAAAAATAGCCATACTATGTTAACTATCAGAATCTACTTGTGGACAAATCACACATTTTTCTCAATAAATGTATATTATACAGAATAGGACATTCTGCACTGACATCCCTACTAATCTGCTCATGTAACTGGAACAAAGAGGTAGGACTCTCCCATCTGTCTACTTGTGTTTAACTCAAAAAGGATTACAAAATCTCTGCCTGACGGGGACTTGCTCATTAATACATGAACTGTGTTTCTGTAAACTTTTACGTGAAATTATGGCTGGTGGTTTTTTTCTCTCTCCATAGTTTCCATTGCATACAGTACAGATGAAGGGCAACTTCCAGTGGTGTGCGCGTGTATGTTTCGTTTTACAAATTATATAAAAACCCAAAAGAATATATGGTAGACAATCACAGGTCACTTTGGCAATCTTTTTCTGTTTCTCACACAAATGCTGAGTAATACATTCCATTTGTGTGGATTCACATTCATAAGGACGAGCTGGTATCATAAAAAACATTCACATACACACACATGCGTGCATGCAGAAATAACTGAAACATATACAACGAATAATCTGAAAGGTGAAACCCCACAGGGAGGCAGGAGGGAAGTCAGTTATGATTGCGTTGCCCACAAATTAAACAGGATCTGTATTTTAACACCGGTCTCGGAGTAGGACTACCAATATAGAACCATTTTGAAATGCTCGTAGATGATCCTAGATCAGAATTTCTACTCTGAGACAGCGTGAATACAGTCCGTGTTTTTTTCCCACCTCCTTTACCCTCCGGACCACTAGAGTGCAGTTCCACAGAACGGCCAGTGGAGGGCGCTGCTGTACTCACCAGCTCATCATCATGCATAACGCTGACTCTCTCTGCACTGTAAATCACCTCTTTAACATCCAGAGACTCATCAATCACCTGTCAACACAGACAGGGGGAGCCCATGTTACACTTACTCTGCAGCGTGTGTGTGTGTGTGTGTGTGTGTGTGCGTGTCAATGCCTGGAAGTGAGTGTGATAGTGTGAATGTTTATGTGTGTGTGTAAGTGTCTGAGAAAGACAAATAATAGCTAGCTACACGATGGAAGGGGAGAAAAAGGGTTGGGTTGGGGAGGGGGGGGGGGCCGTGGCTTAGTCGTATTCAAATCATCAACGGTAGAATGATGGCGGTAGGATCTCTTTTCTCTCTCTCTGTGTGTGTGTGTGTGTGTGTGTTCAAAGAGAATGCCTGATTATTGGGTTCCATCCCAGGTGTGAGGGATATGCCGAGGACATGGGAGAGTGTGTTAAATTAGTGGAACCAAAGGGTGGCCTTTTCAACAGAGACGGCATAATCAGTTCATTTGGAGGGAAATAAACGATGGAACATACTCTGTGACCCTGTTTACCACAGTGTTGACTTCATTGAAGTTTAGCTTCTGAACTGGAAGGCACCACAACAGAGATTCTGTTTTAAAGTACTGGAGTTACTTGGAGAATGAATTATCAGTGATACTTCAAGAAAATGCAACAGGTTGATTTCTTTTAACTCGGATTATTCCTTTGTGATGTGTGCGAAAATATACGTGCATGCGTTCAAACTCCGCAAATGACTGTACAGTAATTCACCAACACAGTGTCATACAATGGGTCTTGGATCTCAAGGCATGCAGAACACGTCCAGCTGCCAGAGGAAATCCCAACATCCAAGAGAAGAAGTGTGTGCAAATAAGCAGCGAAATAAAAAAATAAAAATAAAAAAACAGACATGCATGACTGACAACTAATGGATGGTGTAATTAAACCGACTGCTGTGAAAGTTACAGAAACCAGACGCAAAAACGGACAGCCAAATAAAGCATTCAAGAGATCTGTAACTAGTATATAGTTATGAGAGCCATAGCGAGCACTGAAAGCTGAGCTCCCTTTGTACGAAAAGAACGATCTGTTTAGTAGAGATATTTCTATAATGAGCTTAGGCTACAGAAGGGGCCTTATCATAACTAGTCAGATCAGAATTGAATTAGTAGAATGTCCTGAGACACCTAAGAGGGGGCTACTTTGCTCTAATACGCTGGCTGGCCTTTGTGAGTAAGAAGGAAAACAAAGAATTTAAAGCTGCCGTCACAGTAAATGAGAAATGGCAGGAAACAGTATGAAGTAAACAGAACCTTAAGAGTAGTCATGGATACCTGACCAACCGTACACTGGCTTGACAGGCGTAATGGCGGGAATGGAGCTAGTAGCTAGCTTTACAAATTCTATATAATGCATTTACACATATATATATATATATATATACACATACATATAAGTGTATTAGCCGACCGGCCCAGCAGCTTATATAGCTAAGCTCTTACCATGTTCTCGTTGATTGTGCTCTTGCTGTTGATGACTCTCTCCTCGGCGCCGATCAGGCCGTCCAGTCCGGACATGGCAGAGCCTGGAGGACCGTGAGAGAGAGAGAGAGAGAGAGAGAGAGAGAGAGAGAGAGAGAGAGAGAGAGAGAGAGAGAGAGAGAGAGAGAGAGAGAGAGAGAGAGAGGACAGAGTCAGAGACACCGTGGAGGGAGGGCACAAGGGGAGGGTTTCACGGAGGAGGGGGATACGTCGTGTAAGCCCAGTTGGAAGATGGTGATGGTGGCCGGCGCTCCGCACACCTCCTCCTCCTCCTCAGCTCCCCGCTTGTCGCCTCTATTGTCTCTCGATTGGCGTTTTGAAACACCAGGACAGAGGCAGCGGAACGGCCCAGGACCATGGCGACAATGGCCTGTCTTTCTCTGCCCGATGGGGCACAGCGGACATCTCTGTCTGCCTCCGGCAGTCACGTGGCGCTGTTAAAACAGACCTGGAGCCTGTCACAATGGCTTCTTTCAGCCCATCTGTTGGCTCACGCTCATCTGACTACTGTCTGTAAACAGATATTTTTTTTTTTTTTTAACGTTTACAGTTAAACATCTGCTTCGAATAAATATGAAATTCAGCCCCCAAAAATGTATCCCCCTTGAAATTAAAGTTTTAAGACTCCCGGTGACTTGTGCAGTACTTTGTTCATAAATAACTCATTCAAAGAGTTCCGGCCTGTGCATTTTAGACAGACAGCAGTCGCCTGTACTGTCTGGAGCCTGGTCGTTGGGCCCACAACTGGGCCGGAGATTTAAATATGCATGCTATGAAGAAGCCCCACGGTTTTCTTTAAAGAGCCATAGTATCTATTAATACATATTCACTAGATCTGCCATGAATAAATGAAGAGATAACAGAGGATGAGAGAGACATGGAGACAGACACAAAATAAGCGTGAGAGAAAGAGAAACACAAAAATAAGGGAGAAGCAAAGAAAGAGAGAGCGCCAAAGAGATAAACAAAAAAAAAAGAGAGGGAGAAGGGAAGGGAAAGAGAAGTGAAAATTGGAGACAGACAATGAGAGACGGACTTAATGAGCATGAGAGAGAAAGGCAGAAACTGAGAAAAGAAGGGAGAGAAATGGAGATATAGAGAGCGTCAGTGTGTGAGAGAGAGAGAGAGAGCGAGAGAGAGAGAGAGAGAGAGAGAGCGAGAGAGAGAGAGAGAGAGAGAGAGCGAGAGAGAGAGCGAGAGATCCCCAGAGGAGAGGCCGTCTTGGACTCTGTGCCTCTCCATCTCAAGGCACGTCTGCTGCCACCGCCACCAGGAGAGGATTAAGACAATCCCCTGCTGTTGGATTTACAGGGAAACAACAACGTGCTGTTTATTTACGGGCCGCCCTCGGTCACCACCGACGTCACCCTGCACGCTCCTTACTGTCACACAAAATGACTTCTCGAGCTGTTCACCGAGCCGAGAGCTACACGCATATTACCTCACGTTTGTTAGTTAGGTGGAGCCTTTTAGCAGCTATTAGTTATTCCTCCCAGAGCCACAAAGTCCCTGTGACACGTGAGAAATGACAATGCCACGTGGATACGTTCAATCTCGCCTCCTTGAACTTGTTAAATAAATCACGAACAGACATCTTACAAAACAAAGCACTGCGATAAATCCGTCGCTCATTACAGTTGCAGGCCTCGCGTGACACATTTCGAGCACTAAAAAGGGCCGCGCCATAAACCAGGACTGTCAGAGCCATCCCCCGCTAGAGATTCCAGCCGGGCCACGTCTACAGTGCAGCACGGCCCACACCCAGAGCCCTGCGGGTCGGGGGGACCACGGCTCAGGGAGGGGCTGGGCTTGGGGAAGAAAAGGGGCGGCTCGAAAACGCACGGCCGCCGTCTGCGCGTGCGTCACGCACAAAGGTCATTTCCCATTCAGACGGACGGAGGAGGAGCGGGTCAGAGGGGCCGGGGGGTGGGGCCGAGGGCCGGGGGGTGGGGCCGAGGCGAGGGGCCGGGGGGCGGCGAGTGACGGTCCGCCACCACGAGGTCACAGGCAGATTAGACGACAGCTGACGTTTACACGTCTCGCGACCGCTCTGGGAGGACAAATTGGACCAATTTAAACTCGGCTGGCTGGAGGGGGAGGTGGAAACGCTGTGCAGCAGGACAGGGACGCTCAATCACTTAGGGGGGAGAGAGAGAGAGAGAGAGAGAGAGAGAGAGAGAGAGAGAGAGAGAGAGAGAGAGAGAGAGAGAGAGAAAGGAGAGTGAGAGAGAGAGAGAGAGAGAGAGAGAGAGAGAGAAAGAGAGAGAGAGAGAGAGCAAGCAAGAGAGAGAGAGCAAGCGAGCGAGAGAGAGAGATGGGTGGTGAAGGAGGAAGAAGAGGGACACACAAAGAAAAAGAGGGAATAAAAAGAGTGATGAGGGGAGCACAGAGGACATATCATTAAGTCAAGCTTTGATAAGTGCAAAGATGACAGGCTGGCAGAGGAGATTGGGGGCTGGACAGGTGAAGGCCCTCTCGCCTCAGCCAGGTCGGAGCAAGACATTGTTGGCACAAGACTTGCACCAATTCCTCCGGACAAAGTGAATATTCTACTGGTTTAACAGTCCGAGCACCGGCCGCACAGTCGTAACTAAGTGTTTACTGCATTTGCACTTTCTAGGGCCTTTAAGATGGCCGACCTACTAACAGTCACGTTGCGGTAAGTGACAGATATCCATATTTATTACTGGCTTTGACACCAAGGCTTAACCCAAAACAACCAACCCCATGTAGAGCGCTTAATTAAGGAGGCGGTATTCCTTTCGAGTCATTTGAGTTCGTTTCGAGTTGCCGCTGGTTGCTAGGCGTTTGAGCACACAGACCGGGTAAGGCACCACGAAGATGAGTGAAGGCATGGCAAAGATGGCCGCATAATAACTGGTGACGAAACAAAACATCAAGCTAGAGGAAGGAAAGAGAGAGGGGGCAGACTGGCACCAAGGTAAAAGATGGGAGAAGGTAGGGCGACTTCGGGGGGGGGGGGCAATGAGGCAAAGAGGAGAGCGCTACGACAAAACAATGGAACAAAACAGACGCATGAAGGATGGAGGAGCAGCAGGGGAAGCTAGGGAAAAGAAAAGAAAAAGGAGCAGAGGCACCAACCTTTCTTGAAGGCTCGTGGGGTGTTTGATAGATCGCCTAGGCATTGGGAATGAGTAATACAAAAAGAAAGAAAAACAAAAAGAAACAAAAGGGAAGGGGGGGAAAAAAGGAAAAAATAGAGAGAGAGAGAGAGAGAGAGAAAGAGAGAGAAAAAAAGGCAGGTGAGCAGGAGAGAATAAGGCAGGATTATCAAGCTGTGTTCCAACGATTTAACTCTGGATCGAACGAAGGCTCCTGCTGGGGATCTTTCCGGAAATGAAAATCGGGACGAGATCCAACCACGCCAAATGAGGTGAGATTTCAACAGTTGGCCACTACCATCCAACAGGACGCTGACATGTTTGTTCTCGAATGTCCATTAGGGATTTACATGTCATTGGTCAATACAATTTCCATGGAAAACGTCCGGGTTTTCCCCCTCGCTTTTAACCTCCTGGCTGCCGGTTTGCACCCCCCCTCCCCTCTCTAACGTTGGCAGGACCAGGCAACGAGGGAGGGGAGAGCGGAGCAGATAGTTCACCGCGAGGCCGACAGTTGAAAGCGTTTTCTGCTCTTGCCTCCCTGCATCGGGGCCCAAGGCTTTTGTGAGTTTGTCTGAACTTCAAAAGTGGTGGTGTTGTGTTGAAGGCTAGGCCACGGGGATCTGTACCGGCTCAGATAAGCAAGACCCCCGTGGCTCCACAGCCTGCTGGATCGTTTTCTCACACACACACACACACACACACACACACACACACACACACACACACACACACACACACACACACACACACACACACCTCCTCCAACACCTCAGCACATCTCAAAACATTCACACAACCACACACACACATACACCTCCACACACACACACACACAGCCACACACCGACAATAACAACACAAACACACCACCACCACAACACACACACACACACACACACACACACACACACACACACACACACACACACACACACACACACACACACACACACACACACACACACACACACTGTCATACACAGAGCTACTCTCCCTCAGTGCCCTGGTGAAAGCTAACAGTGTTTCACATCTTGAGGGAGGAATCATGAGGATGGAGCCATCTTTACCAGTTGTCCATTGCTTTTAGGAAACCTGAATGTATCTGACCTGGTCATAAGGGACCTCTACCCATATGGTGTGTTGGTTAAATACCTTTCACTCCAATAACTTTAGGCTATAGCTTTAACATATATTTCAGTGTCTGGCTGTTACATTACTATGTCTCATTAATGTGTGAATGTGTTATAACGAGTTGAATGTGCGCTGACCAAATTGTGTGTGGGTTTAGCTAATTGAAAACGATCTATACAATGACTTGTAACTACTCCCTTTCACGCCGTTTGATATTAAAAACACGTACTAGCATGAAAACGCACCGGCCGTACCCACTGTATTTGGGTTAATCTGCTGGATTGTACTAAGGACACGTTTCTACGTAACTGTACTGTCTGACCCTGTTCTTCCTACCTTTAATCTTTGCGGTGAGTCACGGAGTCGGACACTTTGTTCTGGCCCACATTCACCACTCACGCTTTTTCTTAAATATTTGTCTTTTTTTTTTTTTTACGTTATCCAGCAGTCACGTCAGTCTCTTTGTATTTGACTTGGTTGCTGTCAGATTGAGGGGCCGGTCTCCATATCTTCCCCAGCTCTTCCTATAAGAACCGCTTGAAGCCAGAGCCGCGGAGTCAAATTTGACGGCGCAGTTCAGGAGACAGTTACATAAAAAAAAAATATAGAGAGATAATAACGATGCCTGTGTGTGGTATGGAACAGTGCAGCTGTTCTGTCAGCGTGGCTCAGTTCCGACACTGCCGTGTAAAGAAACACCCTCACCCTCGGGCTCCGGGCGGGCTCCCAGGGAAGTGACCTGGAAGGGCCGGTAGGGTTTGCCCTCGGAGGCCGGCACCTCCACGCTCTCCTCGGACGACACGGTGACGTCGGCCTGGGACTCCGAGATGGAGGACAGGAACTGGTCCATGTCGGCCTTCTGCTCCTGAAGCAGTTCGTCTGCACGAGAGGGGGAACATCACAACGTAACACGGCATTGATATCCTGGTTTAAGGAAGATTTTTTTCAAAATCAAATCGATGGATAGCACTCTTAAAGTACTCCGAAAACAAGACTATGGAGAAAAAAAACAACAACTTTTCTATGAGATATGTGGAAAAACAGACAGTTAATAGCTTTGGTGCATGGTTTGTTAAAGCTGATAAAAAAAGGCTTTGATGGTGCAGTAAATGGGCTTTTTTAAGAGACAGGCAACTCAACGTTTTGCCTTTATCTTAAAAAAAAAAAAAAAAAGGTGCGTGAATCACACATGAGCTCAAAGCCAATCACCCAGAACTCAGACAATAAGAAAGATGAAAGCTCCACAACATCTCATTGAAAAATCACCGCAAACCCGAGACAAGAAAACAATCTAGCTATGCCAATCCTGTTACTCCAGAAAGTTTTCAAATGAGCATTTCTGCGCTATTCCCCTTAATTCCCCCATAATTCCTCCACTTCCTCTTCCATTCCCGACCGGGGAGAGACCGTGCCGGCACCGCGGGGAGGCACGGCACCTCGTCTGACCTGATTCTGTCAACCGATTCCCCCTCTTTTAATCTGCATATGACGATTCCCCCTCCTTTAAAAAAACACTGAATAGCCACAGTGACAGTACACTAAAAGGGGTATTATGAGATGTTTCTGAGGGGCCTAACCTGCCCCAGGCCCAGACACACTCCAGCAGCCCCATTCTGCTGCTTCGCGGGGCACTAGTTGTGTTAGGCCTAATTGTTTTTGGAGGGGAGCAGGTGGGCCGAAGCTGTTTGCGGCTGCTTAGAGAGAGGAGCGGCCAAGGGCCCCGTACGCCTCACGTGATTGGTCTATGGAGACAGCCTAAGAACTACATCCGTGTAGTTCTATAATTGGCAGGTTGTTGTTGACCTTTGCAGCGAAAATAAATATAAATACAATTGGGTGCTCTGAAAATAGCTTTCTGTCAGCTGGCACAGGAGCACAGCCCTGCCGCCTGGTATCTGCTGGGAAAGAAAAAATAATAATGGGAGCTGTACATCACCCCATACTTTTCGATATTTACTTGCTCTTTTCACTTGACTCATTCTTTTCTATTTTGCCTTTCTTCCCCATCCTTCCCTCCATCCCTCCATCCGCTGCCATCAACCCCCTCCCTCCAGGCCACTTCACTCTTCCAGACTGTTAGGGGAGGGGCAGAGGGAGGAGGGGAGGGAGGGAGTGGGGGGGGGGAGGGAGAGTGTTTGACAGCGGTGCCCCCTCTCTCACCGATCTCGTCCTGGATCTCCTCGGCAACGTAGGGCACCTTGTAGAGCAGGGACAGACTCTGGTTCATCCTCTCCTCAATCACTCTGAGGTGGGTCATCACCTAGCCGAAGGCACACGCACGCACACACACGCACACACACACACACACGCACACACGCACACACGCACACACTTGGAGATTAGATAAATCAATAAAATACTACCATTACATTTAGAGTCATACAATAACTACAACAGTCATCTGTATTGGATTATTATGTTTTCACTGGGTATGAATGGGAGTTGAAAGTCAAGTATTTTTTTCCAACCATAATAAACCTCGCAACACTAACAACACGCCGAGAAATAAAAAGACAAAGCGTTCAGACCTGGCATTGCACAAAGGCGGGGAACAGAGTCTGCCTGAGAGAGACAACAAACGAGAAGGCACAGGCGTTATTCAAATGAGGCGAGCCAAGAAACAAATCAGCTTTCCAACTGCCGCTGACTGGAACGGCATCACGCCGGCCTGCCTGGGTGTTCTTTGTGTGCCCCGAGACCGCAGCGCAGATTCAGTGACACCGACCCGGCAACAGATGGCAGTGCTGAGCCTCTCCGAAAGCCAGCGTAGGGGCGAGGACGAGAGGCCCCTTCCCCTCAACACACCTTGCCGTTGGTATTTGACAAACAAAGTCATTACTTAATGACATGCTCTGGTATCAGGACGGATATGCCTCTCAAATAGCGCGGTTATGTAAATAGCACAGAGGTCGCTAGGCGAAGGCCAGGCAGGCACGGAGACTAACGGGAGCTCTCTCTTCGCAATGTGTTTTCAGGTCGTATCTATGTCAGCGGCCATCCCCAACAACAGCTTTTTGTTTTTGGTACATTTTGTTAATAACGTTCATGCTGGGAGGCTTGGGAAAACTCTACTTTGAAAGTGAAACTGACAGTTAAGACGTGCTTCACGTTGCTTTTTTCGTGTTCTTTTCGATTGCATTCCGGCATAGCCTTCTTCCATTCCCGTCACGATTGACTTAATTCAAAGTAAAAATCTCGACAAACATTAAGACACAGATGCGATGTCAACAGGGGTTGCATGTCAAATCTACAGAGAGCCCAGACTTTCCACAAACAGCGTCAAAGGCAGATTTCCCTTCACTCGGCGACTGCAGAAAAATGAAGCAGATCAAAGAAAGCGAAATAAACACAGCCGGCTTTGGCGACTCAGCTTCTCATGGCTAAGTGCTGCGCTCACAACCCACTAGACCCTTCCATTCATCTTTACAGAATCTCTCTCTCTCTCTCTCTCTCTCTCTCTCTCTCTCTCTCTCTCTCTCTCTCTCTCTCTCTCTCTCTCTCTCTCTCTCTCTCTCTCTCTCTCTCTCTCTCTCTCTCTCTCTCTCTCTCTCTCTCTCTCTCTCTCTCTCTCTCTCTCTCTCTCTCTCTCTCTCTCTCTCTCTCTCTCTCTCTCTCTCTCTCTCTCTCTCTCTCTCTCTCCATTCCTCCCTCTGTTTATCTCATCCCTCCATCTGTTCGCCCATCTTTAATGGCACAGGGGTTGACTTTAATGGTGTCTTGAGGGTTCTTTGTGACATACAAGCGTCTAACAAAAAAGGGCTAACTCCAACTAAATCCCCCAGTGGCTGTTGTTCCTCTCTCTCTCTCTCTCTACAGTTGTCTGTTACACAAGACCTGCACAGCGTTAATCTGTCGGAGGGGTGGGCATTGGTGGTGGTGGGATTTAGTGAATTAGAATCTCTCTCTCTCTCTCTCTCTCTCTCCCCCTCCCTTCCCCTCTCTCTTCCCCCCCCCCTACTGTTGTCGTCAGCCGCGCCCACTCACCCCTGTAGGGACTTAGACTCACACTGTGTTTTTACCTCCCACACAACCACAATGGGACACTGATAAGGAAGACTTCATGCAGCTTCATTTCCACCTCAATCGCTGCTCTGGGGCTAAATGAGCAAAACTAATAGTTTGGGTATTATTTTGAAAGTCAAACTATTCTGTAAAGTTTCAAAATAAAATATAAACATTACACGTATATTCTCAACTAAAATGGTGAGTGTAAAAATCCCATCAGTCTCACTGGCACCAACATGTAGCAGTAACTGCCAAAGACACCTCTAGCTTAGTGTCCTGTTGAGGGGAAAAAGGGGCTGGACACAGAGGGCCAGAGGCCCAGGCTAGCTGGGGTTAGTTCTGCAATGGTTGGCCCTGCGGTGGAAACGAGGCTGGATGAGCCAGATACCCCATGCCGAGAGTGTGTCAGGTGACATAGCTCAGTTTACGGTGGTATAGATGAACAACGCCGTGCGTCCGGTCCTGGGTGCAGACTATCATGGCGCTGTGCAGATATGTAAACTAGAAGTTAGGAGTTGTTTGCCAGCTCTGAGGTCAGATCATGGTGGCATGGCTTAAAGCCAGACGCCAAGTGCTGCGCGTCAAGTGACAGGGCTCTGTCCCTGAGGTTAGCTCATGGTCGATACGATGACTAGAAGCTGTCCATGTTATGGTGGAAGAGTACAGAAATACATTAACCAGATGCTCCGTGCCACTTGCCATGCCATAGTGGCTTAGCATAGATGTATATTAACTAGATGCGCTGTGCCGTTTGTCAAGTCATAGTGGCACAGCATAGAAATATATTAACTAGATGCTTTGTGACGTTTGCCAAGTCATGGTGGTACAGCATAGAAATATATTAACTAGATGCTCTGTGATGTTTGCCAAGTCATGGTGGTACAGCATAGAAATATATTAACTAGATGCTCTGTGATGTTTGCCAAGTCATGGTGGTACAGCATAGAAATATATTAACTAGATGCTCTGTGATGTTTGCCAAGTCATGGTGGCACAGCATAGAAATATATTAACTAGATGCTTTGTGACGTTTGCCAAGTCATGGTGGCACAGCATAGAAATATATTAACTAGATGCTTTGTGACGTTTGCCAAGTCATGGTGGCACAGCATAGAAATATATTAACTAGATGCTCTGTGATGTTTGCCAAGTCATGGTGGCACAGCATAGAAATATATTAACTAGATGCTCTGTGCCGTTTGCCGAGTCATGGTGGCACAGCATAGAAATATATTAACTAGATGCTTTGTGACGTTTGCCAAGTCATGGTGGTACAGCATAGAAATATATTAACTAGATGCTCTGTGATGTTTGCCAAGTCATGGTGGCACAGCATAGAAATATATTAACTAGATGCTTTGTGACGTTTGCCAAGTCATGGTGGCACAGCATAGAAATATATTAACTAGATGCTCTGTGATGTTTGCCAAGTCATGGTGGCACAGCATAGAAATATATTAACTAGATGCTCTGTGCCGTTTGCCGAGTCATGGTGGCACAGCATAGAAATATATTAACTAGATGCTTTGTGACGTTTGCCAAGTCATGGTGGTACAGCATAGAAATATATTAACTAGACGCTCTGTGATGTTTGCCAAGTCATGGTGGCACAGCATAGAAATATATTAACTAGATGGTCTGTGCCGTTTGCCGAGTCATGGTGGCACAGCATAGAAATATATTAACTAGATGCTTTGTGACGTTTGCCAAGTCATGGTGGTACAGCATAGAAATATATTAACTAGATGCTCTGTGATGTTTGCCAAGTCATGGTGGTACAGCATTGAAATATATTAACTAGATGCTTTGTGACGTTTGCCAAGTCATGGTGGTACAGCATAGAAATATATTAACTAGATGCTCTGTGATGTTTGCCAAGTCATGGTGGCACAGCATAGAAATATATTAACTAGATGCTTTGTGACGTTTGCCAAGTCATGGTGGCACAGCATAGAAATATATTAACTAGATGCTTTGTGACGTTTGCCAAGTCATGGTGGCACAGCATAGAAATATATTAACTAGATGCTTTGTGACGTTTGTCAAGTCATGGTGGCACAGCATAGAAATATATTAACTAGATGCTCTGTGACGTTTGCCAAGTCATGGTGGCACACTATAGATATATATTAACTAGATGCTCTGTGCCGCTTGCCAGGTCTGGGATCAGATTCTATTTGCACTGACCTGGGACTTCATCTGAGCGGCCTTCTCAGGATCCACAGCCAGGACGTGTTGGTAGTGGCGGATGGTGTGCTGGCGGTCTTTATTCTCGGCCCGGACGTACCTCCTCAGGGCCTGCATGATGCGGTGGGGCTGGGGGGGCGAACACAGGAAGAGTGTGAACGGGGGGGGGGGGGGGGGGGGGGGGCGTCGAAAAACCTGCATTAACTTCCTGTTGATATTCGAACAAGAATGTGCCTATATGTTGAAGAACTGTAAATATTGAGAGTGCGTTAACTTACTGTTGGTATTTCAAATAAGAATGTGCCTATATGTTGAAGAACTGTAAATATTGAGAGTGCGTTAACTTACTGTTGGTATTTCAAATAAGAATGTGCCTATATGTTGAAGAACTGTAAATATTGAGAGTGCGTTAACTTACTGTTGGTATTTCAAATAAGAATGTGCCTATATGTTGAAGAACTGTAAATATTGAGAGTGCGTTAACTTCCTGTTGGTATTTCAAATAAGAATGTGCCTATATGTTGAAGAACTGTAAATATTGAGAGTGCGTTAACTTCCTGTTGGTATTTCAAATAAGAATGTGCCTATATGTTGAAGAACTGTAAATATTGAGAGTGCGTTAACTTCCTGTTGGTATTTCAAATAAGAATGTGCCTTCATGGTTGTGTTTGGGCCGTGAATGTCACGTCACACTGGAGCTTCATTCATATGCAACCTTTGCGTTGATACTTGTCAACCCAAGACAATAGAGCTTGAAAACACCTTTATGAGAAATTATGAAACTGGTCTTTTCTAGTATCTAGAGACTATAAAAGGGAATAGGTGGGCGAGATAAGGTGGTGTGTGTGTGTGTGTGTGTGTGTGTGTGAGACCAGCTGACAATGTGCTGGCAGGGGCATCAAAGGCCCATTAGATAACAGGAATAAAACAACACACAGGGATTAATGGGTGGAAGGACGGTTCAAATGTGATCGACTTAAGGACACCGAGGATTTTAGGGATATTTTGTGTGTGTGTGTGTGTGTGTGTGTGTGTGTGTGTGTGTGTGTGTGTGTTATTTTGTCCGGTAATCCATTCCCCTTCATGATGATGAATTGAGAATGAACCAAAGCTCTTTTGATGTAATATAAGATTAGCCACTAGCCAGTAAGTTTGTGTATCCGAGTGTAGCCTGTTCAAACGTAGGCCTAAAGTTATACAAGACAACAGAGAGAGAGAGAGGGAGAGGGAGAGAGAGAGAGAGAGAGAGAGAGAGAGAGAGAGCGAGCGAGCGAGCGAGAGAGAGAGAGAGAATCATTCATCAATTGTATCTCCTCTCGGCATAGACTTTCCCCTATCAGAGAGAAAGAGACAGAGACAGAGACAGAGAGAAAGAAAGAGAGAGAGAGAAGGAAACAGAGTGATAGAAAGACTGCACATGCATATGAGCACGTGTATTGTTTCAATCTCTCAGTTGTTGCTCTGGCCAATCAGCACTCTGTTTGAGTCCTTCGTCAGGTGTTCCTGTTTGAGCCTTACCCTGGGTTAACCCTAACAGGGATGGGGCTGTCATGATTCTAATCCTCCATCAGGAGTTCGGGTCGGACCAGAACCTTACCCTGGGTGGGTCGGCCTATCATCATAATTGTAATTCTCCATTAGGAGTTTGGGTCGGACCAGAACCTTAGCCTGGATGGGTCGGCCAATCGTATTGTAATTCTCCATCAGGAGTTCGGGTCGGACCAGAACTTTACCCTGGGTGGGTCGACCTATCATCATAATTATAATTCTCCATTAGGAGTTCGGGTCGGACCAGAACCTTACCCTTGGTGGGCCGGCCTATCATCATAATTATAATTCTCCATTAGGAGTTCGGGTCGGACCAGAACCTTACCCTGGGTGGGCCGGCCTATCATCAAAATTGTAATTCTCCATCAGGAGTTCGGGTCGGACCAGAACCTTACCCTGGGTGGGTCGGCCTGCAGGGCGGCCAGGTAGTTCTCCAGAGCCAGGCGGCGCCGGTCGTTCAGCATGGCCTCCACCCGGGCCAGGTGGGTCTCCACCAGCTGCTGCTTCTCGCTGGCCGCCTCCTCCTCCAGGGACTCCACCATGGCCTGGAAGTGCTGAGATGGGACCCGGACGATAGAGCCAACAGATTAGGATTAGAGGTCGGGGGGGGGGGGGGGGTAAAAAAAAAAAAAACAAACATACATACGTCTACAGATAGAGATATAGAGCTGCTGAGCTGGACGACGGGCATTAGGAGAACAGATCAGGATGAAATACACATTTAGGGATGAGGGTGGAAAGAGATATGATGAGAGGGACATTCTGACAATATAAACAAACAAGCAAATAGGAATTTGTTCTTAGTGACTTGCCTGGTTAAATAAATACATAAAAATGACACAGAGAGAGTTAGAGAAGTGCTGAGAGGGGACCGGAGAACAAGAGGATGATGTAAGGATTGTAGGGAGAGGGCTAGGATGGAAGGATTGGATGGGAGGGAGAGGGATGTATACTCACACACACACACACACTAACGGTTAAGCCACCAGTCTCCCCGGTAAGCTAGCGAGTCACAGAGGCGTATCAGGGGAACCAGACACTCATTTGTAAAATCTGCCCCATTCACAGGAGCGCCCCCATTTAGCCCCAGCCTGATGAAGATAGAGCCATCCTAATGGGCCAGGGCGTAGAGCTGCCGGCGTCGCTCTGGGAGCCAAAGAGGAGGACACTCCCTAGGGTGGGCGGATCAGTGTGCCTTACCTGGATCAGAGTCTGTCTCTCAGCCTTGGGCAGGTTCTTGGCCTGGCGCTCAGCCTCCTCCCACTCCTTCCTCACCTGCAGAGAGAGAGAGAGAGAGAGCGAGAGAGAGAGCGAGAGAGAGAGAGAGAGAGAGAGAAGATTGAGAGAGATGGATAATGAGACCAAGAGGTAAATATTAAAGTGGGAAAGTCATAATGGCACAATTGGCTGTTAGTGACACCATAAGTCACCAAATCCTTATCGATCCGCGTCCCATGTTGAAACGTTTCATTAGATGATAATGTCAGCTACTTGACGACTTCTGGACTCACACTGAATTCTAATTAACTCTTGTACTGTAACTAATATCTACCATGCAAACTGATGTAGTGTAGACGGTTTATTTTTTTCCTATTATATTCCCTTCTATTCCACCGTTAACAGACCCCCCCCCCCCCCCCCCCCCCATAAAGTGGATTATGTCCTGTTTTATTCCCTTCTATTCTATTCAATCCTGTTATATTCCCTTCTACTCTATTAAATCCTGGTCTATCCCTTCTATTCTATTTTACTCTACGTTAACAGACCCACCCTGTCCAACTTAAGTCAGTTATGTGCTGATCTATTCTATTCTACATTAACAGACCCACCCTATCCAAATAAAGTCAGTTATGTGCTGATCTAGTCTCCGTTAACAGACCCCCCCGTGTCCAACTTAAGTCGGTTATGTGCTGATCTATTCTATTCTACGTTAACAGACCCACCCTCTCCATGCGGTTGTGGTGCCTGATCTCCAGCTGCTCCTTGGCCTTCTGGAAGCGGGTGTGCTCTTTGTCATCGGCGGGCGTCTCAAAGTAAACGTCAACATCATCGGTCGGCTGGGGGGTGGGGGGCACGACTGGGAAACCCAAGAGATGAAAGGTTGGTGAGTTCCCGGGCGAATCAACAATCTCACAGTGCAGCCCGACAGTTTATTTTCCATTTCTTTGTTGTTGCAGTCAAACGTAAGTGGACGGAAAAGAAGAATGTCAGACAACTGGACAATAGGTGCAGACAGGAAGACAAAGAAACAAACTGAGTGGTTAGTAACAAACACACACATTGGACAAAGCACAAAGACAAGCAGCCATACTGCAGGTTGACATACAAGCACATTAGCAGGGAGACAAAGTTAGAGCACAGTGTGTTAGAGAGTTATGGGGGTAAACCAGTCAGTCAGTCAGTCAGTCAGCCAGCCAGCCTCTTCCTCCACCCCAAGCAGCTCAGTCACATTGACAGTGTCTCCTCTCTGTGGATATCCCTCCTCTTCCCACTGACACTGTACTCTGACTAGGCTTCCTAGTCTCTCTCCCACGAATGGATCCATTGCTGTAAAACCAGGGGTCATCCCAGGTCAGAGAACTGATGGATCGGTTCTGTTCCGGCTTCTGCCCTCCGGCGGACTCAAGGGTCCCTAAGTGTACGCCGCAAATTAATGAAGGTGTTTCGCTTTTAGTGGTGCGCTTTTCAGGTACGGCCTGTGAGACCAGGGGCCATTCTGTGTATGATTGGAACAAAACTATATTCTTTTGTATTCTCACATTAGCAACAAATACAGGTTCTATAATTGATGGGGAAAGACCTCATTAGCAAATCACCCAAAAACGGTTTAACAAAGAGAGGGTTATTTCCACGAGACACACACACTAAAACACATTAGTGTTTACTAAACTGTTGAACTAAATATGCACTATTCCATAGACAGGCATAAACGCCCACCCACCCAAACACACTGTCAAACACACACACACACACACACACTGTCAAACACACACACACACACACACACACACACACACACACACACACACACACGTTTTCTTTTCTCATTAGCTATATCGGCACAGTGACTTATTATTCTGGAACGGAGAGGACGAATAGAGAGTCTTACTTAATAGCTTCCAACCCAGAGAAAAGAAGGATTATCTGGATAAGAGCTGTTTCATCCATCCCGCCAGCACGGTCTTTTCTCAATATGACTGATGCCTGCCTTTGTCTACGAGGAGAGCTGTTGACGTGGCTGCAGTCAGGGGACGTCGACAGACGGACGGACGGACGGACGGACGGACGGACGGACGGACAGGCAGACAGGAGCGAAGCAGAGACAAAAGGAAGGGGCGCTTTTCGGGCCGCCCCTGAGGCCACCTTGCTTTCAAGCCGGCGGTAAAAGACGCTGTCAACGTTGACATCTGTCTGGACGCCCCCCAAAAAACAAACTTTTAAAGCTGCGACATTGAAAGCAATGACAATAAAGGCCCCCTGTGGTTGTGCATGATTGTGCCGCTATTTTTGTCGTTAATTTAGTTAGACAGAAAAAAAAACATCAATTCTGTGCGATGGTATTTATAAAAGGTAAAGAATACCTGTGCTGTGTTAATTGATGCAGTGTTTTTGTTTGCAGACATTGCAGTGTAATCCGCTTGCCTCCAGGCAATGACAATTAGTGACAGGTGTGATGTTGTGATGAGAAAAGAAATGTCTGTGTGAGAATGCGGTTGAATGAAGTGGCAGGAGGTAGATTGGGCTAACATTCCGGATAAACCCCCCCCCGAAGTGCTGTGATACAGTGGCTGAATGCAGCTATGTGTGAGTGAAACATACAGGTCATAATGATTTGTGGATGCCTGGACATCATGGCTATGTTTGGAACAGTCTACTGCCCCCAATACTAGCCGTCCAATGGGGACACCCGACTGAACCTAGAGAAAAGCCCAACCTGGCAACCTCAAAGGAGTACATTGGAGTGGTCTGCATTGCCTTTCCAATGCTCAGGTCATTGTCTAAATGCTTATAATATTTACTCCATACAGGGGCAGGTTTGCAGCCAAAGTGGCTGAGTTGGTTTCAGGTGTGGGGTAAGTCGTCGATAACGTGAACCAGAGGATCGGAGAATGTGGCACAGGAGTGTGTTTGACGGGGGACCAGGGCCTTCTCGCCGCAGGACACTTACTCAGGCGCTTGCACACGGCCATGCAGTACTCCTCAGAGTCGAAATTGTTGCGGTTCCCGGCGCAGCCCCCGTACACGAATCGAACGCACCTCCTCTGGCCCGCGTGGAAGTGCCAGCGGGGCATGGAGGCGCGACAGGGGCCCGTCTCCGCCTCCATGGTGCACACGGCTACACAGCACCAGGGGGGGGGGGGTGACAGCAGTTAGAGCCTCCGGCCACTAGGGGGCGACACTCAACACTGGCCCTCATGTCTGCCTGCTCATTCAACACAATCAGAGAAGCTAACAGGCAATAGCTTGGGATCGCTTTGCTGGTGACCTTAATGATGATCATAATTTATAAGACCTATGAATGGAGTGAATCTAGCATTGCGTATAAATCGAATCAAAATGAATTCCTGTCTGACTGCCATGCAGCAAAAAAAGACATGTTGTGAATTCAAACACTGAATATGGGGCACATAATCAACAGTACACGAAAAGCATTTTCGGAATGAAAAGATAAAGTGACAATTTCTTTCAATAGAACAAACACCACAGCAGACCTGCAGATTGAGGGGCTAAAGAACTGGTTATTCACTGATGCACACATTTATCCAATCGCAGCCTGGCGGATTGGAGAGAATCCGAGGTAATTGTCTATGGTTTAAAAGGTTTGATTACATTTAGACGGCGGGCAAAAAGCCCAGAGAGGGGGAAATGGAAAGAGAAAGGAAGGAAGAGAGGAAGAGAAAAGGGCAGAGTTGGATTACATAGAAAGTAATATTGATATTGAAATGAAGTAGAAAATAAGACAAGTGGGGGGAGAAATATTGATTGAAAGGAAGCGAGAGAGAGAGAGAGAGAGAGAGAGAGAGAGAGAGAGAGAGAGAGAGAGAGAGAGAGAGAGAGAGAGAGAGAGAGAGAGAGAGAGAGAGAGAGAGAGAGAGAGAGAGAGACTGAAAGAGGGGGAGAGAAACAGAGGGAGGAAGAGAGATAGAAACCAATGATTGAATCGAAGCGGAAGAGGGGCACCAACCTTTGACGTCCTGCAGGGTTTTGTCCTCCTCCTCGTTCTCCGTCGCGCTGTTCCTCTCCTTCTTCCTCTCCTTCTTGTCCTCCTCATCCTCCCGGTCGGCCTCCTCGTCCTCGTACACATAGTGGTACTCCTCCTCCTCCTCCTCCTCCTCATCCTCCTCATCCTCCTCATCCTCCACGGGCTCTTCTTTCTGACTGGGCTGCTCGTCCGCGGCGGCCTCGCTGAGGACAGGAACAGGGGGAAGAAAAAGGAGTTTTGGAAGACGACAACCAGCGAGGGGAGGAGAGAGAGGGAGGAACGAAGGGAAGGTTGGCGGTAGAGGAGACGGACGGATGAAGGAGGAAGAGAGGGATGGAGGAGGAGAGGGATGGAGGAGGAGAGAGAGGGCGGGATGGAGTGAGAGGTGGAGGTGATCGAGTGAAGGGGTGGAGGAGGGGGAGAGATTGTTCGCGCTGGACGGGGCCAGCTGCCATTGGTGGGATTCCTGACACTCTAATACGTCCATGGCTGGTGATACCTCTCCATCACACCATGGATAGATCAACCAGACACCTTCTACACACACACAGACACACTCCCCACCCGGTCTACATGCACCCACACACACACACACACACACACACACACACACTCCACCCCCTGCGTAGATATACGCACCAGACAGACCCGCCCAGCAACACACACGCACAGACATACATACACTCACTCACTCCCCACCCTGTCTATGTGTACACCCATTGTACACACACACACACACACACACACACAGTCCACGCCCTTCGCAAATATACACACAATGGACAACCCCCCTCCCAGCAACACACACACCCCCACACACACACACACACACACACACACACACACACACACACACACACACACACACACACACACACACACACACACACACAGTACGCACATGTCCTCTACAGTGTCGTCGTCGTCTAGGTCGATCTCTTCGATCTCCTCGTCCTCCTCGTCCTCCTCCTCCTCCTGGGAGGGCAGGGTGGCCTCTCCGGGGCGGGCCGTGGGGCAGCAGACGTACTCGGTGCCATGGAACCGGTCCACGCCGCACGGCAGCAGCATGCCGTAGCTGTGCAGCTCCATGGAGCTCTTACCACAGGCCTGAGACAGAGAGAGAGAGGGAGGGAGGGAGAGAATAAATAAGAGGGGGGGGGGGGGGGGGGGGGGGGGGGGGGGGGGGGGGGGGGGTGAAGGTAAAGAGGTGATGGAGAGAGACACACAGAGAGGAGAGACAGTGAGAAAGAGTGAGAGAGAGAGAGAGAGAGAGAGAAAGGAGAAGGAGAATGAGAGAGAGTTAGAAAGTAGAGGGCGAGATAGAGACAGTGGAGATGGGAGAGAGAAAGACAAAAAGAGAGAGAGAAAGTGAAAGAGAGATACATTATACTTCAGTTATCAAGCTATCAAGAGCAAATTACTCAAAACAGCTTCAGCCTCCTAATGGATATTAGGATTACATAAGAATAGATTAGAACTACAGACTTATAAATGCAAATTAAAGAAGATCTCAACGCTGGATCTTTAGGACACTGGTTGGTTGTTCTGTAAAGCAGGCCTGAGTGTGGCTAATTTTAGGCTCTGGCTCAGAGGCCCTGGAGCTCTAGGACCCTGGGCTTTTGTCCTGTAAGGCGGACCTGAGAGTGGGATCTAGGACATGGCTTTAGGCTCTGGAGCTCAGCGACTCTTGGAGCTCTTGGACCCTGGGTGCTGGTTCTGTAAAGCAGGCCCGCCTGGGAGATCTCAGGCTCTGGTTTCGGCGGTGGACCTTGGGGCTGTAGGGTCTTACTCCCTCTGACTGGCGAGGAGGATTAGCAGCTGCACAGTCACAACACTAATCTGATCAGGTGCTGAGAGGTAAAGGCTCAGAGTCAGCCTGCGATCACAAGGGCCCCTGCTAGACTGGCCAGGGCAGGTGGAGAAACAGAGAGAGAAACGATGGGGAAAGAATTTAAGACCTCAATAGAAAGAGAGAACGAAAACGAAAGAGAGAGAGAGAAAAAAAAATTGAGATAGCGGAACTTGGAAAGTAAGGAAGTGGCGTCTTGAAAAAGGGAAGTATGAAAAAAGTGGAACGAAAAGCTGAAAGCTCAGTCGTAGAAATAGGGAAAAGTAGGAATTTCAGAAGTGCAACAAAAAAACAAAAAAGAGGGAGAGAGCCAAGCGAAAGTCTTTCAGAGAGAAGAAGTTGATCCTTCAGAGGAAAGTTTCCTAATCTCCCAAGGACAAGTGTTTCTTTATGCCAGAGCTTTTCCACTATGCTGCTTATCTCCCAGATACCGTTACAGGAAAAACACATTTCAACAAGGTGTTTTCCCACTGCCCGCGCCAAACGGGACTGAGCGGTGCCTCTCACGGTCACAGAAGACCCACTCTGAAGCGGAACCCGGACCGGCGGGGGTACATTCTGTTCTGGGGTGTGAACGGGAATATTCTGGGGCCCTGGTAGTGCAGGCATAGCTCATTGTAGTTAAGGTCAGTATTGTTTTGCAATGTGGAGAGGAGTACTCTGGGTACTATGTGTAAGTATTGGTCAGTATTCTAACAATCAGGGTCCAACATTACTTAAGTTAGGTCTTTTCTTGTTTGTTCCTACTACTACTACAACAGCAGAGCTGTACACTTCAAGTGAATACTTGTGATTCACTTGGACATGTTTCTTTCTTTTATTTTTATTTTCCTACGGTTTAGTTCAGTGCTGCTGTGCGTTGTGAACGGGGATATTCCGGATCTCAGTCGCACAGGGAATGCTCATTAACGTTTCAGGTCAGTGGTGTTAATAGGGCCTGGGTCAGTACTGCTCTGTGGTGTGAATGGGGGGTCATCTGCTGAGCCGGGTGTAAACACAGATTCATAATCTCTTAGTTAGTACGGCCTGGGTCAGGACTGCTCTGTGGTGTGAATGGGGGGTCATCTGCTGAGCCGGGTGTAAACACAGATTCATAATCTCTTAGTTAGTACGGCCTGGGTCAGTACTACTCTGTGGTGTGAATGGGGGTCATCTGCTGAGCCGGGTGTAAACACAGATTCATAATCTCTTAGTTAGTACGGCCTGGGTCAGGACTGCTCTGTGGTGTGAATGGGGGGTCATCTGTGGTGCCCGGGTGTGGAGAGACACAGATGACTCCTCTGGCGTTAGCAGGGCCCCTGTGGTGCCCGGGTAATGATGCCTCACCTCCTTGGCCACTCCATGCCACTGCTGGTGGCTCACACACATGTCCATACGCTCCTTGTGGAAGAACTTGCACTTCTCGGGCACCAGCAGAACGTCGCTCACGAACTCCCCCACTGGGAAGGAGAAGAGAGAAAACACATCACGTTGGCTGTGTGTGTGTGTGTGTGTGGCGGTGGGTCTGCCTGTTGGTCACGCCACAAAGCCGACCTCAATCCACACCCCTGAGTAAAGCTCAAAGGTATGCAGGCACATTCCAATACATGGTTTTAAAAAGAATGTGGCCACTTCTAATTCAGATTATGTGTTTGTGTGTGTGTGTGTGTGTGTGTGTGTGTGTGTGTGTGTGTGTGCAGTGCTGTTTCCCATGCTTTGTCCAGATAATGCACTCAGTTGTATGACAGATGTACATCCAAAACACCTTTAACAATAAGTGTTTGGTTGTTAATATCACATACATTAAAAACACAAAATAATTGTATTCGGTAACGTTTTTGACCTCGAGACCCCGCTGACATACTGCTTGATGTACCTGGTGCTTGGCTCCGAACAACATGGTCCTGTATTAATAATAATACACTTTATTGAAATAGCACCTTAATATACCCATACGCCGTTTCCACCACACTTCACATGCAGAATGGTCAGGGCCACCAGTGGAATGGTGGGGCCATTCAATCATCCCTTGTTTCCTGGGCGTTTGCATTTGATTACGGTGGGATGTTTCATGAGAGGGGTCTGCCGGCCCCCCTGAACATCTGGCGGCGCACCTGGGGGGAGCCGACAGCTGAATCAATCACACACTACTGCCGGCGCATCCAAAGGGGGGATTGGATCAAAATGGCGTTCGGCGCAGGAGAAAGAGAGAGATTTGATAATCTGATATTTATTCTTAATAAATATTTCTGTTTAATATCCACCTCCCGGCTACAAAATACAACACTGTCAGGGGATTAAATCATTTTGTCTGACGAAATATTCAAACTGCACAAATGTATTATTCATGGAGGGAGCTAATTGAAAGTCAGACTGAGGGGAAATAAAATACAAATTGTGGTGAGGAACAGGAGGAGCTGAGGTGTGTTTGACAATTGGTGACGAGGTCAATTGGGGATTAAAGGAAACAGGAACATGGGTTTAGACTGACTGGCTGGCTGACTTAGTGACTGACTGGCTGACTTAGTGACTGGCTGACTGGCTGGCTGACTGACTCAGCAACTGACTGGCAGACTAAGCTGGTTAGCCAGAAACATGGACTGCTCCTGCAGCTATAAGAGACAGACGGAGAGGGAGAGAAAGAGAGAGAGAGAAAGAAAGAAAGAAAGAAAGAAAGAAAGAAAGAAAGAAAGAAAGAGAGAGAGAGAGAGAGAGAGAGAGAGAGAGAGAGAGGAGATAAACCAAGATCAGATGGACAGATGGAGAAGGAAGAGAGCAAGGTGGAGAAAGAGAAAAGCATGCTGGGACAGAAATCCCAGAAAGGAGGATAGAGGGATGGGAAGAAAAGAGGAGAAGGAGAAGAAAGGGCAGGATCGGGGGAGAGAAACTGGCTGAAAAAGAGCGGATGGGAGGATGAGAGGGAGGGAATGAAGGAGGTGTAGAGGATGGGAGGATGAGAGGAAAGGCATAATGGAGGTGTAGAGGATGAGAGGGAGGGAATGAAAGGTGTAGAAGAAGAGAGGAAAGGCATAATGGAGGTATAGAGGACGGGAGGAAAGGCATAATGGAGGTGTAGAGAAAGGGAGTGAAGGCATAATGGAGGTGTAGAGGATGAGAGGAAAGGCATAATGGAGGTGTAGAGGTAGAGAGGAAAGGCATAATGGAGGTGTAGAGGATGGGAGGGAAGGCATAATGGAGGTGTAGAGGAAGGGAGGAAAGGCATAATGGAGGTGTAGAGGATGGGAGGAAAGGCATAATGGAGGTGTAGAAGTAGAGGCCGTAGATAAAGATGTAATTTAGTGGTCAGCCAAGACCACGGCCTGAGGAAGCGCACGCACACGCACACGCACACGCACACGCACACGCACACGCACACGCACACGCACACGCACACGCACACACACACGCACACACACACGCGCACACACACACACACACACACACACACACACACACACACACACACAGTCAGGGTGTTGGGGTGTGATGGGGTGGAGTGGGAGAAGAAGGAGAAAGGCAAATGAGTGTTTGAGAAAATGAAAGGGTAGCAGAGAGGAGGGAGCTGGAAATAGTACACACAGCTGCTTCAGACACTATCTCCACCCTGGAGGTGGCTGCGGTATCCCTGACCTCCTCCTCCTCCTCCTCCTCCTCCTCGATACAGTATATTCCTTTCTACTCCTCCTCCTCTTCTTACAGCTCTCTCCCTTCGTCCTCCCCCTCCCCTTCCAGATATATCCCTTTCCACTCCTCCTCCTCCTCCTCTTCTTCTTCATACAGGTCTCTCCTTTCCTCCTCCTCTCCTACTAGATATATCCCTTTCCACTCCTCCTCCTCCTCTTCTTCTTCATACAGGTCTCTCCTTTCCTCCTCCTCTCCTACTATATATATCTATTTCCACTCCTCCTCCTCCTCTCCTACTAGATATATCCCTTTCCACTCCTCCTCCTCTTCTTCATACAGGTCTCTCCCTCCCCCTCCTCCTCCTCCTTCTCCTCCTCCTTCCAGATCTCTCCGTGTCTGCTCCTGGGCGTCGTCTTCTTAAGAAGCAGAGAGGGTGTGCTACAGGGAACACCATCATCTTCTCCCTCTGACCCAGAACGGCCCTAACTCCCCCGCTGCCTCTGTAGTGTGATCTACTCTACTCTGGGGCTTGTGCTCCCTGGGTACACACACACACACACACACACTATCTATACACTCTCACACAAACTTGAATTAAGTGTCTAAACACACACACACACACACACACACACACACACACACACACACACACACATTTATACACACACTAACTGGAGTATCTACACACACTCACACATACAGAGACACAAACTTGAATCAAGTGTCACACACACACACACACACACACACACACACACACACACACACACACACACACACACACACACACACACACACACACACACAGGTTGCTGTGGTTGCTGATAGTGATGTGGGAGCAGACAGACTTGCTGTGCAGTCACACTGCAGTGGGTGATGGATGGAGGTGTAGGGTGAACAGCTGTGCCTCTGCACCAGCACCACCCTGTTGTCTGTGTGTGTGTGTGTGTGTGTGTGTGTGTTTAGATACTCAGTTAGCGTGTGCATTTAAGTCTAACTGTATGGAACTGTGATTTTCTTTCTGTGAGTAACAATGTTTTGTGTGTGTGTGTGTTAAAGTCTGTCTGTATGCAAGTATGATTACCGTCATTGTGTAAGTATGTGCGTGTGTGTTTTCAGATGTGTCCGCCTGTTCCCGGAGTCATGTTCTGTTCTCCCCTCACCCCGACTGTTAGATACCCTCCAAAATGTCTGTCTCTCTTCAGTGTGTGGAGACCGTAGAACTCGACGCTTAGGCCAGCTAAAGGGGTTGCCAGCTAGCAATTACACACTCACCATCGTTAAAGTATTATGTTCATACAGCAATGTAGAAATAGGGTATTGAATAATTGATAACTTTGTACTGTGCTCTGTAAAATGGGTGGAGAACAATATAATTCTACAGTTTTGCTGGAGGCCATTTACGGCATACGTTCTTTGTTCAAGGTAATGTTGAAGAATGAGTGAATCAATAAAGACCTAAAGGGCTAAAAGATCGTTTTCGGCGGTTTAAGTGAAAAGTGCTTCTCACTTGTCTCTGGGTGCTCCGAACACTAGGTATTCTGCGAGCACGAAATATGTATATATATATATATATATATATATATATATATATATATATATATATATATATATATATATATATATATATATATATATATATATATAAAATTATGATATCTTTTTTTTTTACTAGAAAAAAACATACAAATAGAGCAACTCAGAATTACAGATAATAAAGATGAATTCAAAACATTTTACAGTTTGTCCTCCACTGTGTACGTTTTAGCCAATTGGAGCCAGCCAGCCTCTCTTCCTTACACAGGCAGAGAGAAAAAAACAACCACAACAAGAACACGTCCACTGTCCCCTCACGTCCACCGTCCCCACACGTCCACCGTCCCCTCACGTCCACCGTCCCCACACGTCCACCGTCCCCACACGTCCACCGTCCCCACACGTCCACCGTCCCCACACGTCCACTGTCCCCTCACGTCCACCGTCCCCACACGTCCACCGTCCCCACACGTCCACCGTCCCCACACGTCCACTGTCCCCTCACGTCCACCGTCCCCACACGTCCACACTTGTCTGGACGCATAATTAACGTGCTGCCCAGTAATCCCCGGGCGGGGGGACAGCCGCTCTCCGCTGGCTCGCAGGGGATTACAGAGTCGGGCAACAAAGGCCGTGTTCACGGAGCCAATCATTGCCGAGCGCCTGGAACCCGCTGCACACCCAGAGGGTGAGTGGGCCGTAGCACCAACCATCAGGACCCCACAGAGACCATCAGCTCTCCTTCACTCTCCTGTCTTTTTTCTTTGAGACACAGTCGTCCATCTTTTCGTTGCTTTTTATTTGTATACCTCTCTGCTTTACCATTCTCTTTCTTCTCGCCTTCTCTCTTTAAATCCCTTTCTCTTTCACACACATTTTTTCCTCTCTCTCTCTCTCTCTCTCTCTCTCTCTCTCTCTCTCTCTCTCTCTCTCTCTCTCTCTCTCTCTCTCTCTCTCTCTCTCTCTCTCTCTCTCTCTCTCTCTCTCTCTCTCTCTCTCTCTCTCTCTCTCTCTCTCTCTCTCTCTCTCTCTCAGCTCCCTATCCCTTTCATGCCACCTGTATGATACACATAAACCTATTATCTCCACATAGGCCTCTCTCTGACGGCTGGCTCTCACTGGCGTGGTTATGCCTCTGCAGTAAGTCCACTCTCTTTTGTCTATTCTCTTTCATTGTCTCTGCTCGTTCGACTGCAATTACCGTGTCGCGGGGGACGGCCGCGGTGGTTGGATCTTTCCGCGTCCACGTGACGTCTGGGACACGTCTGAAACATTTGATATCGATCAATTATTCACGGCCGCCCTTTTGGATGGCACTCCAAACAAATTTCAAAAGCACACGACATGGTGGTGCAGTCCTCATCATAAAGAAAAAAAGGAAAGAAAAGATCGGAAAAAAGAATACGACAGGAGACGTTTTGCCCGGGGTAGGAGGGCGCCATTGCACTCCGTTTTCGTAACGGCGCGATACGGAGGGGCTCGGCGTTGTGGATGCTAACACCGCTAGCTACGGAGGGGCTCGGCGTTGTGGATGCTAACACCGCTAGCTACGGAGGGGCTCGGCGTTGTGGATGCTAACACCGCTAGCTACGGCGGCGCAACGCGCGATGAGAGAGGCCCTCCAATTAGGAAGCTCTCATCATCTGTCCGTCCGCGTAATTAGCAGTGAAAAATCGCCCGATAAACGAGAGGACTCCGTTTATCTCCTCGCTCTGCCTATCTCTCCTGCTCCCTGGTTTTCCTGGCCTTTCTCTTTCATTTCCCAATCTCCTCATTAGCAAAACCCAGAGAACAAGAGGAGACACAGAGATGAGGGAAACTTGTAATCTGATGTGCCCGGAGAGTGCAGACAGCCTCGACTTTCACCTGCTGAGACAGAAATGCGTGAAAGCGGGCAATGAGCCTATTTAATTATGCCTGGAGAGGTAATGGGATTTTTTAATTAAACAGGCGGCCAAGGTGCCGTTCCGGAATCATAATGAAACGTCCTGGTTATTGATGAAGGCAGGGCCCGGGACCCCGAGGGAGCGGGGGGAAGGGAGTCGAGGAAAAAAGAGAGACATAGAGGAGGTGAACGAGTGGAGAGGGAGGTGAAGAAAGAAGGAGAGGAGCGAGGGAAGGTGAAGAAAGAAGGAGAGGAGAGAGAGAGGGAAGGTGAAAGGGGGTGAGAGCCCCAGGGGTTTGGTTCCTGACCAGAGCACTTGTCTGGTCAACACACTGCCGCCCTGGAGGAGGAAAACAAACACGATTGGTAGAGAGCAGTATGTCACTCTCCTATTGGCTGACGGCCCCCCGTGGGGGCGTGACTACTACATCATTGGTCCCCCCCGTATCTAAAAAACGGACTTCCTCCTTGTCCCATTGGCCGAAAAAAAATAGTCAAAACAGCCGTGGAAACGCTAGGTCATTTCACAGTCGGCTGGCGGTTCTAATGGGTTTTTCATCCGGCACATCTCAATCAACAGGGGGATGTTGGGACTGGGAATGGGAGGAGTGAGAGGAAGGAAGCGCATGGAATATTTTGGCCTCCCTGCGACCAACTAGATAAGAAGGAACCCTTTTATTGTTTATTTTCATCACGTATCTTTTACACTGCCATCTCTCTCCTGGCTAGCCCAGCCCTAGGGCCAGGGTTTGACAGCAACATATGATGTGTGTTGTTGTGAGCCTACCGACGTTAGCAAGCTCCCGGGCATTTCATAAAGCAGGAGAAAAGCCACGTTGCCATGGTTGATTATATTATAGCACAAGTGTGTGTGACAGTTCTGAATCACGGAACACGTGGGAGCTCTCAATGAATGAAGAGCGTCTCTCTCTCTCTCTCTCTCTCTCTCTCTCTCTCTCTCTCTCTCTCTCTCTCTCTCTCTCTCTCTCTCTCTCTCTCTCTCTCTCTCTCTCTCTCTCTCTCTCTCTCTCTCTCTCTCTCTCTCTCTCTCTCTCTCTCTCTCTCTCTCTCTCTCTCTCTCTCTCTCTCCCTCTCTCTCTCTCTCTCTCTCTCCCTCCCTCTCTCTCTCTCCTTTTTTTTTCTCTCTCTCTCTCTCTCTCTCTCTCTCTCTCTCTCTCCTTTTTTTCTCTCTCTCTCTCTCTCTCTCTCTCTCTCTCGCTCTCTCTCTCGCTCTCTCTCTCTCTCGCTCTCTCTCTCGCTCTCTCTCTCGCTCTCTCTCTCGCTCTCTGTCTCGCTCTCTGTCTCGCTCTCTGTCTCTCTCTCTCGCAATATTCATTCACCTCCTACACACACCCACCCACCCTCCCACACACCCACACCCACACACACACACACACACACACACACACACACACACACACACACGGTCGTCTGCTGGTGAGGGCATATTGGCTATCCTCTCTGCTGGATCTACTAAACCTGCAGCTCAAGGCGTGGATTAGCCGATTGAATCTGACTGCAATATCGCCGCATGTCACCTCCGCCTACACTAATCCCCTGTATCTCCGAGAGGAGTGCGCTCGTTTAGAACGAGGGGGCCCACCTCAAAGGTGGGGTCATTTGGCCCACACGTCTCAGGTGCTGTGTAGGCGCTCCAACGGGACCACTTACCCAAGCACTTGTAAGGCACCACGATGTGGGCGTGGCCTTTGCACACCTTCTTCTCCTTCTTGCACCAGTTCTCAATCTTGATTGGTTGGTTGGCCTCCACCACGTTCGTGATCTGCAGCTCAGGGTACATCTGTCGGACAAAGAGGAAGGCGGAGGAGAAGGAGTGAGGAAACTCTCGCTAACGTTGTCTAAGGGAAAGATGGACAGAGAACGTGAGACAGTTTGTAGTTGTTTTTTTTTAATAAAAATTGTAGTTTCAAATAGGAGGGCGGTGGGAGGAGAGAGACAGAGCACGGCAAAGTCATATGGAGAGAAAAGTGGAAGAGATTAGCGGAGTTTGAGCCGCTTCCCCACGCTTGGCTGTCCTTAGATACCATCTGCTCTGCCGCGGAATAGCGGCGACATTTAGCACCCTCTCTCTTTAAATGCCATTAAAAAGTCATCAATAAGACGCAACCTGAGCGCTCGCAGGGGTTGAAAAAAAACGGCTGGTGAAAATGGGAACTCCGGCTTTTTTAGGGGCGGGAAAACTCTGAAAATAAGCTGCGGTAACATCTTTGGAGTTGGCAGCAGATGCCACCTACGGAGAAGCCGAGTTGGATGAACAGCCCAGCCGAGGGGAAAATGATCTGCGTGCACAGAGTAGCATCGCTGTGATCAGCAGGAAAACTCCTGATGGCCACCGAAAATCACAGTTTACAAGGTCAGCCAACTGAGAAAACTGTCCGACCCGTTTGAGAGAACGGACTTTGAGGGAAAGGGACAGCTGCCCATGGCAGGGATCCTTGAAGAACAGCGTTCCCTCGTTTAAAAAAATCTTCAAATTGATTTATTATAATACAATAATACCTAATATATATATATACATATACATATATTTCAATGAAAGGTAAATGTGAAGGATAAGGTGGAGAACAATGAAGCAATATAACTAACAGTACTCCATGGGAGTATTACTCTGATGGCAGTGGTGTTACTGTAACACGGGCCATTAAGGTATTGCTAGCTGGAGATCTTTTGTTATTATACCAATGTTATCCCCAGCAGTAATGTGTTTGTTCATAATTTTGTGTTATTCACTCATTGTATAGTACTTATATGATGTGGTTCCCTGCCTTTCAAACGAGACATAGTCTCAGTCGGTTACCGCTGCATTAAAACAGAAATAATAATAATAATTTACAGTTTTTAAATAACAACAGGAAGGTGTCGCGTTCACTCACCTCCTGACAGTACTGCAGAACGCCTTCTTTGGTTCCTACGCAGCTCTTGGTTCCGGAAGGGTCGGGTTCCCAGCGCCCCGTCTGGATGTTGACGTGCATGTTGAGTTTACCACAGAACATGGCCACCTGGGGCTCCGCAACGGCAAAACCGGTCCCAGCATTAGCTGCCAATGCCTGGGAAAAGAATAGGGGGAGGGGGGGGGGGGGGTTAATATTACTGCAAATGTCAAAGTCCAAGGAAAGTTTCTCTGTCTGCTTCAGTGCACACACTTTAAGAGAATGTTAATAGTCTAATCAACACTTGCGGAATCTCCATCTGCATACTGAGCAGGGCTTGTTGTAACTTGCTAGATTTTTGTTAGTATGCCATTTCACTGAAAACATAAGTTATTTTTGTTTTTATCACACATTGTCACCTTCAGATATTTCATTTCCGCAGGGACCTAGTGTGAAACAAAACTGACGTCTTTATCTGAGCTATTGCCGTGACAAGTTGGCACTGGTTAACTTTGCCTGAGACCCCAGCTTAACTCAGGCGAATGAATCTCTTCAGGCAGACGGGGAGGTTGTCAACTGAATTTGCAACAACTTCTCCTGACTGTAAATCTTCCACTAAATCTTCCACGTTCTTTCATTTTTATTAGCATTTTAGCCCTTTGAAAAGACCAGACCGAATGCAGACTTTTCCTGTTGTGTAGACACAAAATAAATACCAGTAAAAGATGTCCGTTTCTGGGCAGTTGTCAGACACGGAAAACAGCCCGCCATTTCACAAAGCTCGTAAACCCAGTTATAAGACTGACACAGACAGAAGCCAGACAGCAGTTAAAGGGCAGACTGAAGTGTAACGAGTAAGAGTGGGAGCATTTTCTAGCAGCCAGAGATCGAATGAAAAATTGTTCCAAGACCGCCAAAAAGTATCACACGTTTGGTAACGGACGGTAGTTATAATGCTACTAATGCTAACATGTCGCAATTTTACTGAGTTTTACCACGGCCATCCGCCCTTGTACTGGCTGACCTGCTCCGACTAGGTGACCATGAACTGTGACCATGGCAGGGTTCAACTTGAACATTTTCCCCGACACGACCCGCTCACTGCAGTGCCGCGGGAGAGGGAGACAGACAGAAAGCAATTGAATGTACGTCCAGCCTACAGAGCAGTCTGGAGTGTTTGGCAAGCTGAGGGAAGGAGGGATTTGATTGGTTTTGTGCGCGTGGTTTTGCTCATCTGTGCTCCAGTGCGCACTGCGTGAACGTGATGCTAGGAGTGCAAAGAGAGAGAGAGAGAGAGAGAGAGAGAGAGAGAGAGAGAGAAATAGAAAGAGAGAAAATGTGTCAGAGAAAGAGACAGACAGAAAGGGACAAATAGAGAGAGGGATAGCTTGGGGATAGAGAGATAGCTAGAGCTAGAGCTAGAGCCCCCCCCCCCCCCCCCCCCCCCCCCCCCACACACACACACACACTGTTCTCCTCTTGATCACGGCTCAGAGATCAGGCTGTTCCTAAACCATAGGAAGGCTTATGGTGGGTCACATCCCTTGGGAAAGCAGGAAAGGACTACTGATGGACACGGACACACACACACACACACACACACACACACACACACACACACACACACACACACACACACACACACACAAAACATGGACCCTTTACTTGTGATGATCCCTCGTATCGCTAGACCCATCACACTAAATATATAAGAAGACCATAAACAAATACATTATTGGAGAGTTATATAATACAGTTTGACGTTTTGCTAATTGTTTATAAAGCAGTGTTACACAGAGGATTTTCCAAGGGAAAGTCCTGTCACTGTGTACCCTGCCCTCCATTCTCCTGCCATCTCTATGTTTCCCTTTGTCCTTCCGGTACATTCTAAACGTCTCTGTCGCTCTGTAGCAGAAACTCTGTTGGGATGCAAACAGGAGGCAACAATGCCCCATACATCTCTTAGAGTTAGACTCATGGTTCCCTATATGTAAAGGAATGTTTTTTTGTGGATACATTTAAAATGGCTGACGCAGTGGCACACACCATGGCCAATGAAATGAAGTGCACCAATACAAGGAAGTGAATCAGGACCCGAACAGGGAAATGAATCAGCACCAGAACAGTAAAAATGAATCACCACCAGAACAGTGAAATAAATCACCATCAGAACAGTGAAATAAATCACCACCAGAACAGTGAAATAAATCACCATCAGAACAGTGAAATAAATCACCACCAGAACAGTGAAATAAATCACCACCAGAACAGTGAAATGAACCAGCACCAGAACAGTGAAATGAACCAGCACCAGAACAATGAAAATGAATCACCACCAGAACAGTGAAATTCATCCCCACCAGAACAGTGAAATAAATCACCATCAGAACAGTGAAATGAATCAGGACCCGAACAGTGAAATGAATCAGGACCCGAACAATGAAAATGAATCACCACCAGAACAGTGAAATTCATCCCCACCAGAACAGTGAAATAAATCACCATCAGAACAGTGAAATGAATCAGGACCCGAACAGTGAAATGAATCAGGACCCGAACAGTGACATGAATCAGGACTGAACCAAGCCAGAAGAAGAGACTGTGCTGAGAGATTGGTCAGTAGCTTGCAATTACAGATACAAAGGAGCCTGCAATCAGCCACTGGCTGTCGAGTTCCTTAACGACCACTAAGCCGTCTCTGTCTCTGTCTCTGTCTCTGTCTCTGTCTCTGTCTCTGTCTCTGTCTCTGTCTCTGTCTCTGTCTCTGTCTCTGTCTCTGTCTCTGTCTCTGTCTCTGTCTCTGTCTCTGTCTCTGTCTCTGTCTCTGTCTCTGTCTCTGTCTCTGTCTCTGTCTCTGTCTCTGTCTCTGTCTCTGTCTCTGTCTCTGTCTCTGTCTCACACAAACGAAGGACAAAGCAGTACTCGTTGGTACTGCAGGAGCAAACGGGTATCACTTACTCGGTCCTTGTAACCTCCATCCCCCACTTTCCACCTACATTGCTCCTTCCCCCTTTCTTTCCTTTCATCATTTCTCCTCTATGTTCTTTCTATTCGTAGGCCTAGCTCTTCTCCTCCCCTCAAATCTGCTTTCGTTCATGTCCACCCGCCTGCCTGACTGCTTTGTTGACCACAAGTCTGTTTGCTGTGAAACAGTTCGTCCTCCTTTGTCCTCAGCATGGCCAGATCACCTTGAGCAAAGAGAGAGAGAGAGAGAGAGCGAGAGGAGCGGATAAAGGCAAAGGAAGAAAAAGAGGGAGGGAGGGCAAGGAGGGAGGGTACGATTGTGGCCACTGCAGTGACAGACTGACCGCCACCAGACTGTGGCTGTAAAAATAGGAAAGCAGCCAGTGGAAAAACAAGTGTCTGGCAGGCTGGGAGGCAAAGGAAGATAAAACAAAAACAGAGACAGGCAGACACACAGGCAGAGAGACAGACATGGAGACAGGGAAACAAAGAGAAATACAGACAGACAGACAAGCAGACAGGCAGAGAGACAGACAGGGAGACAGGGAAACAAAGAGAAATACAGACAGACAGACAAGCTGACAGAGACACAGAGACAGACAGACAGACAGACAAGTGCAGGTGCAGTACTAGGTTATACCTACAGGGGGTGGTAGAGAGGGAATGGCACTGATTTGGCACGGCACAACTGTACAGGTGAAGAACATAATCCTGACACTATATCAAACTGCACTGGTCTAGATCAGTTAGACTGAGGTCTAAACCAACCGTTGAAAAGTGTCGACCAAACATTTGTTATTAGTCAATGATTGGCCGAAGTTCCAGATCCTATTTCATAGGACATCATGGTGCGGTAATAAGGATAAGCCACATATTGGCGGTTTCCAGTGGGACACATGAGACGTGTAACACAACACCTAACGAAGCCACTGCCACTAGAGGACGGGTCAACTCTACTTCTGTTGCGTTGCCAGGCCTCATTGAAGGTAACAGGCGTTATCAGTTCTATGCGGTGTGTTTCTACGTGGTTTCCCTCCGTAAGAGCCCCAAGAGGGATTCCCCCGCTGAAGGAGAAGCCGTTGGGGCTGAAGGAGAGACGGCTGGGGCCTTGACCCGCATCGCCTGGAACAAAGAGCCTCTGTGTTCAGAGCTGGTCAGTCAATGCCGTTAGCCCGACACACACGCACACACGCACACACGCACACACACGCACACACACACACACACACGCACACGCACACACGCACACACACACGCGCACGCAGAAGTACAGACACAAGCACACCCAACCGACCAAGCTAGCACAAACGAACACACACACATACACAGAACCACAGATAATGGTGGCTACAGTACAAAAGAACTGTGCCGCGCCTCGTGGGTATATTCCATGATGAAACCATGGAATATCTCTCCTAATTGAGTCAGTGTGAGTTGGGATGAGTGAGGGCTGAAGCCTCCGTCGTTAACGGCGCCGAGACAGAGGGGTGTCGCATGGAGAACGTCATTCATGAGTCAAAGGAAGAGGGGGGGGGGGGGGGGGGGGGGGAGAGAGAGAGAGAGAACGAGAGAGGGAGAAAGACACAAAGAGACAGACAGAGGGAGAGATTAGAGAGAGAGAGAGAGAGAGAGAGAGAGAGAGAGAGAGTCAGAGTCAGAGTCAGAAAGTTAGAACGAGACCCAAATCCACAAAGAGAGCTCTTGGGTACACAAGCAAACAAAGAGGTCCCCAGCTGGGAACATATCCTGATGGGTTTGTGTCAATATTTTCCTTATTAATATTGTGAAGTGAACGCTGGCTGGAGGACGATAAAGAGTGGCGCGAGGCTGTCGAGATACGACCACGGCACGTTGAATAACAACAACAACAACAACAACAACAACAACAGCAGCAGCCCCCTACAACGCCAGACAGGGGCGTCGCCAGGAAAACACA
>CM030175.1:4517328-4527328 GCA_017639675.1 Aplochiton taeniatus
AATAGATGAACACTGTTCTACCATTCCATAGAACACAGAGCTGTTCTAATAGATGAACACTGTTCTACCATTCCATAGAACACAGAGCTGTTATAATAGATTAGTGTACAGTACTGGATGACTCTGTCTCCTCACATGGAGGATAAGGGCGGAGGGTAATTGAGATTGAGAGCAGAGCTTGCTTCTCTGTGTGTGTGTGTGTGTGTGTGTGTGTGTGTGTGTGTGTGTTTGCCTGCCGTTGACTGTGTGTGTGTGCCTGCCTGCCTTTGTGTGTGTGTATGCCTTTGTGTGTGTGGGGTTAGGGTTAGGGTTGTGTGTGTTGGTATCTGTATGTGTGTGTAAGCCTTATGTGCAGATTGTTAATCTGTGTGTGTGTGTGTGTGTGTCTGTGTGTGTTCACGTGTGTCAGTAACATGGACACTCTCCAGCCAACATTATACAGCAGAGTGCACACGTGAATGTCGACTCGCCGAAACGCCCCTGTCACTATGGTAACCTTCAACAAAAGCCCCTCAGCTCACAGAGAATAAAAGTTTTGCAAATCACCAGCGAGAGAGAGAGAGCGAGAGAGAGAGAGAGAAAAAAGAGAGAGAGAGAGAGAAAGTAGAAAGTAGAGCAGAAGTCAAACATTGGACATTTAGAGGGAGAGTGGGAGTGAGAGATAGATAAGGGAGGAAGTGATAGAAAGAGAGGGAGTGAGAGATAGATAAGGGAGGAAGTGATAGAAAGAGAGGGGGAGAAAAAGAACGGATAGCAATAGATTACGTGACAGATAGAGGGAAAAGGAGGAGGAGAAAGACGGGAAGCAGAAAGTAGGAGAGGGGTGGTCAGAGAGACTCAGAATCAGAGAGGGAGAGTGTGAGAGAAAAAGAGAAAGACACTGAAAAGTAAAGCAAAACAGACAGGGAGGACATAAGAGAGACAGAGAAAGAGAACAGGGAAACAGACAGGCATAGTGCTAGAGAGACAGAGAAAGAGAAAGACAATGAACAAGAACAGAAAGGAACAGGGAGGAGAAAAGCAGAAGATGAGATGAGACTGATCAAGGACATGAACAAAAGCTGACAAAGAGGAGGACGGAGTGGAAGGGAGTGAGTGAGTGAGTGAGTGAGTGAGTGTCTGTAAAGCCTCACTTAGCTGCCCTCCCAGAGAGTGTTTTCAGCCACACTCTGTAACTCCTTGTCCTTGTGACCCAGCACACAATGTGAACCTCCACACAAAGACATGACATACACTTAAATACACACACACACACACACACACACACACACACACACACACACACACACACACACACACACACACACACACACACACTAACAATCTGCACATAAGGCTTACACACACATACAGATACCCACACACACACACACACACACACACACACACACACACACACACACACACACACACACACACATACGAATAAAAAGGCTGCCAAGCAGGAACAATACCACCTAAATGGGAGTGGACCTCGCCCCAGAGGATGGGGCAGAAAAACTGTTAATTAGAGTGTTTTCCACCCTGGGACAAAGGGTCTGCCCCCTTGTGTCTGTGTGTCTATTTGTGAAGGGCTGGATTTGTTTGGGCCAGTGGGGACACGTCCTCTGGGTGGGCCCATTAACAGTGGGACTGGGTCTGGGTGGAAGAGAGGAAATGGGGGAGGGAGGCCCAGAGAGAGAAGGAGGGAGGCCCAGAGAGAGAGGGAGGGAGAGAGGCCCAGAGAGAGAGGGAGGGAGGAAAGGAGGGAGGGAGGGAGAGAGGGGCACAGAGACCCTGGAGGGAATGACATGGACAGTGCTTGGTCTTCTTGTGTAGCTCCTCTTCAATTTGTCTCTCGCTCTCTCTGTCCCCCCCACCCTCCTTTCCTCCCTCCCTCTCCAAATGTGTTCTCTCTCCCTCCCACTCTCCCTCTAAATGTCCAATGTTTGACTCGTGTTGTTGCTATTTTTGTTTAGTCTTCCTCCAAAGAGGAGGAAGAAGAATGATGATGAGGAGGAGGAGGAGGAGGAGGAGGGGAATGATGCGGATGAGGAGGAGATGATTAGGAGGAGGAGGATGATGATGATGAGAAGAATTATGAGGTGGAGGAGGATGAGGATGATGAGGAAGAGGGGACGGGGCTTCCGTGGAAGCGAAGCGAGGAAGAAGTATAAGGCCGACAGGAGAGAGGAGCAGGAGAGTGATGGCTGTTTTTCTCCCCCCACGGCGCCTCTTGACACAGTTTGAAGACGGCGAGCAGCAGAGTCCCTTCCTCCTCCTCCTCAACCATCGGCGCCCCTCCATTCCGCTGCTTCCCCATCACACACACAAACACACCCCGCGGTGCTACCTCCCCTGCCGGCATAATTTTGCATTTGGATTGGACTGCCTCTCTCTCTCTCTCTCTCTCTCTCTCTCTCTCTCTCTCTCTCTCTCTCTCTCTCTCTCTCTCTCTCTCTCTCTCTCTCTCTCTCTCTCTCTCTCTCTCTCTCTCTCTCTCTCTCTCTCTCTCTCTCTCTCCCTCTCTCCCTCTCTCTCCCTCTCCCTCTCCCTCTCCCTCTCCCTCTCTCCCTCTCCCTCTCCCTCTCCCTCTCCCTCTCCCTCTCCCTCTCTCCCTCTCTCCCTCTCTCCCTCTCCCTCTCCCTCTCCCTCTCCCTCTCCCTCTCCCTCCCTGATGCGGTCTGATAGGGAGCAGATTGCTTTCCAACCGACTGTGGAGAGACAGGTGGGACGAGTGGAGAAGGAGAAGAAAGAGGAGAAGAAGAACGAGGGGAGAGAGAGAGGGGGGGGGGGGGGGGGGGGTTGTTGGCAGAGGAGGGGACGGAGGGGAGGAAGAGAGAGCAAATTCTCTTTGATTTATCTCTGGCTCCATCAGCGGCAGGGTCTAGCATGGCGTAGTGCTTCAGAAGCCACCTGACTCACCGTGCACCAGGGCTCAGAGTGAAGCTGGAGCAGGCTCATTAGTGCAATGACTGTCAGGAGGGCCAGAGAGACAGGGCAGGGCAAAGGTAGGGGGGGGGGGGGGGGGGGTAAGGGAGACAGGGCAGGGCAAAGGTAGCAGGGGAGGGGAGGGGGGCAGGGGAGAGATAAGGGGGAGACAGGGGGGAGACAGTGGGAGGGCCAGAGAGGAGCAGGATGACTGTATCTGCCTCTGTTGTCTATATGTTGTAGACTGTGTTCTCTGTATGTAGTAGACTGTATTGTTGTATATGTTAGACTGTGTTGTTGTATGTAATATACTGTGTTGTTGTATGTAGTATACTGTGTTCTCTGTATGTAGTAGACTGCGTTGTTCCATGTAGTAGGCTGTATTGTCAGACTGTGCTGTCTGTATGTATCAGACTGTGCTGTCTGTATGTATCAGACTGTGCTGTCTGTATGTATCAGACTGTGCTGTCTGTATGTATCAGACTGTGCTGTCTGTATGTATCAGACTGTGCTGTTATATAGACCGTGTTGCTGAACAGACTGTGCTGTCTGTATGTAGCTTCCTGCGTGGAGTCTAGAAATCCTTTTAGCAGTGAGCTCTCTCCAAGAGTCTGGTCTCACCACTCCGTTCCTCATCCACACTGTCACACAACGACGACAGGCTGTCACGACAACAACATATAAATGATCCCCTTCATTTCTCATCTTACTATAAAATGTTGATTGCCACTTAATAGTCGCCGTTTCCTGTGGAGCACCTCATTAGCTGGATAAATTATGTTATTCACTCAGCCACAGAAAAATGGTAAACATTTAATTTAAATTATCATTAGCGGTTAATAAACGCAAATAGACAACATCTAAATCAGTGGGTGACCTTTTGTTCTATAGCGTGGACTAATGCACTTGATACACATTGCTGAATAAGGTCTCCACAAACATGAGCAAGGTAACTATAGATGCAGAGATAAAAACAGACCATAATAGAACAACGGCGCATTGCTACGTTGGCTTTTTAGTTGCCAAGCTACACAGGTGAGCCATCGTTACGCAAATAAGAGTGCCATTAAGGTCGTAAAAAAAGATTCTCGAGGGAACAAAATAATTGCTTTTCATTTAGTGTTCATGATTTAAAGGATTTGCTGGTGGTGATGATTGACTTACAGATGTTCAGTACAACACAGACCATGGAAGCATTCCTTTCATGCGTTTTAAAAAAAGGCCCTGGAATGCACAATTTAACATGCCTCGCACCTGAATTACCGCTAAGTGTCAAAGCCCGCTTCCCCCCCCCCCGAATAATTGAAAACGAACAGCTTCTAAGGTTCGAGAAAAAATATTCAAATACACGTTTTGAATATGCATTTTTCTATTTTTTTTTTCAGGTCACAAGTTTAAATCAGAACCCGTTCTGTTTCTACGCTTTAAAAAAAAAAAAACCTGCATAACCTCCTAGCCACTAAAAGCTCCTCTGAACGAAGAAACCTTCCATCTCTACTCTTCCCTTCCCTTTCTTCTCCTTTTTATTCTCATCCCACCTCTGAGCTCACCCCACTCTGGTCCACTCTCACTGTGGCTAGCCTTCACGGTTTCCTCTTTCATTCTCTTCTCTCGCTGTAGGCCTGTTCAACTCTGTTGAATTCCTCTGTGGCGTTTTTTTTCCTAACAGCTTCTTTACTCTCACTCTCTCTCTCTCTCTCTCTCTCTCTCTCTCTCTCTCTCTCTCTCTCTCTCTCTCTCTCTCTCTCTCTCTCTCTCTCTCTCTCTCTCTCTCTCTCTCTCTCTCTCTCTCTCTCTCTCTCTCTCTCTCTCTCTCTCTCTCTCTCTCTCTCTCTCTCTCTCTCTCTCTCTCTCTCTCTCTCTCTCTCTCTCTCTCTCTCTCTCTCTCTCTCTCTCTCTCTCTCTCTCTCTCTCTCTCTCTCTCTCTCTCTCTCTCTCTCTCGATCGACCGCTCATCCTCTTTTTCTAGCGACCTCCTCTTCCACCTGCGCTCACCCGCTCCTGTCTTACCACGTCGTCCTCTGTGTTTCTCTCTCTCTCCATAGCTCTACCCCACACCCCCTCCCTCCCTCCTCCCTTACTTTTTGTGACCCTTCATGGGAGAGCCATTTTCTCAACATGTTATAATGACAAACCATTTTCTCTTCATGTTTCAAACCCAAACCATTCTCCCTACACGTTTCAAACCCAAACCATTTTCTCTACACGTTTCAAAGCCAAACCATTTCTCTACATGTTGTAAAGCCAAACCATTTTCTCTCTCCCTCTCTTTTCTTTTATCAGACTGTTGTGACTCGGTAATCACGTTTGCTAGCTCATCCCAGAGAACAAATGAACTCGCACGCTTCTTGCAATTTTCTCCACATTTCTCACCCCCCCCCCCTTTCTCTCTCTCTCTCTCTCTCTCTTTATCACTCTTTTGGGGGCTCCTTTCTTTCCACTCCCTGTTGTTTTCAGCCCCGTCTGTCTTTGGCTAGCGAGCCCCAACAGAGATCCGAAGTACAACCAGTCAACATTAGCAGGGTGAGAGTGGCTGTCCATTCCTCAGCAGGCTCTCTGTGCAGACAGTCAGGTGGCTGGAGGATACGGCAATACCTCTGTGTGTGTGTGTGTGTGTGTGTGTGTGTGTGTGTGTGTGTGTGTGTGTGTGTGTGTTGCTAGGAGTGGGTGTGTATGCTTCTGTGAGTGTGTAAACTCGTTTCATATTATCTCTTTTAGAGAAAATAGAACAAAGGTTGCAGAACATTTTGAGTTGGAAAATAATTTGCAAGCCCAGGTGATCATTTCTTTATGCGTGTGTGTGTGTGTGTGTGTGTTTGCACATGTGTTAAGTTTGTGTCACTGTGTCTGACATTATCATAGCAGAGGAAAGACTGAAGGCCTAGCTTAAGAATTCAATGCCTGCTCGGGTGATGTCTGTCTGTCTGTCTGTCTGTCTGTCTGTCTGTCTGTCTGTCTGTCTGTCTGTCTGTCTGTCTGTCTGTCTGTCTGTCTGTCTGTCTGTCTGTCTGTCTGTCTGTCTGTCTGTCTGTCTGTCTGTCTGTGAGAGAGAGAGAGAGAGAGAGAGAGAGAACCGGGGACCAGTCGTGCTAGGTGGAGGCAGAGATGGTGTTTGGGGGTGGTCCGGTTGGAAAAGACCCAAATGAAATCAGGGGGCCTCTGGCAGGGCTGACTCAGGAGATTTACTGCTTAGTGAATGTCAGGTCGGCCTCCAATGTGTTCGGGGGAGCCATGGGCCGCCGCCTCCTCCTCCTCCTCCGCCGCCGCCTCCGCCTCCTCCTCCTCCTCCTCCTCCTCCTCCCTACAAGCAGGGTTCACTCTGTTTGATGGGGCTGTTCTACCTCCCCCTGTTTGATGGGGCTGTTCTACCTCCCCCTGTTTGATGGGGCTGTTCTACCTCCCCGTTTGATGGGGCTGTTCTACCTCCCCCTGTTTGATGGGGCTGTTCTACCTCCCCCTGTTTGATGGGGCTGTTCTACCTCCCCCTGTTTGATGGGGCTGTTCTACCTCCCCCTGCTTTGTGATGGTACCCTCAGCAGTCTGAGAGCCAGGGGGATTAGACACAGGAGCCTGCCTCTCCTCTCTCCTCTCCTCTCCTCTCCTCTCCTCTCCTCTCCTCTCCTCTCCTCTCCTCTCCTCTCCTCTCCTCTCCTCTCCTCTCCTCTCCTCTCGGCAGACGGATAGAGGACTTACTCAGCACCACCCGCTTAATCTCTGCACTGAGGAGGAGGGGATTTGGAAACGAAATGAACGGTGCTGCTCTCTTCACCACGCTCTCCTCCATCACAAACCGCCCAACGTTTACTAACCCTGCATGTTAGCCCCCCAAAAAAGGAGCGGCGATTTATGTGCGGGTCCATCCATCCGTTCATCCGTCCATACCTCTGCCGCTCCCTCTGTACCTCCATCTATCTCTGGCGGCTCACAGTCTCACAGGCAGCCATGGAGAGGGAGGGGGGGAAGGCTTATCGATACAGGAGTCCCCGTGACCTCCCCTCACCTCCGTCGATTCATCCTCGGCCACCCCCGAAGACCACCCTCTCCCTCTCCTTCTCCCGCCCCTCCCACCCTCTATCTCTCCCACCCCTCCCTCTCCCTCTCCGTCTCCGGCATCTCTCTCTCAGCAGCAGCCCGCACGGGCCAGGACTCCCAAACGGATGAGCAACTTGAGCACAAAGCTGTTGAGCAAGCAAAAGAGAAAAGGGAGACTGCGCGCGTGAGCGAGAGAGAGAGAGAGAGAGAGAGAGAGAGAGAGAGAGAGAGAGAGAGATGAATAAAAAGGGAGACAGAGGGGCTTTGGATCTGAGAGCCATGAAAGCCGGTGTACTTATCTTCAATCATAGGCTATAGGCGCACTTGTGTTTATATTATTCTGTCTGTGTTCATGCGTTTGGAGGTTTATCGGACTGGCTGTGTCTATGCGTTTGCGTGTGTTTTTATGTTGTGTGTGTGTGTGTGTGTGTTTCTAGCTGTGTGGAGTGGAGAGCAAGGAGAGGGGGTGTGTGGTGGGGGGGGTATCAGTATTGTGTCTGGCTCACGGCCATCGGCAAGGACACCCTCCAGCAGGGGCTGACATTGGTGGGGGCGACGGTGGGGTTGTGGGGAAAGGGGGCACAACAGTCTCAAGGACAATCACAGAAATATCACATTCACCCGCTGGGCAGCCGTGAGGGTGTGTGTGTGTGTGTGTGGGGGGGGTGGGGATGGTAGCAGCTGCCTCAGAATGTGAGGCAATATTATCTAAAGGCCAGAAAGACAGAAACAGGAGCAAGGACAAATCACAAAGACCCCGCCTCAGCCTTATCACAATCCACACAAGCCAATAAGGGGGCCAGAGGGCAGGAGGCCAAACCAAGGGTTAACGGGATTCAAGGAACATTGTCACGGCAACAGTACAACAGCAGACATATTTGGCTTTAGAGACTGGAATCGTCCAAACAATGACGTCACTCTCATACGAGAAGATCACTCTTTTGGGGAACGATATTTCAGACCACATTTGATGTGTTTCTCTTGATTTTATAGCTATGTAGGAGGCTATACATTTGCAGTTCAGGCACCTGTTAGTATTCACTTCTCATGAAAAATACAACCATCCCCCTATACTCATACCCATACAATACTTATGTGTTGTTAAACGCTTACAGTATCCCGTCAGACAGCACTAGCCCAGGTGTAACGCTGGACTACACTACCCATAAGCCCTCACCACGCTGCGTGTTCCTGTGGCGCCAACAGTCACGCTGTAGCTAAGCAGCGACAGCTTAGCGTCTGACCTCCACCCCTCACCTCCCAGCGGGAGGTTAAATGGATTTCTGTGCGGCGCTCCACCTCCCCCCATGTTTCTGCAGACGTCAAACAGTGGGGGGGTAAGAGAGAGGCAGGTCGTACACACACGCACGCACACACACGAGCACACGCACACACACACACACAGACTTGGTTTATAGCCGGCGTCGCTCTAGGAGACGGAAGGGCGGCCATCTTTGTGGAGCAGAAGGGGGAACACGATGTAATGAAGATCCACTTAAACTGTCATTAGGCTCTGCTCTGCCTCGGGTCTGCCTCACTGCAGGACTGCAACACCACAGGGCACTTCAATGACAGCAGACACTATAGCCTTCAAAGCCTTTTTCTTATGGAAACGTAAAATCGACTACGTTTTATTTATCATTTTTTGACAGCACCGACGGGTTCCCTGGTGTGAAGGCTTGTGTAAGTCTAGGTTGTCATTGAATAACTAAGGTAGCTAGAACTGAAAAAAGTAATACTACGTGTATGGAATCATCCTTCTCCATGTTGGTCATCTTGAGCAGCAGAGGATCTAATATGCTACAAAATGATTTTTAGTTACCATTACTTCAGAAATTATATTTGAAACACATTCCATAAATAGCATAGATTTGATTGGCTAAAAAACGAATTTGATTGGCAAAAAAAACCAGCACCGCAGTTAGCCAATCACATGAGGACATTGATTCTATTGGCTGCATGGGGACAGGGGATGACCAATACCAGCATGCCATGTCACTGTCTGACCAGTTCGATACATGATGAAGCACGCGGTATTTCAAACATCGACTGAGGCAACGTTCCAGCTAGGACCCAGACAGCACGCAAGCCAGCCCTGTCGCCCACACTGGCCAGCATGTCACCTCTTTCTTTTTATACTCTGTCTTTTTTTTGTGTGTGGGGGGGGGGGGGGGACATGCATGCCCATGCCTCCTCTGTATCTGGATGGCATCCCAAAATCTTAAACAGCGGCGGGGTGATGGCGTCGCCAGCCAACTGAGGGGGGGGCCTGACAAACGCCGGCCTCCCTCTGAACCACACCGTCTGCTGGTGGTAGGCAGAGAGAGAAAGAGAGAGAGAGGGGGGGGGGGGGGGGGGGTGGAGGGAGGGATAGGTTGGCAAAGATGACAGACTGCTGAGAAATGCACTAAAATTAGCTTCCGAGGATCAAATAGCTTTTAATGGGTTTAGTCTCCAAACAGCCGGGCTATTTTGGATTCATACGCTTTGGGCTGTATTCAAATCTCATCACGTTAATGGATGGATGCAAAGATAAGGGCTTGATTGAGTTTTAGGGGGGGGAGGGGGGTCTGAGATACAAAAAAAAAACTAAAAAAAACACGAAACCCCCAAAACAACCCGAAACATCCTCCCTCCTCGAGAGAACATTTGCATAATGGAAAACATTCCAGGAAGTTTTCCAGCGTTTTCCTTTCCCCCCCCCCCCCGTGCCGTTACAAAACTTTGCACATGATGTCATCTTGCGACATAATTAGCGTTCTAAAGCTCGACTGTGATCTAAGTCCTCCTTTTCCAGCTCGTAGTTTACGCCTTTCTCTTCCCAGTTTCTAGGGCTAATTACCCCACGGCTGACTGCGTCTGTGAAAAGGGTCTTTTAACAACTCCCCACGTCAGGTAATGGAAGAACGCCCCTTGGCCCTTAGTGAGAAATCTAATGAGGGGAAAAGTATGAGAGGAATAACAGAGAAGGTTCATGGCTGCCGTCTACAGCTAGGGGACGTGGGGGAAAGATGGGACATTCTGTATAGGCTAACAGAGAACAGGCAGACAGACTAAG
>CM030175.1:4534828-4564828 GCA_017639675.1 Aplochiton taeniatus
CCCCCCGGGCCCGTTTTTTCTTCCTAATCTAGATTGAAAGGCAAGCACGGCAGCCATTTTTTTTTCTTTTTTCTTTCACTTTTGTTGATAAAGTGGCAGCAGTCCCTCTGGCCTGAATTCACACTACATAACATAACCAATAAATCCTTACCCGGTTAAGAATGGACAGAGTCAAACTGCCGCTTTAACGGGCGGTGAGCTAACAGGACGAAAACCAAGCCGACTGACTGGTCCTCAAATCAAAAAAGAAACGGTATCAAAGCTCTTTCTCCAAGCCTAGAAGATAGAGGTCAGTCTGAAATCCCTTTATCACCTCCGTGCAACACTCCTGGCTCGTCCCAGCCGCCAGGGCCACACAATGGGCCTTCATACAGCCGGGCATTCAGCCCCGCTGTGGGGGCTCCCATTCAAATGTCCCCTGGCTTTGCCTGACAACAACAGGGTCCTCTATTCACATGCATTGTGCAGCGTCACCGTCAACACCCCCCCCCCCCCCCCGCCCCCCACTACCCCAACCACCACCCCAAACACAGCCTGTAAGCAAAAATTGCCTCGCACAGACTGAAACACACACACACACACACACACACACTTTTCAGTTTTACACACAGCGAACGAATGACAGAGAATACATGATAACACACACTCACAGTTCCTATTACGAAGTGAGAACGCTCTTATGGGTTCTGAGAACAGCAACGATAGCTATATAAGAAAAAGCACAGCAGCCCACTGCAGTCATTTTTGTGTGTGTGTGTGTGTGGGGGGGGGGGGGGGGGGGGGCAATGCTGAACAGAGGAGTTTTTGTTTACAGCATGAAAAAAAAAATAGTTCTGTTCCGGATTGGACTGCGGTTCTTTCTGGTCCCCAGACCTCAATGTTGACGAGCTGGCTCATCCAATCAGCTCAGAGCGTGCCATCCCAGTAACCACGTTTGGAACGCGAGAAGAAGAAAAACCCCAGAAAAAGTCCCAAGGTCAATCGCAGGCCCAATGAGTAATTAGCACACCACTCGGAATGGAACGCTCTTACGCAAGCCGGAGCTTGTCAAGAACAGCAATACGCAATCATGTCAATACTTGTGCCCCATAACAGGGCCGCCCGCCCGCAGGAGGAATCAAACATTGACAGCTGCTATCCATTGCCTTTCGACTAGTACAAGATCGTGCAGCTGTGTGGCCCGTGCTAATGTGTTTTTTCTCACTCTCGGAATAGCTCAGCTTGGTGGTGTCACACTCCCCCATGTTCCCCAGCAGATAACAAGGACGGTATAGCCTGCCAAAACGTCATCGGAATAATGGGGCCCGGAACGTATATGGAGTGTTCAAGGTATTCCAGTTTTTCTCAATCCCATTAGTCTGAGGGGAGGCAAATCAGCAGATGAACTCCCCACATGTGACGAGGCACTCTTCATCAACCTTACAGCCACCCAGCACGGTTTGGACAATGGTCGCACACAAACAGAGCTGTTTGGATACCATCAAAAACCGAACGCGACACAAATGAACGTCAAAAGTCCGGTCAATTCTGCTTCACTTGTCGAGTTTCTTTTTCAGAAACAAAAAAAAAAAAAAAAAAAAAAAAAAATCGAAGAAAACGAATCGCCTCATGGCCGAATCCCCTGTCACAGCAGCAGAGCCGAAAGGAACACATGGAGATCTGACAAACCCTAGTCTAAAACAGGAACTTGCACGGGTTACCCACCAACAACACAATGCCCTTTCACACCAGGACAGCACAGCATAGCACAGCATCTGTTATACTCCCCCGAAAAATGGACCAAAGAAACCCCCACAGGAATTACAAGTTCACGACCTCTGTTGACTTAACAAATGGGATCAGTGGACTTTAGGGCCAGGAGCAAGAAAAGAGAGGCGCTGCCGCCACTGGAATACAGGCGGGGAGCCATTGGCTGGGGGTGGAAGTTGCTTAGAAGAGAACAGAACAGATGATCTCATGAGGGGCTCTGACCAGCCACTCACAAATTCTGCTTGAAGTCCAGGTGTGTGTGTGTGTGTGGATGCTTGTGTGTTGGGTACACACTAGTACACACCTCAGCTGTTTTTCTGCATGTCAGTTGAAATCTTGCTCTTCTCCGCGCACACACACACACACACACACACACACACACACACACACACACACACACACACACACACACACACACACACACACACACACACACACACCTTGTATTGGCTTGCATTTTCCAGTGTTAAAATCAAGCATATCATTCGATCTAGTTTTATACTGTGCACATCCCAATGCCTGTAATGCACTTAGCTTAAGAGGTCATTGTTCCATTAGAAAACATTAGCGTCTACTTAACCTTGATCGCTCTCTCTGATTGTGTGGGTGACATATCTTGCGTTCATCTAATGTATAAATCATCTCAGAATAGAAGATTGCAAGCATTGCTGTTCTGCATAACAGTCTGGTTGAAAATACAACTGTTCCAAAGGAGACAAGCATATAAACAACGGCCGCAATGTGTATTTACAGACGATATTTATCATGATTTCCATTACAAAACCTGCCAACACAACTTGGACCTTAAAATAAGAAGAAGGACAAAAAAAGAAGTTCCAACGCAGACGGTTTGTCACAAACTGGGACGAAGAAAACATGAGATGATCACAAATGAACAATAAACTCAGTGGCAATTCGACTTGCAGGTTATAAAATTAGATATTTCTCGTTCAATTATTTTCTAGCACAAAAGCAAATGGTATATGATCCTTCTGTTTGCTTTCGGGGTCTGAGCAGTTTACTAACGGAATTCGATAGAAGGCGTTCTGTTATCTCAAGAACACATGTCTAACAGCCAAAAGCGCTGATGAACAATAACTGATAATTAATAGCCTGTTTGCAGTGAAATGGCACAACTGTTGCTCAGAGGTCGTTGCATACAGAAACATGACAATGAACTTGGCATGCTCAATGTTGAAAATCAAAATCGATAAACAGCCTATATACTGCTTTTTCTCTATCTGTTATATTTAGTCAGTGGTGTGGTTGGATCCATTCCATCAGTTTCCTCATCTATTTAAGATTAATTTGTATTAATCTATTTGGTTAATCAGAGTGGCAAAGATAATTGATCATGCCATTACTATTTATATAGAGTATTTGAAATATCAGTCTGTGTGCATGAAATGCTCGCTTAATTTATTAGGGAATGTTTGTTTTTTTTGTCATCAGACTATCTAGATTATATGAATGAGACTCATACTGTATGTGATACATAGTAAACTCCCACCCTGCTATGACACTAAGGCCTGAAAACGAGCCAGTTGTCTTTCATTTGATCCCTGCTCCAACCCTGCTTTCATTCCTGCAATGTTACAGCCCTTCCGGCCCGCGCATGCCACAGTAGCACAGCGCTCGCATTAGCCCGCATTATCCAAAATCAATACTCAAGTCAATCTACAGGACGAACTGAGTGACCGAGTAAGTAATAAATATGCAACTGTCTACGACCAATCTGATAATTATAGAACAGAATTGTCTTGATTTTTGTGTTTTATAAATGAGGCTACAGATCATAAAATCTGTACTAATGTGGTAACTTAAACCGACTACATTACATTAAAATGTAACCTTGTTATAAAGTTACAATAAAAACTTGCAATTGTAGCCCAGCATATTGGCTACGATAAGACAACACAACCTTATTTACAAATAAATCTATTCTTAACTGAATAGTCAAACACTCCAATTAAGTCCCATATTATTTATTTGGGCAAATCAACGTTGGTGAGTTGGTGGCGCATGTTTTAAAAGGAAGTACAATTTAAAGTCTACGAAATTGACTGGTAGCCAACATACCTCAATGTAGCCGGCCAGTGCTGGAACAACAATGCCCAAAATAAGGACTGATATTGCTGGGACTGAACCCATCTTTCAAGATTCCCGTGTCGACTACCGCGAATGTATCCTGTATTGCAGAGAGGCGAAGTCAAGCCAAAAAAACAACGAACAATATCCTGAAATTATTCAGTAATATCTTCCGATTTGGCGGGGCAAGTCCTGCTCCGCTTGTTTTCCCGTGATCGAATGAGAGTCCTGTGTGCGTATGTGTGTCAATGTGAACTGTGGCGCGTCTCTCTCTCTTCTCTCTCTTCACCAGCCCTCCCAGATTTCCCTAGTTTCATAAAAAGAAAGACATTGCGCCATCACGCGTTAGGTTAAAGTCCTACCCACCGGATATGAAATCATCCATTCCAGGCTCCGTAGGTCTATATACTGTAGGCTGCGTGCATGCTTCTTCATGTCAACTGCAGCCTATGAATAATATGAATATAAACAGCCCAGGTTCCAATAATTACATCAAATTGTCTAAACTCTTGCACTTTATTCTGAACTCACGTGACGTCTAGACTCGGACCCACCCCACACAGTAAATTATATAGACCAGTTGCAATGAAAATATAAGCCTATTCAGACTTCCGATGCGCTCTTAAATTAGTCAAACAGAATAAATAATCCGTTTTTAGTATCATATAACTTCCTGAGTTAAGATTTGTGAACTCATAAGATTTAAGATCCGTTCCCAGGGACGTTTCTAGCTTTTGGGGGGCCCTATGCGAAATGTCATTTTGTAAAACTATTGTAGGGGAATTCCAAACCCTCTAAGGTGGTCCAGAGGCATACATTCAACATTTAAATTCATCAATCTGGTGCACTTTTGGAGATATATACGCATGTCATTGTTTTCAAATAACAGCATGGGGGGCCCCTGGTTGTTTTGGGGGGCCCTATGCAACACCGCATAGGGCATGGGCAACATGGGCAACGGCTCTATATGTAGGCCAATAAATAATAATAATAACAATAACTACTTCTAATAATAGCTACTTGAATCAGTTTCTAATTAGTAGTAAATAAGTAGGCCTAAGCACTGTCTATGCTCATGAATTAAAAGTACATTCCTGAACATTACTGTATAGTTTTCTAACCTCATATAGACTGTATTTTGCATCGCTACAAAAAATCATTCAAGATTCAACTTTTGATCACCTATATTAATTGGTGGTGTTGTTTTTGTTTAAAATGTATAATTTACTTCTTTTCATGTTTAATCATTTCATTCTTGTAATTCCACTCCTTTTTGTGCAAATCATTCTCTTATTATTAAAACACGTGTAGTCATGTTCGAGAAACAATTACAGTGATTCCAGGGTTGAAAGTTCAAATTAATTTATACTCAACTTTGGCTTTGTCCATGTAGCCTATACTTATTCTACAAACTAAGCTAAGCAATATTCCCCACAAGATTAGAAAATCTTATTTGTTTTACACCAGACCAAACTGTTTTATTTTTAGTCTATAGATTTATTCAATTTGACCCTAGACCTACAACATATAGGCCTGCACACACGTACACAATCTAAATCTTACCTATCAAACTATAAATTGTGATTTTGGTGACCCCTAGAGCTTGAAAAAGTGATTGTTTTACATCACTTGCAAAGCCTCCAAACAAAACAAGAGCATTTGTTAACAAATACACTTTTTTCCGGCAGGTATGAGTTAGGATTGTTAGCCTGTAAACTTAGGGTTGCCATCATAGGACAATAACTTCCTTTTCTTTACATAAACTTGCACGCAAATACGATGGAATTCATAATTAAACCAGAAATTGATGGAATAAAAGAAAAAACTTTAATTGGGTAACAATGCATCGAAATTTTGCCTAAGTAATGGAGCATGCCAGCCAGCCTACAGAACATAACCGACATTCAATCATCCTTACCGGTTCACAATTTCCAGATTGTCTATTAACATAAGGCCTAGGCCTACTATATTTTAGGAAGTTTTCCACCAGTCGTTGTAATAGGCTATAGGTGTGCCTTGAGTCTCAAATACAAGGACAATTTAATCTCTTTAGCGAACAGTTAATTTTGATTTGATGACACTGGCCATTATTTATTTTCATTGGATAATAAGTGAATGTGGGAAAATATTTTCGTAAAAAATCTAATAGGAACCCTATCGAAACCGGAAAGTAGAACTTCACTTCGTGTATGATAATATCGTTCTTTGCAGACTTAAAATGTGGACAAACATTTTTAGATGATCTTAGACATTGCAATTTTGAAGCATGATAAACCAGTTTTATTAGTATATTACTGAAAAGATTCACCAATCAAAAGTCTGTGCTGCAGGTTGCTAGGAAGGATATGTAAATATATGCAATGCAGCCATCTCTGCAGCTACCATTCTGAGGTAAGAACTACTTGAGCGTTTTTATAAAATGTATCAAAAGTAAAGATTACTTCGAAAACCGCTTCACAGTTATTTTTTTAAGGTTGTCAATCTTTTCATATGTAGTTAATAATCCAAAATGTTTGGCGCATTTTTTGCGTTTGAAATATACCGTTTTTCTTTCGGTCTCTTCAATGTGGTTGTTGTTCTTAGTCCCACCCAAAATGGAGCCTACCCTTCCTTGTTCCACTGTAGACCGAAGGCTGGGCTCAACTACAAGTGGGAACGGGTGGGTCTATCCTAAATATTCAGGGTTTAAACACTATAATGCCAGCTTTGTCAAAATGGCTTAGCACAACTCAGACAGCGATTGTGCCTGGAAATGATTATGTCCAAGGTCGGCATTTCAACCGGCTCCAACGTGATAACGGGCTGCTGCGGTGCAATAAATGCCCGGGTTTCTGCAGCGCCGATTTTTGTGGTATGGTCCGATTGGGACTGAGAACCTGAGGGGTCAAAGTAGGGGGGAATTATATGTAATATTGATTATATGAAGTGCACGTATCTATCTCTAATTATGTTTACATTGTTTCATAGTGCTTGTTGTCAAGGCATGGTGTTGCAATTTAGACACCATTTTCCTCGCAGGCCCATGAGAGTACATTCGGCCGCGTTTTCCTCATACCCCCATTTGAGTGGTTAGTCTAGCCTTTCTAGGCAAGAACTCACACATGCTGGTTTATTTTGGTTTGCTTGCCAACCTAGTGAATGGTGTCGTTTTCCACCCAGAATGTTGATATAGCCACACCAGCGATCCCCCTGATCAAATCGATGTCACGACTATGTAGCACACAATGTAGCTTAGTCTGTCATGTCGCCCAACTGCGAGCTCTCCATGGTTTGGCTAGTGTTGCTGTAGCCTAGTAGTGTATAGTGCCACGATCCAACTAGAACTACAACCATCTAACGTTGCTAGTCTAATCGATTCATATTTTTTATTTTACAATGGCCCATGATCGTCATCATCTACTTGATTTATACATGGCTTTCCAATTATTGGCCATTGTACACTATTATAGTCTTATTGGTTGTTGCTGCATCAGCCTGCATGTGATAGTGGGACATTGAACTAATAGTTCAATTAAATTCACATTCAGTTCACATAATATATTGTGTTGAGATAAGCTGGCGTGAAATTATTATTTTAATTTCAACGAATAAAGAAATAAATGTTTTAGTATTTTTTTTTTTTTGTATTTTTTTTTTTACAACCTATTCATTTTGCATAATTGGGTTGTAAGTAAGGCAAAATGTATCACTTAACTATTTGATTTGTGTGCCCTCTTAGCCTAGACTACCTTGGTCCAGGAGAGGTGTAAGGTAAGCTTAGAAGGTATCGGCGGTGATCTTTCGAAAAGGACCCTGGCATCTTCCTGCCATGGAGCCCAAACAGGAGTCATCTCCAGTGTGGAGTCAGGCTCCTGACAGTGAATCAGGACATACAACTCAGGTCTGTCCAATTTAACGTTTTATATCTTACAATATGTGCAGCTCCAGGGCTATTAGTTTGTTTATGAATATGTTCAGACTATTTGTCTCTTTTCGTTGAGTTAAAAACATCAATTTGTGTTAAAGATTAGACCAATATTTATTTAAAAGAACTAAGGATAAGTATTGGAGAACAAAAGATATCATCCCAGAGTAGTCAACCCGAATCCTCTGCCATTCATTATGATCCATGTTGCTGGACCCTAGATGGTCCGCCTGATCCCTGCTGTGTGTTGTGTTGCAGGAGGTGCATTTCGAAGGGGGCACTGTGGCCCAGATAGTCTACAGTGGGGACCAGCAAGACCCAGGGGGACAGCAGCAGGTGGTCTACACCGCTGACGGCAACTCTTACACGTCTGTGGAGTCGGCTGAGCACACGCTGGTCTACATCCACCCTGCGGATGGCTCACAGGTGACAAACGTGTGTGTGTGTGTGTGTGTGTGTGTGTGTGTGTGTGTGTGTGTGTGTGTGTGTGTGTGTGTGTGTGTGTGTGTGTGTGTGTGTGTGTAATAATGTTGAAGGGGGAATGATGTTTGTCCCTTTATTATCCGGCATTATTAGCATGTTTTCTATTAGCACTCCAGTAATGAATGCTAATGATTCCATTTGTTCTTAACATGATCAAGAGAACAACAGTTCAGGAGTTACAAGCAAACCACACTATACAAAAACAATTGTCTTCAAAACGCTAAAAAGGCCTTAGACATACTAAACAGTATATTTGCAATAGATTCATAGATTAATGGCAGTATTGAAAGGAGGCTGGCGCCTTCATGAGCTAACTCTGTTAGTGTGTTTTCTATTAGCACACCAGAGAGGACTCCAGATGTCACTATGGAAAAGAAGACGTGCTGGCTCTAGAGGCTAGGTTGTTTTTGTGGCTGTGCCATCAAAGCACTGCCAGCAATGCTTGTTGACTACTTCTACTACGACCGAGTATAATACAGGCGACGTCGATATTTAAAACGGGTGCTTGTCAAATCTTTCGAGGGCTCAGAGGCATGTGGCACTGGCACATGAAACGAGGCCCGAAGCTTCAGGGAGATGCCTAGAGAGGCTGGTCTTACCGAGGAAGAGAAGAATACGTGTGCCTGTCACTCATCGACTCCTGTTCTGTTTTGTTTGTTGTCAGAGTGTGTTTGCAGACCAACCTCAAGTGGCCTACATCCAACAGGATGGTACAACACAACAGGCACGCGCCCCCCCCCCCCCCTCTTCTTTGAACGTTCATAACATTCGTCACAAAACTCATACCATGCATCACAAAACTCATAACATTCCTCACAAAACTCATAACATTCCTCACAAAACTCATAACATTCCTCACAAAACTCATAACATTCCTCACAAAACTCATAACATTCCTTCGTTCCACTGGAGAGAGCACATCTGTCTGGCATGCTTTGAGGGTTGGTTCTGGAATGTGACACCGATTTGAACAAGCACTGTTGTGAGTCAGTGTTTGCAGAGAAACATTTAGTTATGAAATATGGATGGAAAGTTTTAAACCCCGAATTCAAACTTTGGGTGTTTCACACGCCATTGTCAAGAGATTGGCAACCATTGTTAACTAATTTAAAACTCATTAAAAACTCGTACTAGTAATGGCGTCATATCTGGAAGTCTACGACCACCCCGAACAAGTACCTCTCAGTCATTTTGTTTGATCAATTTCAGGTTACGGTTTTGCTTCCTAGCGGACAGAACATGAACGCTGCCAATCTGCATGTCCTCAGCAACGTGGCTGAAGACCCTCAAGCCATCCTGGAGCCGATTGGTCAGGTAGAGAGAAACCCTGTGATGCCATCCAATGGTGCGAGACTTAAAGAAGAGTTTCCCCATAATATCGTCAAGCACCTTCATACAATAAAACAACAACAGCATTGATTTATTATTATTATTATTATTACATTTGAACATCTTGACCAGACTATGGAGTGCGGCGTTTACATAAAATGTCCTTACCAATAAAGATAAAGTGAATGTATTAATTCCTATGACGACAGTAGTACTTTTTTCCAAACGTGTTATTCTCTATTAAATCTCTCGTTTCCCTACAGGAGCAGCTTTCTGCGTCCAACTCCCTGGCAACCATGGGGGCCATGGAGGACCCCCCCACTAGTCCTCTGGAGACCACCGACTCCACGGACGACTCGGAGGAGGAGGAGGAAGACGATGACGACGACGACGACTCGGAGCTGGACGACTGGGAACCACGGCAACCACAGACATTCACACCCCACAGTCTCTGTGAGTAGAACCCACCGGGTGCTTCCAGACAAATCCTACTCTGTCTTTATTTGACTTTTCCCTCCTTTATATAAAAATCTAAAATAAACCAAAATAAACTTGATTTAAGCAATATCGTTGTACCAAAAGTCGAATACTCCTTCTCGCTTTGTAGCTCTCTGCAGCTTTTATAATATTGTTCATTATAAATGATCCCGGATTGTCAGTTGGACTCTGCAAAGTGTATGTCATTTGAAATATCATGAATGACGCGCAAGTGTCAGTTGGATTGATGTTCCGAATTTGTTTGTAAAACTTTCCCGTAAGTGTTTTCGAAAGGAATTAAATGACAGGTTTCTTTAGGGGCAAACAGCCTATCCATTACCTGTTTGTATTTCTCTCATTTAAAATCGCTTCCTCCCTCTTTTTCTTTTTTTTCCCTCTTTTATTTCTCCAACTTTTTTTTTCTCCCTCGTTTCTCTGGTCCCCGTGGCCTATAAGGGTGTGAGGAGTGCAACAACGCCAACCCTTCCGCGTGTCAGAAGCACGGCCCCCTCCACCCCATCCCCAACAGGCCCGTGGTGTCCAAGGCTCGCGCTAGCCTTCCGCTGGTGCTCTACATCGACCGCTTCATGGGCGGGGTCTTCTCCAAGAGGCGCATCCCCAAGAGAACGCAGTTTGGACCTGTAGAGGGCCCCCTGGTGCCACAGAGTGAACTGCAGGACCACTACATACACCTTAAAGTAAGGCGGTCACCCCCTGTTTTTTCGAACACTTTGGTCTTTAAAACCAATTTCTCAAGGTTGTGCAATGTAATGCCGAAACTAATAATAGTTGCCGGGATTCTATGCAACACAAATTGAGTAATATTTCTTTTTATTGGGGAAAAAAAAAAGAAAAACAATCTCTCGAACGAAAGATACAACTTTGAATTTCCTGTCATGTTAATTGAATTGTCTCTGTAGCTGTGCATGCTGGACGCGGACAAAGACAGCGAGATGTCTGATGACATGTGGGTGGACCTATCGGACGAGGACAGCTGTAATTGGCTGATGTTTGTAAGGCCCGCCCAGAATCACCTGGAGCAGAACCTGGTAGCCTATCAGTACGGCTCAGAGATCTTCTACACCACCATCAAGAACATACAACCCAAGCAAGAGCTCAAGGTAGGCCCGGTGCGGCCATGACGGTCAAGTTCAATGCAACGTGCATTTTGGGGGGGGGGGCCGGGAACCTATTCCTAACTCTTGGCGATGATAACATAAACAATCAAGAGCCTCTTTGCAGAGGGTGACGGCTTGCTGGATCCACGCCGTTCATTTGGCCCTAACACGAGGTGTTTACCTCCGCAGGTCTGGTACGCCGCGTCATACGCTGAGTATGTCAATCAGAAGGTTCACGATGTCACAGAGGAGGAGAGAAAAGGTGACCCCCCCCCCTCTCTCTCTCTCTCTCTCTCTCTCTCTCTCTCTCTCTCTCGTTTGCCTTCCACTTAAAAAATTTTTTTTTTTTAAATGCCGTTCACCCCTTAGGACTTATTCCACCGGCGATGTGTTAGTACTCTGTAGTAACTGTTCCTCTCCGACCCCTGCTGTGCCCCCACGTTGCTTCCCACAGTGCTCCGCGAGCAGGAGAAGAACTGGCCGTGCTACGAGTGCAACAGGCGCTTTGTGAGCTCCGAGCAGCTCCAGCAGCACCTGAACATGCACGACGACAAGGTCACCTACGCCACCAGGTAAATCATACAAGGACAAAGTCACCTACGCCACCAGGTAAATCATACAAGGACAAAGTCACCTACGCCACCAGGTAAATCATACAAGGACAAAGTCACCTACGCCACCAGGTAAATCATACAAGGACAAAGTCACCTACGTCACCAGGTAAATCATACAAGGACAAAGTCACCTACGCCACCAGGTAAATCATACAAGGACAAAGTCACCTACGCCACCAGGTAAATCATACAAGGACAAAGTCACCTACGCCACCAGGTAAATCATACAAGGACAAAGTCACCTACGCCACCAGGTAAGTCATACAAGGACAAAGTCACCTACGCCACCAGGTAAATCATACAAGGACAAAGTCACCTACGCCACCAGGTAAATCATACAAGGACAAAGTCACCTACGCCTAGTTAAGCAAGGGGCTCATTCACCTGGTTTAGGCTAAATACTTGACTATGTTAGTGTGATATTATTTATCGATCGATCGATCGCTACAACAATGTAGAGGAACTGTACTCGGAGATCGATACTATATTTAAATGATCCTCTCTCCGAGACCAGTTCCCCTACATTGTTGTAGCAAGCCATGAGGCCCATAGTCTTACGTTGTTTTTAGATTTCTATCTACAGTGATTGTAGCATTCACCCCTGGGTTATGGAACACGGCCAACGTGAACTGTTTCTGTGACCTCCTCTTCCTCCAGATCTAGGGGCCGTGGCAGAGGAAGGGGCAGGAAGAGGTATGGCACAGGGCGAAGACCCGGGCGACCGCCCAAGTTCATACGACTGGAGCCCCCTGCTGACGCCCCAGGGGATAAGACACAGGTATGGAGGATGCTTGGAACAGCTAACATTAGAGATACACTGTATAAAAAAGATACCCCCCCGCTCTCATGATTGTGCAATTAAAAAGCTTTTGGTGCATTTATAAGTGCTGATATCATATCATAGCCCTTTTGACTAGGTTTTGATTAATAAATATTTTCAGGTTTTGAGGTATTGAGTGATTAACTTAATATTATGCTTCCTTAAATGGATTTATATATTTTTGAATGAGATTCCTTTCTTTAAGTTATACTGTAATGTGTTTTTTAAATATAGAATTAAATATAAAATGTCAACATTGTACAATGTCATTCAGGCTTACCAATACTGGTACCACACCACTATAAAATATGACCTTACACTGTATGTTGTAGTGGTTCAACAATGTCTAATAAAGTTATTGATCCAGTGTAAAAACACTTTACATGAACGTAATGTTCCTGATTGCAGGAGATGCTGGGACTGGGTGGGAAGTTCGAGGAGCGGACGGAAGCGACGCACAACGGCTTGAAGGTGGTGGAGCTGGACCCGGAGGAGGAGGGTGAACTACTGCCCCCTGGTGGTGAGCCCCACCCGGGCGCCCCACCCTCCTCCTCAGACTCCCCTGTGGCGGTGAAGGACGACCCCGCCGCCGCCGCCACGCAGAGCGGCCAGGCCGACGGTTACCTCACCCACCAGGACATGCGACGTGCGAAAAGGATACGGGTGAGGATGGGGGGGGGGGGGCGGGGGGGGAGATAGGGGATCAAGAGGATGGGGGGGGGGGGGAGATAGGGGATCAAGAGGATGGGGGGGGGGGGGAGATAGGGGATCAAGAGGATACGGGTGAGGATGGGGGGGGGAGATAGGGGATCAAGAGGATGGGGGGGGGGGGGGGGGGGATAGGGGATCAAGAGGATGGGGGGGGGGGAGATAGGGGATCAAGAGGATGGGGGGGGGGGGGGGGGGGAGATAGGGGATCAAGAGGATACGGGTGAGGGGGCCACCAGACCACCGGAGGGGGAGGGGAGCGGGGGGGGGGGATCTCGTTGCTGTGGCAACGGAGGAACGATGGCGTAAAAAGAACCTGGAAAGGTCATTTCTTGAGCGTTGAATTTCAGAGTCTACCTTTTAAAAAGTGAATGATGCAAGAAGGAAAAAAAAGTGTCGTTATATATTTTTTTTATAAACCTAAATGTTTCAAATGTCACGCCAGGCCAAGTCAGTGTCCTTTGGTGTTGCATTTGGAGCCTTCACACCTGTGTGTTTCTCTCCCTTACCTGGCGCTTCCTGTTCGAAAAAGATGGACGTCCAGGTAGGTGGGCGAGGAGGACGGGTCCCAGACCGTTTAGAGAGGGTGTCGTTTACATGGTGACGCTGCACATCTAAACGACGTCGATGTTTCAGAGTGCTGCTTCCTCCATCCTCCATCTCACCCCCCCCTCACCCCCCTCCCTCCCTCTCCCAACTTCCCGTCTGAGTGGAATGCCGTGCCACTCTGCTCCATGTCATGATCAGAATGCTTGGCTGCGTTTTCTGTCGTCAGAAATCTCTTTCCCCGGCTCTCTTCGCTGCTCATCGACCCCACTTGCAGTAAACCATTTAGAGAGTGAACGTAAACCCCCTTATGTGCCGATCCTAACCTAAACCTAACCCCCCTCTCTCTCTCTCTCCCTCCTTCTCTCTCTCTCTCTCTCTCTCTCTCTCTCTCTCTCTCCCCCTTCCTCCCCCTCCTTTCCCCTCGGGCCAGAACGCCGCCCTCCAGCACCTCTTCATCCGCAAGTCCTTCCGGCCCTTCAAGTGCACGCACTGCGGCAAGGCCTTCCGCGAGAAGGACAAGCTGGAGCAGCACCTGCGCGTGCACGGCCGGGAGGCCTACTCCTTCTCCTGCCACGTGTGTCCCAAGAGCTTCCTGAGCGACAACGCCCTGGAGGACCACCTGGTGCTGCACTCGGAGCACCGCTCCTACGCCTGCATCTTCTGCGAGGGCACCTTCGAGAAGCTGGAGCTGCTCAAGGAGCACGTGGGGACGCACGCCGTGGACGGCTGCTACACCTGCCCCTCCTGCAGGAAGACGTTCAACGACTTCATACAGGTGGGCGCCATCGCTCCGCATCGTGGGTGCGAGGGCGATCGTTCGGGAACTTGTCACGGGTGGCAACCAGGGGAGACCGCAGGTGTGTCTGTTTTCCGGCAGGGTTGGGTTTAAAGCAATGCCTGAATAAATGGAACGCCCCCAAACAGCAGTCCATAACATGGCCAGCCGAATCCCCCAAATGTCTATTGTTGCCACAGCAACAGCAGCCCAAGTCTTCCATCTTTTAAGCAGAAACTTCCCCACCACCAGGCCAAAATGTCTCACATGAGCGGGAAAAAATAAACGTTGAACCTGTATTAAAGTCTTTTTTTGTTTTGCTCATAATGATATGTTGTATTTACTACACTATCACACACTACTCAATAACTAGCATGCATTAAGGATGGATCTCTATCTTGGTGAACACACTGTTCTGACCAGCAGCAAGTTAAACTAGGCTTAGGATAACATAATAATAATAATAATAATAATAATAATAATAATAATAATAATAATAATATTAATATTAATACTAATAACAGTTCTAATGCTAGTATTCATAATAATATGTTGTCGACGTCCACAGGTGAAGAAGCACGTGCGCTGCTTCCACTCCGAGAAGATCTTCCAGTGTTCCGACTGTGACAAGGCCTTCTGCCGACCGGACAAACTGCGTCTTCACATGCTGAGGCACTCGGACCGCAAGGACTTCCTCTGCTCAACCTGTGGCAAGCAGTTCAAGGTACGAGCAGCGGAGGAGCCTCTTATGGAGATATCACGCTAGATCACTTCACAAATAGAAAATATCTATTTGGTAAATCATACAAGGACCCCCCCCCCCCCCAAAAGAGAAACACACCAAAAATATTTTAATCTTTCCGTGCTTATTTCTATACTTTAAATAGTATATTCAGTTGCATACAATTATGGTATGTTAATGTCAATGTGGCCATACTATAGATATATTAAAAGGTATTCTTCTCCTATCCTCCTCCTCCTCGTCCTCCAGAGGAAGGATAAACTCCGTGAGCACATGCAGCGCATGCACAACCCCGACCGGGAGGCCAAGAAAGCGGACCGCGTGCAGCGCTCTAAAGCCCTGAAGCTGAAGGTGCCCACCACCGACTTTGAGAGCTTCATGTTCAAGTGCCGCGTCTGTATGATGGGCTTCCGACGACGGGGGATGCTGGTGAGGCTGACGTCTTTGTGTGTGTGTGTGTGTGTGTGAGCGAGCGTGTGTGTGTGTGTGTGTGTGTGTGTGTGTGTGTGTGTGTGTGTGTGTGTGTGTGTTGTTATGGAAAATGCCCAAATTTGGCCCTTACTGTGTGTGTGTGTGTGTGTGTGCGTGTGCGTGTGCGCGTGTGTGTGTGTGTGTGCGTGCGCGCAGGTCAACCATTTGTCCAAGCGCCATCCCGAGATGCGTATCGATGAAGTTCCAGAGCTCACCTTACCCATCATCAAACCCAATCGGGACTACTACTGTCAGTATTGTGACAAGGTCAGTGTGGCACACACACACACACACACACGTACGTACGTACGTACGTACGTACGTACGTACGTACGTACGTCAGCATTGCACTATTTAGCTTAGCATGAAGTTATCAAGTTTTATGCTTTCGGTGAATTTTTATGCTTTCAAATGCAATTTAAAGATATAAACTTTAAATGGCCTAATGGAAAAGGCTTTTTTTTTTTTTTTTTTTCTGTTTTTAACAAACTACCAACGACCATGATATGTGCCATACAAATAAAAATACCTGGCCTTGCCCTGGGCTCCTCTCAGGTCTATAATAGTGCCAGTATATGTAACATGTATCATGCCCTCTGCTCCTTTCAGGTCTATAATAGTGCCAGTATATGTAACATGTATCATGCCCTCTGCTCCTCTCAGGTCTATAAGAGTGCCAGTATATGTAACATGTATCATGCCCTCTGCTCCGCCCAGGTCTATAAGAGTGCCAGTATATGTAACATGTATCATGCCCTCTGCTCCTCTCAGGTCTATAAGAGTGCCAGTATATGTAACATGAATCATGCCCTCTGCTCCTCTCAGGTCTATACGAGTGCCAGTATATGTAACATGTATCATGCCCTCTGCTCCTCTCAGGTCTATGAGAGTGCCAGTATATGTAACATGTATCATGCCCTCTGCTCTGCCCGGGTCTATAATAGTGCCAGTAAATGTAACATGTATCATGCCCTCTGCTCCTCTCAGGTCTATAAGAGTGCCAGTATATGTAACATGTATCATGCCCTCTGCTCCTCTCAGGTCTATAAGAGTGCCAGTAAACGAAAAGCCCACATCCTGAAGAACCACCCGGGGGCGGAGCTTCCTCCCAGCATCCGTAAGCTCCGCCCCGCCGCCCCGGGGGAGCCGGACCCCATGCTGAGCACGCACACCCAGCTGACCGGGACCATCGCCACGGCGCCCGTCTGCTGCCCTCACTGTGCCAAGCAGTACAGCAGCAAGGTGAGGGTTAGGGTTAGGGTTAGGATTAGGGTGAGGGCTAGGGTGAGGGTGAGGTTGAGGGTTAGGGTTAGGGGGTCTCTTCCAAACCTTATTGATCCTCTGCGTTCAGGTGAGGGTTGGGGTTAGGGGGTCTCTTCCAAACCTTATTGATCCTCTGCGTTCAGGTGAGGGCTAGGGTTAGGGGGTCTCTTCCAAAGCTTATTGATCTTCTGCGTTCAGGTGAGGGCTAGGGTTAGGGGGTCTCTTCCAAACCTTATTGATCCTCTGCGTTCAGGTGAGGGCTAGGGTTAGGGGGTCTCTTCCAAACCTTATTGATCCTCTGCGTTCAGGTGAGGGTTAGGGTTAGGGGGTCTCTTCCAAACCTTATTGATCCTCTGCGTTCAGGTGAGGGTTAGGGTTAGGGGGTCTCTTCCAAACCTTATTGATCCTCTGCGTTCAGGTTAGGGTTAGGGGGTCTCTTCCAAACCTTATTGATCCTCTGCGTTCAGGTGAGGGTTAGGGTTAGGGGGTCTCTTCCAAACCTTATTTATCCTCTGCGTTCAGGTGAGGGTTAGGGTTAGGGGGTCTCTTCCAAAGCTTATTGATCCTCTGCGTTCAAACTGTAATGTCTGTATTTATGGAAGCGGAAATTATTTTAATATAATCAAATTCATGTGTGTCATTGGATATAATATCAGAATATTTTTGATTGTTCATCATATGATGATACTATAATGAAGGTTACGGTGAAGAGAAAACATTGACAACTTTACCTTCCACATTGACGCAAACAATATTTGTGTGTGTGTGTGTGTGTGTGTGTGTGTGTGTGTGTGTGTGTGTGTGTGTGTGTGTGTGTGTGTGTGTGTGTGTCTCAGACTAAGATGGTGCAGCACATCCGTAAGAAGCACCCAGAGTACGCCCAGCTGGCCATCCAGGCTCCTCTGACAGCGGCCGTCCTCAGCAGCGGCCCCGCGGTCATCAATGCCGACGGCACCACCGCTGAGGCTGTGGTGGTGAGTCTCACACACACACACACACACACACACCTTGAGGGGCTGTGGTGGTGAGACACACACACACACACACACCACAAGGGGCTTTGGTGGTGAGACACAGACACACACACACACACAGACACACACACCCTGAGACACACACACCGACAGTACACTAGCCAGGTAGTCAGGATCAGTGACTGGGTAAGTCTGCAGACATCTATCAAACACAAATAGCAAAGTTCACCTGTAGTACTGAACACACTACACGCTGATTCCAGGTTCAATGAATTATTCCTGCTTTCGGAACCATCCATTTCCTGTAGTACCAATCTGGGATGTTTTGCATATGACTTTTGGACTCCGTACCATACCATACCATATTGGACGTTCATACCCTCCGCTAAAAGTCTGAGCCTTACCCCCCCCCCCTGTGTTTGTCCCCCCCCACCCAGACCACGGACCTACTGACCCAGGCCATGACGGAGCTGTCCCAGACTCTGACCACGGACTACCAGAGGATCCAGTACATCCCTGTGTCCCAGGCTGGGGCCGGGGGCCTGGGCCAGTCACAGCACATCCAGCTGCAGGTGGTCCAGGTGGCTCCGGTAAGACCCCAAACGCCTCTGACCTTTCAACCCTGACATTTGACCTCGGAACTTTGAGAATAGGTCTCTGATGCGATTGGCAAAAGGATCCCAGGACATTGGGGGACAAATACGATATTTTTTATGTTTTATGAATGATCAAAAATTCGGATTATTCTCTACGTATGATTGGATAGCTGGATGTGGGTAGCAGGAGCCAGGTTTCATGCTTTTAACTGTGGTAAACTCTCTCTGGGGTGTGTCTTTGTATACGTGTGTGTGTGTGTGTGTGTGTGTGTGTGTGTGTGTGTGTGTGTGTGTTTCCTCCCCAGGCGTCACCCCACTCCCAGCAGCACCCCACGGTGGATGTGAGCCAGCTCCACGACCCTCACGGCTACAGCCAGCACTCCATCCAGGTGCAGCACATCCAGGTGGAGCCCTCAGGCTCCGCACAGACCCCCCAGGTACACACACACACACACACACACACACATACAGACCCCCCCAGGTACACGCACTCTTTATACCCACACACACACACACACACACACACACACACACACACACACACACACGAACACACACACACACACACACAGACCCCCCAGGTACACCCACACTCTATACACACACGAACACACACACACACACCGTCACAGAATCCCTCCTTTCCTTTGTCATCCATACCTCTGTCATCCCTCTCTTGTTCCTTTGTCATCCATACCTCTGTCATCCCTCTCTTGTTCCTTTGTCATCCATACCTCTGTCATCCCTCTCTTGTTCCTTTGTCATCCATACCACTGTCATCCCTCTCTTGTTCCTTTGTCATCCATATCTCTGTCATCCCTCTCTTGTTCCTTTGTCATCCATACCTCTGTCATCCCTCTCTTGTTCCTTTGTCATCCATACCTCTGTCATCCCTCTCTTGTTCCTTTGTCATCCATACCTCTGTCATCCCTCTCTTGTTCCTTTGTCATCCATACCTCTGTCATCCCTCTCTTGTTCCTTTGTCATCCATACCTCTGTCATCCCTCTCTTGTTCCTTTGTCATCCATACCTCTGTCATCCCTCTCTTGTTCCTTTGTCATCCATACCTCTGTCATCCCTCTCTTGTTCCTTTGTCTATCTTCTGCCAATCTCCTATTCACCCAATCATGTTCTGTCCCTCTCTGTTGTCCAGGTGACGGGTCAGCCTCTAAGCCCCTCCTCCCAGCAGACGAGTCAGGAGTTAAGCCCCACCCAGCTGACCCCTGTGACCCTAGCCCAGAGCCACACCCTCCAGTCTCCTTCCAACCAGCAGCAGGGCACAGTGCAGCACGCCTACTTGCCCGGCAACTGGAACTACCGGGGTTACCGTGAGTCTCCTCTCTCTCTCTGTTTGACTGTGTACCTGCCTGTGAATTCACTAGCTATCAATGTATTCACAGTCTGCCTGCCAGTGAATTCACTAGCTATCAACGTCATGTTCATGTGTGTGAAGACAGACTCATATTGTTTGAATTCAAAGAAAAACAACTGACTAACTGTTAAAGGACTGATGATAGACTTGACTGACTAAAATATATATCAAACATGAGTTGCCGTTTTCTTTTTTTGATTGGCTTTGTGTCAGGGTAACAAGCCTTGTAAATGGAGGAGAGGAGTGGTTGTTTTAAAAGACCACCTGTTCTCTCCCTCCTTTCATATTTCCCTCCCTTTACTCTCTCTCTCTCTCTCTCTCTCTCTCTCTCTCTCTCTCTCTCTCTCTCTCTCTCTCTCTCTCTCTCTCCCTCCCTCCCTCCCTCCCTCCCTCCCTCCATAGCCTCAGAGATCCAGATGATGACCTTGCCGCACACTCAGTATGTCATCGCTGAAGCCAGCGCCCCTGTCTCGGGGGTCAACAGTGGTCCGATGAAGACGGTGAGTGACCCCACACAGGGGCTCAGGTTAACTGAAGTCCTGACCGTCCTTAAGACAGAAGGATTACAATGATCACCACTGTGAATCAATAGTTCGATTTTTTTGTTTGTTTGTGTAATAGGATTTTTTTCTTTGTGTGTGTGTGTGTGTGTGTGTGTGTGTGTGTGTGTGTGTGTGTGTGTGTGTGTGTGTGTGTGTGTGTGTCCGTCACCAGACCCACTATGTGATCTCCGAGGGTCAAGGTGAACTAGAGGCCAAACAGGTGTCTGTCCCCCAGGGCACCACGGAAACGGAACACCTGGAGCGGCAGCAACAGCAGGAGCAGCCAGCCAATCAGCAGGCCACAACACAGTACATCATCACCACCACCACCAATGGCAACGGGGCTAGTGAGGTCCACATCACCAAGCCCTGACATCTGACCAATGGCAGCCCATTCCCCCCCCAGCTAGTTCCGCCCCTAGTGACTGGCACTGCATGTAGCCCTTTTCAACCAGTAAGTTCGTCGCGAGAGACAGGCAAAAAAAATGGCGCACACGCATCCATTTTTACATGAACTATTTTCCAATGGACAACACATGCACAGACCTGAAATGTGGAGCTCAGATGACATAGATCTTGTTTTGTCTCTTCTGAGAGTTGCGAAGTAGTTTGAAAGACATTAATGAGTTGGTAGATGCCAAAAGGGACGTGGCAAACTTTTGTGTTTTTGGTTGAGAACGTTTATTTATTGTACATTCACGCAATCCGTCAGTAACACACCATACATTTGTTTTCAAAGTGAAACACTGGAAAGCCGTAGTATTTTTTGTTTCCCTGAGAGGTTTCCACTGTAGTATCAGATGCTGTGAGAGAAGCACATCCCCAATACCTTTTGCCCTTTTCTGGTGATCATGTCCTTAATTATTCCAGTAATAACGCGCACGCACGCACACGCACACACACACACACACACACACAAGCAGACCTTGCTGATATGTGTTTTAGTTTACATTTTAAGTTTTACATTTTACCAAGTCTAGTGAGGCTTTTGCTGGAGTTTATTTTTGCAAAGAAAGTGATGGATACCCATCTTGATTGTCCAAGATTCTTATGTAATTTTGCCATCTTCGATTCTTTTTGTTAATATTATTATTATTTTCGATGAGAGCAGTTGACCCGGGGGAATGATGGTGCTTTAAATTGCTGTCAGATTACTTCCATCCCCATAAACATTGAACAAGACTTGCTTCAGAGTAGGCAGGCACTTCTCTGCTTGGATCTGGTAGAAGTAACATTTGTTAATATTTGAACGACGTTTTACATACATTTTGGTTTCTATGGGTCTCAACGTGGATACCCTTTTGTGGTGTAAATTAAAAACAGCCTAAAGCAAACCACTTCAAAAATTCCACCCTTTTTCTCAGCAAATTAAAATGAACTATGATGAGAGCGCTGCTTCTATAATTGAACCTTGACCCCTTAAACAACCTCTGGTTGACCAGTTTAACTTTCTACACTAGACTTCAGGACACTTGATTGATTGTAATATATGGTGCTTGGCACAGGGGCCCCATATGGCTACAATAATGGGGACAAACAGAAATTCACTATTTATATTGTCTATAAAAAAATTGACTTGTACAATGTAAAATATACCTGTAAAATTAAGAAGACACCTAGAATTTTCCTTGTGTACAGTGATTCCCAGTATTGTGACAGGTGAACTTGTCCTGTTTGAATGGTGTTGCGAAATTAAATTCTTTTATATCCATACCCACTGCTTTGACTGTTTTTGTATTTAAGTGTGTTTTATGGTTGGCAGATACATTTGTTGTTCAAATCTGCACAAGACACTTTTTGCTACTGGTGTCTATATATCGACACCAAATAAGGAAGAACAAACTAAAGAGTATACAGGCAGAGTGAAAATGTTCATAAGTGTCAGACCTTAGCAGAAGTTTCTTGAATTTCTAGAACTATTTGACATTGTTATACCAGTTATGTACACAGACCATTGGCATGAGATTCAATCCGTCCGTTCCCGTTATACCGCAACATACAGAATGACGTGTGTGTGAATTTTCTCGGACATTTTCCCACAGTCCTGTTGTGTGCGAGCCCACACACCCGATCAAAAAGGCCTGTTGAAGGTGGCTTGTGATTGACAGGTAGACTGATGATGTTTACCTGGAGGCGTATTCTCAGGTGTGCTCCGACCGCTCCCTCCCGTTCTGGGTGGGGGAGCGCGCACCAAGAACAATTGTCACCAATGTCCTTAACACATTCCTTAAAGGTAGGTTGGAATGTCGGTTGGAAAAAAAAACATTTAGCTCGATAATTGATCGACCAGCGAAACCTGCTGGACGAGCTGGGTTTGTCGTAGTAGTATAGCCGCTAATAGCATACGGAAAGTTTTAAAACATGTGTATGTGTGTCTGCGTTAGACCCAATGCTTCCTCTCACCTCGGTCTGGCTTAGTGTTCGGGGAGGGAGGGGGGCCAGTCCTTGCTGGGGGCTTAATGACCGGATGGCGTTTGAGAGACCGAAGGAGGACAAGGAGATGTGGAGGGAAACCAGGAAAGAGAAGGGAGGGAGAGAGCCGAGATGTCAGGAACTCCCAAGGTAAGGGCCTATCTTTTTATCTTCGTGTGTGTGTGTGTGTATGTGATAGGGTCTCAAGTCTTTGTCGTCTGTCATTTGATGCGGCTCTTGATTGACAGGTGATCGACTAGTTGAGATCTAAGGGTCTGGTTAGGCAGGCGGGGGGCAGATGAGAGGTTATGTCTAAGAGAAGAGAAGTAATATCTATAGACACTGCTGCTATCGCTTTCAGATCGCCACTTCAGGGCTATCATCTTCTGCTCCGTTTGACAGGGATCTGTCAACATACTGGCATGTATATTGGTTCTGGACCCACCAGGCCAAAGTTCCCCTAAAGGTTCTAATTAGATGTAGTATTTAAGTGCACAGTTTGACAACTGTTTGGTCAGATTATGTTGACAGGCAGACCAATGTTTCAAACTGTTCTTTTGTGTTAATTGGGTCTCAATTTTTAATGCTGTCAAACTGTGTGTTTTTGAGCTAAAAGTACTGCAAAAACAACAACTTTGAATTCAACTTTATTTCATCCTATACTTTTTTGGTGTCAAGTGAAGCCGAATACAGTTCCCCACAAAACGTGTATTCCAATGTCATATTTAAAAAGAAATGTAACACTCCACAATCTAAAAATTCTATAACAACAACAACAACCTCATCGTCTATTATGTTCTTCTCCTTTTTTTACCTCTCTATCGCTCTGTCTCTTCCCGATAGCACAGCTCTCCCTCACCCCTCTCTGCCGTACCGCCACAAGCCCGCCACAAGCCCTGGTCCTGGGCTCTGAGATCCTCGTCTCCCCCCTGGAGAGGACGGTGTACTTTTTGCCTGGCGGCTGCGGTGTGGTCCGTCTGCCAGGTGGAGGCGCCGTTGCACCACTCTCTCAGCTTGACTCAGATGGGCTGGAGGCTGCTGCTGGTTAGTATGCTGGGGATAGGCCTGGCTAGTGCTGCTCTGGCCCTGATGCGCTGCGCTGGGCTATGGCTGAGAACGGTGAGTAGGTTTGTTGGACTCTCTGGTGAATGTTGAAGGGAAGTTTGCACAAACTAAAACCTCATGAAGAGGCTGGATGGAATATACAGTATGAGTGTCCCAATAGTATGAGCACAGCCCAGATCCCTTTTTGATCTTCACCCTATGCTCCCAGCCTCCCACAAGTGAATTTACAGTGTTTTGAGCATTGTGTTTTTTTAGCTGGAAGATGCTGAATATTCCGGTGTTGTCGGTTCTCAATGTCTTTGTTTCTGTTGGACGTCTGTGTAGTTGGCGACCGTTCAGCTGACACGGACAGACACTGTGAATCAATTCACAGCAGGAAAATGTTCCTGGTGAGTCAGACCTCGACAACCTATTTCATGTCCTCCCAATATCCAAACACGAATCATCTCTCTCCGTTCTTTTTGTAGTTTTCTTTTAACCGTCTGTGTTTCTCTTCCTTTCTTCTCACCCGGACTCTTTTCTCCACCCCTCCCTCCGTCTCCGTGTTCCCAGTGCGTCCGTGGAGAACGCTGCCCCAGACCATCGCATGCCGCTGAGCCACGCCCTGACAGACAGCCTGCTGGTCTGCCTCCTCCAGGAGCCTCTGATGGAGCCCCGCCTGCCCCACATCCAGGCCCTGCTCTCCAGGCTGGAGGTCAGTCAATCAGCTGCCTGGAGGTAATGCACACACATTGTGTTCTGGGGCAGAGGAAATAGTCCAGCCTGGAGGTAACACACACACACACACACACACACACACACACACACACACACACACACCACACACACACATCATATTCTGGGGGGAGCGGTAATAGTCCAGCCTGGAGGTAAACACAGGTAATATTACATTCTGGAGGTAATACAGACGTGCACACACACATATACACACACACACACACACACACACACACACACACACACACACACACACACACACACACACATATCATGTTATGGGGGGCACAGGTAATATTCCAGCCTGGAGGTAATACAGACGCACACACACACACACACACACACACACACACACACACACACCGTGTTCTAGGTGTTAAGGTATTCCAGCATGGAGCTAACACACACACCATGGCTGTCAGCCAGTCTCTGATCACGCTCGACGGGGGAATGAGAGACACTCTAAGCACTCAGTTCTATCTCTCTTTCTCTCATTTTTATCTCCATCTCTTTCTCTTTCTTTCTGTATTTCTCTTCTCCCCCCCTCTTCTCCCCCTCCATATCACCCCCCCTCCCTATCTCCCCCTCCTCCCCATCTCTCCCCCTCCCTCCACGTTTCCATCTCTCCACCAGGCGGTTTCTGGGATCTTAGAGAGAGCTGATGTCCTGTCGACACCGACACGGCCGGAGGGCAGAGAGCGTGAAGAGGGCGACCCCCTGCTGGCAGACAAGGTGGAGCACGTAAGGAGCTACTTACAGAAGAGGTGAGGCTCCACTGCTCTACAGACTGGGGCTCTGTGGCTTTGGGCTCTGGTAAAAAAAACAAAAAAACACTGAGCTTTCTTCATCGTCAGAGATGAGTTTAAATTGACTTAATTCACAACAACAACAGTTGAACAGTATTCAAAAGTGAATTTATGGTTATTTCATTTGTTCACGTGTTTGCTTTGCATGCTTAATTGATTTCCTCCACACACACAAAACAACACCAAAAAACATAGAAATGCACAGCACAGTACCATTGGGATTTCAGTTTAGTTAGAAAAGTCTCAATTCCTGGGGGTCCCTGTCCCCTGTCGTGTTCTCCTTCCAGGGCCAGCTCGTTGCGTCGGCTCCACCAGGTGCAGGGGGACCTGGAGGCCCTTCTGAAGTCCCTGCTGGAGGATCTGGAGGGCCAGTGGGCTCAGCTGGAGGAGCTGCACACCAGGGCCACTCTCACCAAGCACGGGGACCCCCAGGAGCCCGGGCAAGGAGATCTGGACTCCGTCAGGAAGGACACTCAGGTAGGGTGTGTCTGCCAAGCTTTCACAGTGGTGTATGTGTGTGTGTGTGTGTGTGTGTGTGTGTGTGTGTGTGTGTGTGTGTGTGTGTGTGTGTGTGTGCATGGCGCGCAATGTGTGGGAGGTGTTAGCACCTATTGGAGTGTGTGTATCAGTGTGTTTGCGTTAGTCACATTCTAGATTTCATTTTGTCACTTTATATTAACTTGCGTGTGCGCACTGTGGGTACTATAAATATCACATATGTGCATATACATACATACATATACCCCTATTTGTATGTACTGACCATTGTTGTGTTGCGTGGTGCAGTGTGTGTCTACAGTGCTGGATAACCACAGGAGCAGACTCCAGGTCTGCCAGCAACACCACAGAGACACCACGCGACTCCTGCAGGTACAACAGTGCTTTGAACCCCTCTCCGTTCTGAGGTTACCACGTCAGGTTCCTCTCAGGCCCCTGGCCACCATGACGTGGTTTGCCAAGCCTTCATGGTGGCCGCTCACCTTTCAGCTGATAATGAATGTGATTACTTTAAGTCGGGGACACAAGGTCACGAACCAAACGCTCTTTTGTTAACAGAGGCTTTGTGAACACGGCCTTCTCTTACTATTGCTAGGAGCTTTCCTGGAGTCACAGTCACGCGGTGAGTCACAGCCTCCACAGTCACATGGAGTCATCCTGGCCTGAAATCTTACTCCAGTGGAATATTGAGCAGGTACGTCACAGTGCTACACAGTACAGTACAATACGATACAGTAGAATACAGTGCAATACAAATGCAGTCCAGTACAGTGCTATACAATACAGTACAGTACAGTGCGATCCGATACAGTAGAATACAGTGCAATACAGTTCAGTGCAATACAATACAGTCCAGTACAGTGCTATACAGTACAGTACAGTACAGTGCGATCCGATACAGTAGAATACAGTGCAATACAGTACAGTGCAATACAACACAGTTCAGTACAGTGCAATACAATACAGGAGAGTACAGTGATATGCCATACAGTACAATACAATAGAGTACAGTACAGTACAATACAGAACAGTACAGTGGACTACATTTCCCTTCAATGTGTTGACAGCACAACGTTGTTCAGGGGGTTTAATGTTCGCTCATAGGAATCAGGGTTGTAGTTCTATTTTATTAAGTGCAGGAGCTTACCTATAAGGGACACCCCCCCCAACCCCCAGGTCCTAGCCGTTTATGGCTATCAGTATTACGAGCGAGAGACTGAACATGGCGCTGTTGCTGGGCAATTATTAGAACGTTTGTGGCTGTATTGATGTGCTAGTTGAAAAGACTACCTTTTTTGTTGTTGTTATTACTGTGAGAGAAGTGTGATGGGCTAGAGTATGCTAGCTGTCTAAATACAAAAAAATAAAATAAATAATCCTATCTCTTCTTCTCAGTTTGACCAAGTCCAGCAGAGCTTTCTGTCTTTGGAACAACAGACAACAACCTTCCAGGCCCATCTGGGGGGTCTAAGCAGAACCCAGGACACGGGGCCAGGAAAGGGGCCTCCGACTCACCCCGGGCCCCTGGGCTCTTGCTCTTGCCATGCCTCTCCTTCCGCCCCCTGCTCTGGTCGCTGCAGGCGGTCCCCTGCCGTTCCGCCGGAGCACCTGACCCCCTCCCCTTCCGCCCCCACGTCGTCGCGCCTCCTCGCCCCCGCACCGGACACGGGGACCCCCCTAACACTGTGCGAAAGGTCAGCCCTGCAGCTCTCCACCGCCATCGGACGCCTCGGCAAATCGGAGAAGAGGAAATGAACTTTGACCCTCACAAGGAAAGACCCGGCTCTTGCCAGAGGCTTGAATCAATGTACGTACTGTTTAGAGATGTCGTTATGTTATGTTTATGATATATATCATGTAATGTTGGTCCAGGACACGCATGCGTGTTGATTGCTTTTCAGATTGGTTTTTATTGTTTCTTGTTTGTTAGTTACAATGTTGAAATGAATGTTGGATTGCACAAAATTATTGCATATTGTTGTTGCACTGTTTCAAACTTGATTTGACTCGTTTTGCTATATGAATTTTAAATACTTAAAAAAACAAAATGGTGCTATTAATGTTGTTCCCAACCATAAGGGGGCACAACACAACCAATTATCACAAGCAAAACCACTGTAGGACCTGTCCCGACATTTAGAAACTTTTTCCAAGTCCTTTTTCTAGTTGGGCCAATGTCACAATAAATATAATCATTTGAAATACCCCTGTCATCAAGCACTGACCATGGCAAGGACTCTGTTTCCATGAATTCACTTTTATAAGAGGAAAGAATGATCTCTGCCATTCATACACATGGCCTATAAAGAAGTTCAAAAAGAGATTTCAAATTCACTGAGAGACATACTATGGCATCTGGATGCTATCATACGAACGACAGTGATAAATGCAATATGAAATATTTCATATTTTGTTTTGATGTGTGCTTTTCTGTTCTGTTTTTCTTGAAGACTGATGCGTTTTCATTTTTGGTTCAGAGCGGAGGACGTTATGATTGATGAATCATTCGATTCTGTGTTACAAAAAAAAACGTGTCTGCCACAATTTTGACGTCAGCTGTCAGATTTCTCGTCCAACTGCTTTACCAATAAAACTGACCCCGATTCTGATGCATCAGTCGATGATTCCTGGTTTACTCAGATCAAAGAGGCCGTCATGGAGGAAGAGGTTACGAGGTTAAACAATCCCAGTCTTTCTTTTTATCTTTCTCCAGTCCCCCCCCCCCCCCCCCCCCTCGACAACCCACTTCTGTCTCTACATATCAGTCGGAATGTATGAGAAGACCCTGAATCCCTGAAAGCAAGGATTTCAGGTTGATGGAAAGGGGGAGGGAGGGAAGGAGGGAGGGAAGCGGAGGGAGGGGGGTGTCGGGGGGAGGAGGGGGGCCATGGAAGGTCAGTGCCGGAAGGCTTTCTGTTATTACTAAAAACTCAGCGGTCCCCAGGACCTTCTTTGAAAGACATGAATGTCTTTGATCCGAATTCAATTACCCAGCAGCAGCAACAGCCGACATGTCGAAGACAAACCAGGTCACCTTTTTTTTGGGGGGGGGGGTTATATATTCTAGAAAGGTTCTTGCTATTTTTTGGAAGCACGCTTTGCTCTTGAGCACAGCATAGGACAAATCGCATGGAGAAAAAATTACACATTCTTCACATACGTTTGTGTGTACTTTAAATGACACCCAGTGGTCGAATCATACTTAGAAGTTGAATATTTCTTTTAGGAATTATTTAGGTATTTAAGCGGTTAGTGTTTATGAGTTGGCTGGGGGAAAAGCCCAAGGAAGGCCTACTTGTTAGGTAAGCAATACAAGCTTTTGCAGCTGCAAATGCTTTTCTATCCACTATCAAAATGAAAAATAAAAACCCATCACAGTTTAAACAATTAATGGTAAGATGAAGAAAAGTAAAACACCCAGGTAAGCTCCCACAATAGGATTCTAACACTTTGTAATACAATATGATATTCTTTCTAGAAACGTCCAACTTTAGCAGCTTTTTAAAGTATATCGTTTTCCGTATAGTAGGCTGGATAGTTCCTATTTCGTATTTGCTTGTATTTGAAGGTGGGGCTATTTGTCATTGGAGCAGCCAGTGTGTGGGACAGGGTCGTGGACTTGGGTCTGTTAATCGATAGTGTTGCAACCGAAGGACCGCACCTGTTTATTTCCTTCACCTCCAGAAAGGGTGGGTTGGGTTGGGTTGGGTGGGGCCTACAGCCAAGCACCCCCTGAAGGTTGTGGAGGGGGAGTGGAATGTGTAAGAAACGCCACGGGATTCAAACTGTCACAACACCACAGACACAAACACACCATGTCCCAGGCAGAGAGAGGGGAAGGGAGTGTGAGTGTGTGTGTGTGAGTGTGTGTGTGTGTGTGTGTGTGTGTGGTTAATAGTGAAGTGGCATACAGAATAGTGTGAGAACA
>CM030175.1:4577328-4579828 GCA_017639675.1 Aplochiton taeniatus
AAAGATAGAAATCTACACACGAGGACTAGAAGCAAAAGGCTTGGTCGATCCGATCCGTCGCAAACGGGTTTTCTTGTGGCGATCTAGAAACTTCTTGACTCGAGTAACAACGGCGCTGTTTCCAAGTTCCTTTTGAGGTTGACCATTTTGGACGACCAGGGAAAAGTAAACCTGCCACTGCACATCATTCTTTTTGTGTTTCTTTTCTACGTGTCCTCGTTCTATGTTGTAGGGCTCGTCCGCTGGGTTCCTGAGCGGTGAGGTCGCGCTCACACTGTAAAAGGAGTGACACACTGGGGGGGGAGTCTGTACCATGTCTGGGGACATCACATCATGGAAAAGCCAGCGCAGCCGCCACAGACAACAGGCAAACTGTGTGAGGGAGGAGGTGGCCATTGCGTATGTTTTCGAACAAAATGGCTTCTCTCTACGAATCTGGATCAACCTCACAGTATGGGAGAAAATGTGCAGGTGCAAGGGCTAAGGGTGTGTGCGTGTGTGTGTGTGTGTGTGTGTGTGTGTGTGTATGTGTGTGTACGTGAGAAAGACAGAGAGAGAGAAAGCACTGTTGGTGTCTCTCCCACTGGGTTCGTTAATGAAGGAGTTTAATTGGATTGTGGCGTTGTTGTGGGAGTCTCCAGGAGCCAGTATATGTGTGTGTGTGTGTGTGTGTGTGTGTGTGTGTGTGTGCGCGCGCGTGGGTGTGTGTGGATTGATGTGTTATTAAGGTTATCCCTAGTATTGTGTGTGTGTGTGTGTGTGTGTGTGTGTGTGTGTGTGTGTGTGTGTGTGTGTGTGCACGTGTGTGGATTGAAGTGTTAGTTAGGTCATCCCTAGTATTGTGTGTGTGTGTGTGTGTGTGCGCGTGGGTGGATTAATGTGTAGTTAGGGCATCCCTAATATTGTGTGTGTGTGTGCGTGTGCGTGTGCGTGTGCGTGTGCGCGTGCGTGCGTGTGTGTGTGTGTGTGTGTGTGTCTTTATTGTAAGCGAGTCTCCAGGAGGGAGGGGACTGGACAGGGCAGAGCCCCCTGCGAAGTCGGAGGGACGGCCCCTTTGGTCTGGGGCACTAATGGATCCCTCTCCCCTGGTTCTCTGGTCTGGGGCACTAATGGATCCCTCTCCCCTGGTTCTCTGGTCTGGGGCACTAATGGATCCCTCTCCCCTGGTTCTCTGGTCTGGGGCACTAACGGATCCCTCTCCCCTGGTTCTCTGGTCTGGGGCACTAATGGATCCCTCTGCCCTGGTTCTCTGGTCTGGTTCTCCAATGGATCCCTCTCCCCTGGTTCTCTGGTCTGGGGCACTAATGGATCCCTCTCCCCTGGTTCTCTGGTCTGGTTCTCCAAGGTACGGGGATCGTTGTCGGAGAGGGCCAGGAGGGAGGTCTCCTTTGTGAAGATAAACACTGGGTCGTGTTAGGCTAAGCACACTAAAACGCAATGTCTCAGACTTTAAGGGAGAAAATATAAATCAGAGAAGGTCGAGAAACAATATACATTTGTATGATTCATGCCTTTTGTCTAACAGGGCAAGTGCTAAAAAATCTGAAACAGATAAAGTTTTATCAAGTTGTGGATATGGTGATTATTATAAAGAATAGTATTCCGCCTATGTCCTGCAGTGTTTCTGGAGAGCTGCTATCTTGACTAATCAATCAAGATCGTTTACAGTGTATTTTTAAGTTGGGCTTGTAAATCAATATAATTATAATTTTTTTTACTCTGTGAATCACTCCTGGTGTGTGAGAACACATTTCCCTGAGCACCATGGTCTTGGGGAAGAGGAGAGGGAGGTTTCGGATAAGAAGATGAAGGAGGTTTTAGAAGGTTTTTCTCAACAAAAGCTTTGTCACAAAGGGAAACCTGGAGAGAGAGAGAGAAGGAATTCAACTTTTCTTTCTCTCTCTCTCTCTCTCTCTCTCTCTCTCTCTCTCTCTCTCTCTCTCTCTCTCTCGCTTTCTCTCTCTCTCTCTCTCTCTCTCAGTTTTGTCTAATCCCCCCTTCTTTCTCTTTTTCTCCCCTCATCCCACCATCATGTCCCCTTGTCTCTCTGCATTTTCTTTCGTCCTTCCCTCCCCTCACTCCCTTTCTTTATTCCACCTCTCTCTGTTCCTCTCTTCCTCCGTCCCTCCTCCCCCACTCTCTCTCTCTCCCTCTCTCCCTCTCTCTCCCTCTCTCTCTCTCTCTCTCTATCGCTCTCTCTCTCTCTCTCTCTCTCTCTCTCTCTCTCTCTCTCTCCCCCTCTCTCTCTCTCTCTCTCTCTCTCTCCCTCCCTCTCTCTCTCTCTCTCTCTCTCTCTCTCTCTCTCTCTCGCTCTCTCTCTCTCTCCCTCTCTCTCTCTCTCTCTCCTCTCTCCCTCCACTGTGTCATTGTCTCCCACTCCTCCTCCCCTTTCTCTGTGGTTCCAGACAGGTCCGGGGCGGATCCCGACGGGCCCAAACAGGATTACGGGCCCCTGCGGCTCGGGGGCCATTCTTTGTGGATTTGGTGGGCCCCCGCTGCT
>CM030175.1:4582328-4587328 GCA_017639675.1 Aplochiton taeniatus
ATGTGTATGTGTATGTGTGTGTGTGTATGTGTGTGTTAGCATGTGTAAGTGTGTGTGTTTGTGTGGCTGACGAAGGCAGGGAGCGGACGTAGACAAAGCTAACCTGTGTGTGCCTCTGCCTCTGACGACCGGTGGAAAATTCCCCCACAGCACTGTGCCAAGGAGGCCTGGCCCACTGCCGGCCCACTGCTGGCCCTGCAAGGCAGGGCAAACGACCGCCAGAAGAGGACCCTGGGTACCAGAGGAACCGGGGTCACTGGCGTTATGACAACGCACTGCTGCCAGACCAGACCACAGAAAAAGAACACATAGATCGGGACGCACTGCCTTGTGGGTATAGAAGGACCAGCAGCATACAGTATATATTATTCATATATTATAATATGTATAAATAATTGTCAGAGCTATTTTTACAAGGCTGTTTCCTGGTCCTCTTCATACCAGCTCTGTCTGCTCTTTTTCTATGTTGTCCTATGTGTCTTATGTGTCCTGTGTGTCCTATGTGTCTTATGTGTCTTATGTGTCCTATATGTCTTATGTGTCCTATGTGTCCTATGTGTCTTATGTGTCCTATGTGTCCTATGTGTCTTATGTGTCCTATGTGTCCTATGTGTCTTATGTGTCTTATGTGTCCTATATGTCTTATGTGTCCTATGTGTCCTATGTGTCTTATGTGTCTTATGTGTCCTATATGTCTTATGTGTCCTATGTGTCCTATGTGTCTTATGTGTCCTATGTGTCCTATATGTCCTATGTGTCCTATGTGTCCTAAGTGTAATTGTCAGAGCTATTTTTACAAGGCTGTTTCCTGGTCCTCTTCATACCAGCTCTGTCTGCTCTTTTTCTATGTTGTCCTATGTGTCTTATGTGTCCTGTGTGTCCTATGTGTCCTATGTGTCTTATGTGTCCTATATGTCTTATGTGTCCTATGTGTCCTAAGTGTCTTATGTGTCCTATGTGTCCTATGTGTCTTATGTGTCCTATGTGTCTTATGTGTCCTAAGTGTCTTATGTGTCCTATGTGTCTTATGTGTCTTATGTGTCCTATATGTCTTATGTGTCCTATGTGTCTTATGTGTCCTATGTGTCTTATGTGTCCTATGTGTCTTATGTGTCCTATGTGTGCCCTCCACTGACGCCCTCGATTCTTCTGGCTGCTAATACGGCCTCCTACAGTGTGGGACGAATTCCTGCTTAGTCATGGAGGTAGCCCTCACCGATGTTTGAAAAAGCCCAATCGATGTTTACGTAAATGTACACCGTCTGTTTTCTATCGCGCACAGTCAATGTCGGAAAGAATTCAACAGAACGTAAAAAATGTGGAAGCTGTTTTGAACTAGACAGTTTCATACTGGGGGGGGGGGGGGGGTATTGGCAGTGAAACAGGGTTCAGCGAGGTTGTGTCCAAGGCTGCATACCTGCACCACCCTGGTGGGCTACACACACAGCGGGTCTCTTGGAGCTCTTTACCTGGTCAAAGGCTAGCCCTGAGATGACCCTCTTGACCAGGTGCCTTTCCACCCCCTCTCCCCCTGTCAGGTGTGTCTGACCTGGGGGTTCAAAGGCAGGTAACCCCCCCCTCCGCCCGACCCTGAAATTCCAATTCTCTGACACTGCTGTTTATCTCTGTCTTTCTCTGTAGCTCTCTCTCTTTCACTGTTTCTATCTCTCTCTCTTTTCCTCTTGCTCTCTCTCTCTCTCTCTCTCTCTCTCTCTCTCTCTCTCTCTCTCTCTCTCTCTCTCTCTCTCTCTCTTAATGTATCGCTCCCTCTCTCTCTCTCTCTCTCTTTCTCTTAATGTATCGCTCCCTCTCTCTCTCTCTCTCTCTCAATGTATCACTCCCTCTCTCTCTCTCTCTCTCTCTCTCTCTCTCTCTCTCTCTCAATGTATCGCTCTCTCTCTCTCTCTCTCTCTCTCTCTCTCTCTCTCTCTCTCTCTCTCTCTCTCTCTCTCTCTCTCTCTCTCTCTCTCTCTCTGTCTCTGTCTCTCTCTCCATTCCTGCTGGTAGTTGACAGATTTGTTCCAGCAGAGAAGGCAATCTGCTGGGATTTGAGTTGTTTATGGTCCAATGGAGCAGAGTTATTGTTTTAGATGGGCATGAATTGCGTATTGTTCACCAGCACGTATGTCAGCTAACCCTATGCTCCTGCACATAACAAGTCTATTGGTTGCCAATGACAGGCCCTGTCACAGAATCTACATTAAGTAGAAACTGACCCCAGACCATAATCTAACCGGTTGTCATGGGCAACGCGATGTCAGCTTCGAGCGGTGTTAGGAGCTAGAAACATTCCGACCCGTGGCGGGATATTGGACAGAACAGGGCTCTGTCTCGGCTTGGCATTTTTCTGAGGACGTAAGAGGGGTTTGGGAATGCATTCCGGGGAGGTAGGGCCTACGCGGTGTGAGAGAGACCAGAGAGCAGCCATGTTGTCAGTGTGTCAGCCTAGGTTCAGGGAGGAAATTGGCCCGGCCGTTCTGCAAGGCTCTCGCTGGATGCTGTCGGGGGCGGTGTGTGTGTGTGTGTGGGGGGGGCGGTGGTGGTGGTGGGGGTGGGGGGGGGGCTCTGGTGGGGGTGTACTGAGACCGCTTCAATCAGGTCCTCTGGCTGCATCTGGTCCTGCTTAGGCCTGCCTGCCTGCTTTACTCCCCTGCTCTCTTGAATAACTTTACAATCATTTACCTTTGCTCCTGTTTTTCTTTCAGAGTAAAACTGTATTTTTGATTAGTACATGTGAGGTGTGTGCGTGTGCGTGTGTGCGTGTGTGTGTGTGTGTGTGTGTGTGTGTGTGTGTGTCTGTGTGTGTGAAAGGGAGGGTGCTTAGACAAACTGTTGGGTAACCAAAGCATACGTGAAAACAGCTGGGGCTCAGACAAATACAAAAACAAACATGCACAGACGCACTCACACACACATACAGAGAATACAGAGGGAGAAAGAAAGAGAGAGAGAGAGAAAGAGAGAGAGAGAAAGAGAGAGAGAGAGAGAAAGAGAGGGAGAGAGAAAGAGAGGGAGAAAGGGGGGGAGAGAGAGGGAGAGAGAAAGACAGAGAAAGAGTGAAAGAGGGAGAGCAAGAGAGAGAGAGAGAGAGAGAGAGAGAGAGAGAGAGAGAGAGAGAGAGAGAGAAAGAGAGGGAGAAAGGGGGAGGGAGAGGGAGAGAGAAAGACAGAGAAAGAGTGAAAGAGGGAGAGCAAGAGAGAGAGAGAGAGAGAGAGAGAGAGAGAGAGAAAGGCCAGAGTCGTCTTGCCCCTCCACCCCTCCAGACATTCCTGGGGCACCTGCACTCACTTCATATTTTGGCAGCAGTGGAAAAAAGCCTTCTCTCTGCTCCCAGCCTGTCATGTTTGTTCACTGGAGGAAACAAGTTTGGTTTTAATTAGAGCCCCCACCAAGAGCTGAAGTAATTGCCACGCACCAAGTCTCTCTCTCCCTCTCTCTCTCCCTCTGTCTCTCTGTCTCTGTCTTTGTCTCTGTCTCTCTCTCTCTCTCTCTCTCTCTCTCTCTCTCTCTCTCTCTCTCTCTCTCTCTCTCTCTCCCTCCCTCTCTTTCTCCCTCCGTCGCTCTCTTTCTCCCTCTCTTTCTTTTAACTTCCTTCCCGCACGTTGCTTCATGGTTTAGGTAACGGTGTAGCTCTGTGAACACAAAGAGGAAAGACAAAGGACTCTATTAACTCACGTTGACCACACTCACTGTGTCATGTCAGGACTCCAAACCACACTCACGACAGGCAGACCTGCGTTGTCATGACAACAGGTTTACGAGCGCGTGCAGGTACAGAGCCGACCAATCACAACGAAGCTTATTAGGGACCGTCTCTGCCTCGCTTCCTCTATCTTCCTCTATTCTCTTTCTTTCCTTTTCTCTCTCTTTCCTTTTCTCTCTCTTTCCTTTTCTCTCGCTTTCCTTTTCTCTCTTTCCTTTTCTCTCTCTTTCCTTTTCTCTCTCTTTCCTTTTCTCTCTCTTTCCTTTTCTCTCTCTTTCCTTTTCTCTTTTTCCTGCGTCATTTTGTTGTTGTTCCATTCCATGACCTCCTTCTCTCGACCTCGCATATTCATGCATTATGAATTATCATTATTATATCATGTAATATTAACTTAACTCGCTCTTCGGCTGCGTCTGAAAGCTAGTTGGCCCGTCGCTGGTCTTTGTCCCCCAGGGTGCTGGGATCGCCCCCCCCCCCCTCGCTTCCTCTCCTCCCTCCCCCCCATCATCCCTCTCTCACCCCCGTCACCCCACCTGTAACCCAGCTGTGGCCTTGTGCAGCTCATGAAAATTCCCACCAAATGATTCTGACAAAACACCAACATCTGCTCCCGAGACGTGCGCGCACACACACACACACACACACACACACACACACACACACACACACACACACACACACACACACACACACACACACACACACACACACACCACCCCACGTAGATGCAAGCACCCGTGTGCCCAGCCGCACACACACACACACACACACCGCACACAAACACACTCGCTGACAAACTTCGCAAATGTAGACACACACAGATGTGAAAGCCTTACCATGTGTAAGGTACACACACACACACACACACACAGACAGACAGAGCCCTCATCCTTCATCCTCCTGTTCTGTGGGGTTTCTGTGTCTTTTCCTTCTGCAATCCCTTCCGCCTCACCATGTGTAAACGGCCAAGGCCCTGGGAGATTGAGAGAGAAAGAGTGTGAGAGACAGGGAGACAGCATTGATACCTCTGTCAGGGCAGACATCAATCACTCTCTTTTTCTCCCTCCCTCTCTCCCTCTCTCTCTCTCTCTCTCTCTCTCTCTCTCTCTTTCTCAATCTTCTTTGCCTCTCAAACGAGTTGAGCACATGTACGGTCTTTTGGAGGACTTTCATTTTGACTCTCCCCAGGGGGGCTGGGAGCGGAGGCCGTTTTGGGAGCGGCCCTTCTGTTGCAGAGATATTAGACGCCGCGGCGGAGCTGATTTACTGTTGCCGGGGTTACTCATCGCCCACGGAT
>CM030175.1:4594828-4604828 GCA_017639675.1 Aplochiton taeniatus
GGCTCCCCCCCCGGCCTGATGAAGAGAGACGAGAGCAGAGTAAGGGGAGGGGTTCAGTGGGGTGACATCCAGCCGGACGCCGTGGAGCTCCAAGCAGTGGCGGTGAATGACCTGAGGACTTGCTGCACGGTGGGACCAGCAGGCCTCATGGGGTTAAAGGTCAACGTCCTGACCAGCAAGGCATCAGTGACTGATCCCAAGGTTCCATAGTCTGGAAGCTGAGGAAAAGTCTCTCTCAGCACTGACCTTGCACTTGGCGTATTTGGCAAGAACCAGGACCAAAACGAAATAAGTAAGAAAACAGTCTAACCCCCCCCCCCCCACACACACACACACACACACACACACACACACACAAACACCACACCATAGCTGCATCCTGGGTCTAGCGCGGCCCAAGACGATCACCTGTCATCCTGTAAGGCTCTGGGACCAGAGCCGTGCGTTGCAGGGGTCCTGTGCTGTGGGACTCCTCACCACTCCCCCCCGCCCCCCCTCCACTCGCTCTGTCAGCCGCTAAAATGATTATTATCACTAAGCGCTCCTCTGCATTTCCCATGTGGAAGAAAGTTTATTTTAACACATTCAAAGGCAAACAATAGCGATGTAATGTTTTCTTGGGAGACTGCCGGCTGGGCCCAGTGCCAGAATTGGGAGAGAACCCAGGAAAACAAACCAAAAAATAAAAAAAAACTCCTCTTTTTTCTTTTTCTTTTTTTTTCTTTTCTTTTTTTTTAAGAAAGCGAACATCTGGAGCAGGAAAAACGACAGATTGATCAAAAGCAGAGAGAGGGAGAGAGAAGGAGGGAAGGAAGGGTGAAGAAAGGAAGTAACCAGTCTCCATTCTGGTCCTGGGCAGGAGCGTGTTCAGGGTCTGGCTGTTGGGCTATCGCCAAGTTTTTTTCTTTAGCCACGGGTATTTTTTTTACTCCTAAAGTATTTATATGAATATGAATATGAATTATGAGCTCATACAAACACTGAATCATTTGTCGCAAACGTACACTTTATGTGTGTGTCTTGGCCTATATAGCTAGCAGTGTATACAATGGTATTTTCATAGAAAGATACAAAACAACTTTTTAAAAGAATTCAAAAGAGAAATCATGGTAAGAACTGAAGGTGGCCTGTATACCTCTACAGCCCTTTGTAAATGTAAACCATTCCGTTCAAAAATCTATTTTTGCAAGCCATCAATGAGAGGTCTTTTTGCTGGCCTGGCTAAGAACGTTAGTTCTTAGAAAAATAAAATCAACATGTTTTTATTTTTGATTATTAAAATCGAGGTCTAGGCTATGCCCCAAATGCCTTCAAGTCCTAAAGTCGCCTGGTCCTGTATACAGTCTGGTTACATGATCCGTTTATTACCAGTGCATTAGTGGGGCTAACCTTCAATCTTTGTGAAAGGAAAATATCTTTGATTTATGTTTTCACGATTTATTAAGGTTTTAAGCTGACAATAACTTTTCCATCATCTCATATATGCACTCAAATCTTAACAAGCATTTCAGAAGGACCCACGACCAACATTTTGATATGGCTACAAATGTATCATCTCTAAAGGAATGCAAAGTGTAACTACTTTAAGCATCGATTTATCTTTGTAAAGATTCACGAACATACACTTTCAAGCAATAAAGGAGCAAGAATATAAAGTGCCCTTGTATTAAAAACATTTTTACCCTTTTTTTTAACACTTTTACCAGATATTTGCCAGTTCAAAGATGCTTGTTCTACTTCCAAGCCCAGGTTCAACAGGTAAATCCATGAGGTGAATCGTAGGTGCTGCCACCTGCTGGTTCGGGCGGGATATGACGTCGGTAGTGTTCTTCTGGCAGGGGTCAGGTACGTCCACATCTGGAAGGCACATGGCTCCCAGACAGATTTGGGAGGGGTTAGGGGTCGTTCGGGTCCTTTTAATGGAGATTAAAGCAGAAGAGTGAGGAACAACAGAGATGATCAACTCTCTGTAGTGGCTCCAAGACTGGATAACCATCAGACCGGTGTGTGTACTGTGTGTGTGTGTGTATCCAACTCTCGATCATGTTTTAGGAAGTGAGCAGATGAAAAGAGGAACATATGAAAAGCAGACACATGAAATCATGATACACTGATCTGACTGTGTGTGTGTGTGTGTTTGGAGTTGAATGTCAAAATCCAGGTTTCCTGCTGTTTTATCCTCGTAAACTTGTTGTTTTTTCTGGTTACTATGAATGCTGAATGCAATGATTTACCTATCAAACCCCCGCCCTGATCAATGATAGAGACGCCATCCTTTAGGTTTTAATGTCAATGTGTCATTGAAAAGCTAAAAAGGGTCTGTGTCTCCTCTGGTCCCCTTCAGCCGGCTCTGCTCCGACATGTTAGCCGCTGCCCCCCTTAAATTCCCTTCTTTCAGCCATGGGTGAGAGGTCGGGGACTATGACCCGGCCTGGGGCTGAGGAAAGGGGGGAGGGGGCTGGGTTGCCAGTCCCCCCTAGCCCTGGGAGATGAGCTCCTGTCTCTTCATCTCTTTATTTTGTATACACCTGAGTCCCTTTTTCTCCAAGGGGATCGACTAACAGAGTGTGAAAAGATTGTCAGGATCCCCTTCCCCTCCCTTATGGGGTTGTCTTCTCTGATCGATAGCTGTAGGCTGTTGATGGCACTTCCTTTGTTTTCAACTCAAAACCACTAACCTTACGTCTGGAGTCAATTGTTCTTTAAAAAATATTCCGCTGAGGCTATTTCTGGAAATTCTGCCTAAAATGATGATTATATTATAGCTATATTAGAGAACAGTTGGCGTGGTCTACAAACTTAGTCACTATGCTTAGCTACCTACTTGCATTAGTAGACTATGCATAAAAGCGAGCATTTACAAAGAATTGACCATCTTTTTCATACCCCAAGTTAAGTCACCAACAGTGTATTGTTTGACACAGATTTTGTAGCACATAGTGGTTTTATTCAATCAATACAAACTAGTTGACTTATGAATGTTTTTATTACACGGGTGTCCTTTGGGTGTTATTTTTAACGTCACAGATGAAAATATAATTTATAATGGTACAATAATAAAACATGGTATTTGGCAGGCATTACAACGCCTTGCAATTCATCTGACAGCATAATACATGTTTCATTAATGGTGCTCGAGCATCACTCTTGAGTAATCTTAAGTAATCACTCTTAACATTGTTTTTGTATTTGGCCATCATCAAGGACAATTGTAGTCCCTTTGAGTCAAAAAAGGATTTGTCCCCCCCCCCCCCCCCCCCCCCCCCACACACACACCCCCACACCCCCACACACGCACAGTCATTCATCTCCTTATCTGCCTTCTGTTCCTTGTCTGTTTGGTGCTGTCCTGTGTGTTTTCCCTGTAAAGCGACCTTGGGTATAAGAAAGGCGCTTTATAAATTGAAGTTATTATTATTATTATTATTATTGTGTGATCCTTGCATCATTTAAGCTATAATCAATCATAATGTTTATCGTTAACTGTATACATTATTAGGTCTGATGATATTACATGATCATAACGGTAGTTATGATCATTTCATTAGTTAGCCAACAATATTCATTGGGATTAACATCTGATAAGAAGAACATAACCAACAATGCAATTCTCCTTAACATTATAACCTAGGCCAAGACATATTTCAAAAGATGTCACCTGCAAATTCACATTTGCATTGAAGATATCTGTAAGTATCAGGCACTAGTGCCAAATTTGCAACTTCAGTTAATATGGTGTTGACTGGCCTGAAATCACACTTTTTTTCTCTCTGAAATAACACTTCATAACACTGTATTTATTTTCACCTTGAATATTCTTCTATTATTATAGGCCAATATTACAGTAAAATAGTTGGTTTTGTTTTTGATGGAAAAATTATTTTGTTTTATTAGTTAACAAAGTAGCTGACTGACTAAACGTTGAAAGTTTGCTAGTTTGATACCAATAAATATTAGTCCTGTTTTGTCCAGTTGGGCTGGTCAAATCTTCAACATTTAAGTATACATGCAATATACATCTAACTCTCAATGACAACTATGGCTAATAGAATTAGCATGACAATGTTTAAGCACTTTTGAAGTGTTTTTGACACTATGCTATGCTATAGTGAATAGTTTTCAGGTTAAACTGTTAGCAAGTATTTTCACTTTCGACACTTAGCAGCTTTTATCCAACACGACCTGCCAGGACATACCAGGGACAATCCCTCTGGGACAACTTAGGGTTAAGTGCCTTGCTCAAGAGCACACTAGTGGTGTCGGAAAAAAGTCTAAAACAACCCAAATGGATGTAAATAATATGAGTACGTGTCGGGACAACTAAAGGACACACATTAAGGGAAATTATCATAATTACAAAAAATATCAGTTTTGATTGGGTTAATTCCCCAAATCAATGGCCGTAATTCAATTTGATCCAAGTGTTTAACTTTACTCATAGTGGTGAAAAATAAACCATAGATTACATATAAGCCAATATGAGAATCACTACTAGGTAGTTGATGACATTGTTATAGCATTGTCAGAAATTGTAATTGATACAGTGATGAAATGTTATATTATAACATGTGTTATATTTAATAGGTTGAAAAGACAGCAAAACTAGTTGATTTACGTTCCGTCTATTTAGAAATGCACAAACCTCATTTCAGGGCTGTTTGTTTACTAGGTTTACCGTTTACCCTAAAAATACACATCACAATTGAAAAGTATCCATACAAAAATAAATATTTTGGCATTAACAGCAGAAGGTTTATTTTACATGTAAGTCTCAAATGTCATATGGCCTGTGTAATAATTTAACACAATCAAAGGAAGAAAAATACAAACTATTTACAACCTCATATGGCATTGTTAAAACTGAACTTTTTTTTTTTTTTTAAGAAACTGGAAAACATTCAAGGTCATAATTGTCTTTGATCCAACACCAGAAACAAACAGCGCGATAGCTTCGACACAACACTGGGGTATCGTTTGGGCTTTGACTTGTTTACCTTTGACAGTAACTCATCTTCTCTGAGGCATCTTGTCCTAGCAATGTGGAAATGCAAGGGACATTTTTAGCTTGTGCAGATTTTCGAGGACTAGGAACAGGCTCATTGTAGTAGCCCCTACCCAAAATACACCCCTCTCTTTATGCAGTGCCTCTCATAACTGTTTCTGGGTTTCCCTATACTGTAAGAAATATGTTGTCATCAATAGCAGCAGATTTACTTGCATATAAAAAAAAAATAATAATAATAATAATAAAAAATACCAACAACTAAAATGATACAAATCAACAAACAACCACAGAAAAATACAAAGAAAAATACAAACTATTCCATAACCTAAAGTTACAACGCGTCAAACAATCTTATTATTTTTTTTAACAAGCTTCAAATTTTATTTTGTCATCGTGATAAGAAAAGAAGCAGTTCCTGGTGGGAGTGCAGCACAAATGGACGGCACAGCTTGGGCAGAAAATGGGGGTCTTTGTACGGCGTCGACAGCATTCCTGACAGTACCGACAGTAGCCCCTTTTATCCGTGGAATTCTGTTCGGGGTACGTTGGCAGGCAGGCCACCTTATTGACTTCAGTGGATTTTACGGGGCTAGCAGCGGGTTCTGTTTGGCGAGCAGAATTTTGGACTGGACTAGCAGCGGGTTCTGTTTGGCGAGCAGAGATTTGGACTGGACTAGCAGCGGGTTCTGTTTGGCTAGCAGAGATTTGGACTGGACTAGCAGCGGGTTCTGTTTGGCTAGCAGAGATTTGGACTGGTCGAGCAGCAAATTTCCCTGGACTTCTCACAGCTAACTTTCTTGGCAAATAAGAATATTTTCTTGGACAAGCAGCTCTGCCGACGTCGACCAGTTGTCTTAGCAGTTCCTCTCGGAACTGCTTCTGGCTCAGGGGTTCCACCTTTCGAATGGCGGCCAGCTGCTCATGCAGGATGAAGCTGTTGACCACGGCAATGTCCACGAAGAGGTAGAAGAACGTCTTAAACCACCGCATCGGTGTCTGATGGACCGTGTAGTAGCCGATCAGCGCCTGAGATCGGTCCACCCCTCCCATGACCTTGTCGTACTGCTCCACGGGGTGTGGGATGGCCACCTCCACCTGGCGCCACCGGCCGCCCAGCCTCACCCTCCTGGACACCGTCTGTCCCGACCACACTTTGTGGCACGTGGTGAGCATGTTCACCTCCCGGGCGTCCATCCACTTCACGAAGAGGAGGCGGCCGCGGCGGAGCCAGCGCAGGTCCCCTTTCTCCGCTCCAGCCGGGAGGCGGTTGGTTTCGGTTTGGGGGTAGCCCCGCCGGCTGGTGCGCACGGTGCCACAGGCCGCGGTGTGATTCTCCCAGAGCGCGTTGAAGAGCGCCGGGCTGGTGTAGCAGTCGTTGACGTACACTTGGTAGCCACGCCCAAGCAGAGGGAAGTCCATCAGGTCCATAGCCTTTTGGAAGCCCTGCTCACCACTCACGCCCTGCTTCCCGTTGTACACAGAGAAGCTCCACGTGTAGCCGGAAGAGGAGTCGGCTAGGACGCACAGTTTGTACGGCCATTTTGTAGGCGCAGCCTTGACGTCCGGCTTCAAAGAAACGTTGGTTTTCCACCCCACCATCCTCTCGTCCACGGAAATCTGCTGGGAGGGCTGGAAGAGGGCCTTGCACGCACTGACCATGGAGGTGTAAAGGGGTTTGATGCGGAACAGTCGGTCATAGGCGGCCGTGCCTTTGTTCCTCTCGTTCTCCGCGTCCTCCTCCGGGTGGCTGAGACGGAGGCACCACAGGATGGACTCGAAACGGTCGCGGCTCATGGTGTCGGAGGGGAACTGGAAGTTGTACGGCCACGACTTCCTCCACAAGTCTCCGACACACTGGACAGACACGAGTCCGGAGAAGAGGATGACGGCTATGAACACGCGCAGCTCGGCCACGGTCAGCCGCCTCCACTTACTACTCGGACGCTTCCCCCCGGCATCCACGCGCCGCTGCGCCTGAGCGTTGGTGTTCTCCACGATGGTGCGCATGACGGAGGTGGTGAAGAACAGCTGAAACAGAGACAGGGGGGACCAGGGCGTGGTCCTGTCTATCCGGGGGCCGGGTTTGGAAGCAGGCGTGAACGGGGGGAGCGGAGGCCAGGTGTCCGGCTCCTCGACGTTGCACCACCTCTGGTACGCCTCTCCTCCTCCTCCCCCCTCTTCGTCCTTTACTTCCGCCGCTCCCGTCGATGCGCTAAGCCCAGCGCGTTTTGGGCTCGGCCGTCTCGACGTGGGCGAGGGGCACTTTGACCCTGACGGGGAGGAATGGGGCCGCGGACGTTTTCTGCCCGCTGAATTCACGGCGGGGGCCGGCGAGGGGGGCGACGACGTCGAGGCCTTTTGGGAAGACAGCGCGGCAGATCTGGTTTGAATGGAGGCTGGGGCAAACTTAGAGGGTATCTTGGAGGACGACGGCGGCTTTGCCTTCGATTGAACTGAGCGGCCAGTGGGCTTTCCTCGAGTCGCTGGCCGGCGAGTGGACGGAGCAATTTGCAGGTCGGGCTCAGAGTCTTTGTCAGCAAACTGTGAAGCCACCTCCTCCCCCTCACCGTCTACATTTCTGTATTGGAACAATACACTTAGTTAGAACTGCAAGATCAATTGGTTTAAGCATTGCTGGCAGTCAGACAAGTATTCAAAAAAAACGACAGGGATATAAATCATTCAGAGGTGTATTTTTCCTGCATGGTATCTACTATGTGAGATTTATTAAGAAGAACAAGAGTACATGACCTAGGCCAAACGTTAGATCTTGGATGTTTACATCACTCAGTACCAGGGCTTTAAGTGACTCATGTAGAAGAGGGAAGTAGGCTCAACTGGACACACTAATGTCATACAAACAATTCGAAATGGCTATTTTAGAACTGCGTGGGCGACAAACTTCAATGCACAACAACGGAAACATGTAGCCCTTTGTTAATTCTATTCTTGTAAAGGTTGAGGTCTTTGCTCCTGTTTATTTATTCCTAGACGCAGATCGTGTGCTGGCTGCAGCCGACATGTTTTCTGTAACGTTAACATGATTTCATGGAGAGGGGAAATCCCTGTCTCTTCCACCTTTGATTTATTTCATAGTTCGATGCTCAGAACACATGTCGTTGATAAATAAATATTACATATCAAATAAGTACTTACGTCACACCAAGAGAAAGCAAAAACTCGTCGTCTTCGTTAGATTCATCCACAACGACCACGTCGATACCATTGTCCATCAAAACTTGCTTTATGTCTTCTTGAGTAGAACCCCCGTATTTTCCTGCCATTGTGGGCAACCGTGTTGACTATTACCATAAGGAAATACGCGTTGTGTTTTCAAAAGAGAAGTAGTCGAGAGAGCAATAATACGAGCACGAAAGTATCTCCCGCCAGGAAGCGGAAGTTGGTCCACACCATTCTGGAAAGCTAAGGACCAATGGGAATCAACGCGCTTGTCTGTGCAGTATGTTTGGTAGAAAGAGGAGTCACCTGAGCAAGTCAGGATTACTGCATCCTTACCAATAACTCCAACATAGCTTATCGATATGAAAAAAAAAGGATAGGCTTCACAGCAGTTCGACGACATTGTTATAGCATTGACAACGTGATTTGTCTTCACCTATTGTCGTGAAATATTATGCATTTTTCTTTGCCATTATACCTATTAGGTATTATTGCCGTTTATGAAGTGTTCTCAATAATATATTGCTGTGTATTTATTACGCTTCATATAAATGGATTTGATAAAGTTTTATTTGTCTGTATTACAGACTCAAGGTCCAGATACCAGACATCACATTAAAAAGTCACAATATTGATTGAAACACTAGAACACATCTGTCCCAAAGTGCAGGGCCGATTCTAACAGTCATGGGGGCAATTGTAACAACACAAATAATGTCTTCATATTGATACTAAGGACCACAATAAACTCAAGAATTTATAGTATAAAACAATGTTCGCTTAGAAAATAACCCCATTCACATCACACAAGACATTATTAATTTCCAGCTGTGCACAAATCACAACGATTAAAATGCCCTTGCATGCTGCCAATGCAGTTTTAATTCCCACTCACCACCAGGAAAAATATTGGGTAATTCAATCGTGAATCACTGCCTGTTTTATTCCTTTAATGAAACACATTTTATAAAATGAAACACTTTGAAAGTAAAACAAAAAGAGGAACTAAACAAAAAAGCCCAAATAAAAAACTTGAAAATTGGAAACTTGTTACTTGTTTCCTCCTGGTATTAAAATAAATTCAGAGAAACTCAAACAATGACATGTCCAAACAAGCTTTGGGAAACGTGCACCTGATTAAAGCCAGTAACTCTTACTGCACAATTCCTAGTATGACTATATAAGCAGCTGTCAGGCCCCCCCCCCCCCCAAACTCTGGCTATGCTTGCTGGTTGTAAACACGCTTAGACAACAGTCCTTTTCTGCTGTTCCCCATACCACGTCTGACAAGCCAGACAGGCAAATTGTTTAAAGAGGTGCGAGCCAAGTCTCAAGCATCTCGCTCTCGACTCACTCAGTTTCTACTTTGGTGTCAGGGGAGGGGGAGGGGGTGGTGGGTGGGGGGTGGTCAACAGGGCCTAGTGCTACTGCTTTTCAAATGTACCACAGACTTCCTTTCATGCCGACTGTGTCTTTAGTACTGTCCCGATGTTATGAATAGCAACGCAGCGTAAACATCTTATTTGAATTTGAAATAAATATCAGCCGTGTTGGGTTATTTTACGACAGGCACAGGGACTGCTAGCCGTTACACGCGGGAGGCAGCACGTTTAAATAAGCAGTATTTGAGTTGCTCAAGGGTTACGGTGAAGTGTAACTTGGAAGCTGCTTTTTTCAACAGATCAATTTGAGACTCAGTCGGAGTCAGAGACATTCCTCCCTTTCAAATGTAATTATCTGTCCCCATTTGTCTGTTTTTGTTTCCCCCTGTCTCGTCCCTCTGCTGCTCATTTCCTGTTTGGAGCTATGCTAGGC
>CM030175.1:4612328-4622328 GCA_017639675.1 Aplochiton taeniatus
TGGCCAGGCAGGTGTATCTATCTGTGTGTCTGTCTGTCTGTCTGTCTGTCTGTCTGTCTGTCTGTCTGTCTGTCTGTCTGTCTGTCTGTCTGTCTGTCTGTCTGTCTGTCTGTCTGTAGCTGAACCCCGGCCTACCAGGACGATGTTAAGCCGAGACGGAGCCAGACAGTCAGAGCAGTGAAGCGTCTGATGAGAGTACATCTCAACAAACCCCCCCCCCCCCCCTCTCTCTCTCTAATTCTGGCATGGGAACGTCCCCTCTCATCCCACTCTCCCATCAAAGCCTTTACAGGCCGGGGTGCTGTGGAAAGGTTTGATGGGAAGCCTTCGTGTTTTCCAGGAGAGGGTCGAAGGACACAAACGACCTTTCATCAGACGAGCAAGATGGAGGGTCACTAAGACGGTCATTTTTCTGTCATGATCCTCCGGATTATTTATCCAGACGAGGGGGTCGGAGCAGGCGGGAGAGGGAGGGGGGAGGGGAGGGAGGACAGGGAGGACAGGGAGGGGAGGGGGGACAGGGAGGGGAGGGAGGGGAGGGAGTGGTGGCCTGGATCCTTCCTTGCAGGGGTCTAAGATATCAAAGATGGAAGGGTGTGGGGAGGACAGCGTGCGGAAAGAGAGGAAGAGAGAGATGGAGGGGGGAGGGTAGAGAGGGGGGGTCGATACAGAGAGATAGCAGGGGAAGGAGAGAGAGAGAGATAGAGGGAGAGAGAGAGGGAGAGAGATAGAAGGGGAGGAGGGAGAGAGATGGAGGGGAACAGAGAGGGAGAGAGATGGAGGGGAAGAGAGAGGGAGAGAGATAGAGGGGGGAGAGAGAGGGAGAGAGATGGAGGGGAAGAGAGAGGGAGAGAGATAGAGGGGGGTGGAGAGAGAGGGAGGGGCTGGGAACGGAGGCTTGGAGTCAGGAGGGTTCAGCCTTTGTTCCAACTCCTCCCCAGAATTCCATGAAAAGATCAGCGAGCAGGTTGATTCGTCGCGGCTCCAAGCCCGCCATTCTGATTGGCTGGGCTGGGCAAGCAGATGTTGCCGCGGCAGCAGGGGGTGAGAGTGCTTCCAGCTCCTCTCCACTCTCTTCTCTCTCTCTCTCTCTCTCTCTCTCTCTCTCTCTCTCTCTCTCTCTCTCTCTCTCTCACACACACACACACACACACACACACACACACACACAACAACCTGTTGCTGGCGAATTGAACAGCGCTCACGCTACACAACACACACAGGCGTCACACGCTCGGGTGAGTCTCAATGACTAACACACTCGTGACTGTTCAGTTTGATGTCCTGACATCAAAGATGCTGAAAGGAAAGACTTCCTCACATTTTTGTGTGTCCATTAATGTTTTTTCCTGTGTTAATGGCCCATTTTATCAAACCACATAGTCTGCCATCTCCAGGCCTGGACCAAATTAAAATACTGATATTTTGATCCAATTTAACGTAGCAGAGCTTTCAGTATTCTGTATGCATGGTTAAATGCAACCCCCCTTAAAAAACATATCCTTTTTTAAACTTTTGATTGAAATATTGTTTGTGAATTGTTTGTTCCTGATAAAGGTGGCGATGTTTAAGGACAGTTTTCAAACAACAAAACGTTGTCATTCTAATCACACTAAAACACATGTTTGCACTGCTGGTAAGATTAACTTCAAGTGATCTGCCTATCGGTGAAATAGAGCCCCGATTACCGTCATCCACCGGCCTGCTTCTCTTTATCTGCTGTCTTTGGAAGATAAGACGACAGCACCGCAACGGCCGGCTCTCGTCTGGATAACTCAAACATATTCCAGAGTGCGGTTCCGAAAGGAGCAACGAGTTCCGCAATTTGGGGGGGGGGGGGGGGGGGGGGGGGGGGGGGGGGGGGGGGGGGGGGGGGGGGCTCCGTAATCGCGCTGCTTTGCATCAGTGGTCTCCGAGGGGGTCTGGGTACAGAGGTCTGGCCTCTCATCTAACAGGTCTGAGCGGCCTATAGCGTAAAACTTTAAGACAAAAAAAAGCACAGCAGGGAATTTAAGAAATGTAGAAATTACATTTTGATAGTTCTTTGGGTACAAACTCTGGATACATAATAACATAACACACACACACACACGCACACACACACGCTTACACGCGCACACAAACCCACAGCCACATGGAATATTTGGAGACGCAACAATTGCCTTTCCACATTTCTCAGCATGAGCAACTTTTTAAATCATAGGGTGTCACGTACAGTATTCTGTTATTTTCTCTCCTGAAACAACAACGATGTAAGGCTGGCATGATGTTTTTTTTATGATATTAATAATAGTAAAACGAATGCAAACCACATTCCCTCGGACAGCGAAACCATTGTGCCCGTCCGTTCCTCTTTGGGCAGCAACAGCTACATGAAATGAACAACAGCACGGTCATTTCACTATTATTCATATCTGAGGATGTTTAGCTGCCTCGAGAGAAAAACTAGCGAGTGAACCGTGCCCCTATAGCTTAATTCAATAAAGGACTGTTGGCTGTACTAAAAGTTAATCTGAATGATAAATGGAAACCTTAACATTAATGGTTATTCAGCTTGTATGCTTCCAACTAGTTATTTTTACGTCATGCACCGATGGTTATTTTGACCGTAGGTATTGTTGGCGGGGTTATTTCTCATAGTTATGGTTTGATTATTTCTGACAGTCAAGGTTTTCTACGCCTACAAGTTCGCTAGAAAATACGTAGAAAACAGGAATCACGCAAGTTTGTTTTCCATAAAATATCAGCATGTGTTTTTGATTTTTTTTTCTTCATCCTCCGCGATATAGGAATGTGCACGTTGAACGGCAGCTCAGCCGGATTACAATCAGTCAGTCAACCACTCTCTGAGTCAGTCTCTGAAAGGCACTTCTGATTGAAATAATGAACAGTGTCAGTTTGTCAGCGCTAAAACCCTTCGGTCAGAGGTCAATGAAGCCTTAGAACAGACAGGACTTTTGTTTTGTCCGCTCGGAGTCGGCCCAGCACGTCTCTCTCTCTCTCTGTCACTTTCTCTCTCTCTCTCTCTCTCTCTCTCTCTCTCTCTCTCTCTCTCTCTCTCTCTCTCTCTCTCTCTCTCTCTCTCTCTCTCTCTCTCTCTCTCGCTCTCTCTCCGCTGGTTTCCCTCTCTCTTTCTCCCCTCTCTCTTTCCTGCGTGTGCATGTCGGGTGTCTTTGAAGCCGCTGTGTTTCCCCGTAGGGCTCTTCGAGAGGGCGTCCATTTGAGATGCCCTGGGAGTGTTTACCAGGGCACTGTGAGACTCCTCAGCACGGTGGAAAGATAACAAGCCTCTAGGAAAGACAAGGAGAGGGAGAGAGAGAGAGAGTGGGGGAAGAGGGAGAGAGGAAGGGAGAGAGAGAGAGAGAGAGAGAGAGAGAGAGAGAGAGAGAGAGAGAGAGAGAGAGAGTGGGGGAAGAGGGAGAGAGAGAGAGAGAGAGAGAGAGAGAGAGAGAGAGAGAGAGAGAGAGAGAGAGAGAGAGAGAGAGAGGGAGAGGGAGAGGGAGAGGGAGAGAGAGAGGGAGAGAGGGAGAGAGAGAAAGAGACAGAGACAGAGAGAGAGAGTGGCTGATGAGAGGCCTCCACCTTTCAATGACATGAGACCGGGGCTCCACCCAGGTCTTGGTCAATTGAAGTCTAAGCCAGTAATGCACATCTGGCCCTTATTTTATTGGTGTTCAATTTTGTGTCGGTATGCGCAGAGGGCAACAAACAAAGTCCAGTTCCACCCTGTTCTCATACAGAGACTACACCTACCCTCTAACCCTTCTTCCCTCCCTCCCTGTTCTCAGACTAAACCTACCCTCTCACCCTCCCTCCCTCCCTCCCTCCCTCCCTCCTCTCCCTGGTCTCATACATAGACTACGCCTACCCTCTAACCCTCCCTCCCTCCCTCCCTCCTCGCCCTGTTCTCATACATGGACTACATCTACCCTCTCACCCTCCCTCCCTCCCTCCCTCCCTCCCTCCTCTCCCTGGTCTCATACATAGACTACACCTACCCTCTAACCCTCCCTCCCTCCCTCCCTCCCTCCTCGCCCTGTTCTCATACATGGACTACATCTACCCTCTCACCCTCCCTCCCCTCCCTCCCTCCCTCCCTCCTCTCCCTGGTCTCATACATAGACTACACCTACCCTCTAACCCTCCCTCCCTCCCTCCCTCCCTCCTCGCCCTGTTCTCATACATGGACTACATCTACCCTCTCACCCTCCCTCCCTCCCTCCCTCCCTCCTCTCCTCTCCTCTCCTCTCCTCTCCTCTCCTCTCCTCTCCTCTCCTCTCCTCTCCTCTCCTCTCCCTCCCTTCCTCCCTCCCTCCCTCCCTCCCATCTTCAGGACGGGGATCCATTTGAACACACATGGGCATGCCTCACTGAGAATGCAAAGGTACAGACCTCATATCGAAGTTCAATTCCTCTGTAGACCCCCAAGGGTAGATGACAGGCTTTACTTAAATCGAAGGAGAAGATGAAGAAGAAGTTCAAGAAAAAAAAGTAGGGAGGGGAGAAAAAAAAGCAGGGGAGACTTGAAGCCTGAGGAGGATATTAAATAAATACATTGGAAGAACGAAAAGAAAAAAGAAAAAGAGAGAGAGCTCCCCTCGGGCATTTTCTTCTCTTCCCAGGAACGATATTGTACCTTTCCCTTTGAGGGGAAACGTGTTTTCAGTGTGAGGGTGAGGGGGGCAATGGCTGGGGAGAGATGGTTGTGTTTTTGGGAAGGCGGGGGTAGTGGATGAGGGCGGGGTAGGGGTGGGGTCGAAGGGGGGGGGGGTCAGAAGGAGATGAATTATGTAGGCCCGGAGCGCAGAGCAAGCTAATGAAAACCACCGGGCCTGCCGTCACTATCTATCCATCCTGGTGCTGGGACAGGGGGAGGAAAAACAGGCCCCACCCCCCCGTTCTTACTCCAACCAGGCCTGCACCCCCCCCCCGCCCCCCTAACCCCCCCACCCCCCTCCTCCCTCTCTCCCTCCCCCTACCCCCCTTACCTTACCTTCCACTTCCATTTCATTTCCAATGTGGAAAGCGTTTCTTGGGGGGCGGCAGGTTGCGATTTTTCTTTTCAAAAAAGATTTTCCAACACACGTCTAGACACTAAGAGCGGACTAGACTGCCTGTTTTTTATTTGTATTTCTTTCTTCGGGAAGGCGGGTAAGAGCGGACTAGACTGCCTGTTTTTTATTTGTACTTCTTTCTTCGGGAAGGCGGGTGAGACGGGTTTATGAAATCATTCATAAAACGCCCTTGTAAACTTCTCTCTATGTCCAAAGATGACAAGCACAAACTATTATCTTTTATAATCGAGTTTTTTTCTGTTTGCGGGTATATCATCTCCATTTCATTTTTCCAGCAATGCAGGTCGGGGTTATCTTGCAGGAAGAGCAGAGAGATGAGATACTAGAGCCTGTGGACATTTTCAGTTCTGTAATGTGAGTGTGTGTGTGTGTGTGTGTGTGTGTGTTTGTGTTGTGTAACTGTGTGTGTATGTGTGTTCAAGTGTCTCTCTCCCTGGGTCAGACACGTTGACGTCCATACCTCCAGCCCCCCCCCCCCACCCCCTCCCTTCCTCTCCCTGGGTCAAGTTGCGTCGGCCTTTTCCACTGCAAGTGTCCCCCCTGTCCTGTCCGTACTGAGCGGTGAATGCTGTCCATAGAGTCTGGCTGACGGTGGCCCTGATCCCCAGGGTCGATGCCTGGGGGTGATAAGGCCCTGCAGAGAGAGAGCTCTTTCACCCCCCCCCCCCCCCCCCAGAACCTCTGGATAATCTACCCTGGCCGTGCCCACCACCAAGTCCAATATTAGCTTTCCTGCAGTGGCCTCGGCCCCCGCTAACGAATATGTGAGCGTGTTTGTATGATTGCATGTGTTGGTGTGCGTGTGTGTGTGTGTGTGTGTGCGTGCGTGTGTGTGTGTGTGTGTGTGCGTGTGCGCGTGTGTGCGCGTGTGTGCGTGCGTGTGTGCGCGTGTGCGCGTGTGTGCGTGTGTGTGTGTGCGTGTGTGTGTGTGTGTGTGTGCGGGCTTCATCACGGATTTGAATTGAATGTTCTGTGAGGTCAAGACTCCGCCCATCCATCACAGCAAAGTGGCTCCCAACCTGGCTGAACACTGCACAGTTGTTTTGTATACTCAGCTCTCTATAAAAGTTGTTTTTATAGTAGCACGATTTAATTGAATTTGGCATAATAGTAGTCAGAAGAAAGAAGTGTTATGGAATCTTGACGGGGAAATGGACACAGCACCATTTTCAGCGTCTATTATTATTTCCCCCACAATGCAATGCAGGCGGCGTTACAGTTAACCCCTTCCCGTCCCTCTCTCCTTCGTTAATCACTGGTCCATTAGTCCAGCGTCGCTTTGCCACGGCCTCCTCTCATTAAGGAGCCGCCAAATCAGTCTAACAGGTTTCAGGGAGGAGGGGAGAAAGGGGGGGCAACAAAGCATCAGAAAAACCTTTCATTCTCCCCCCGTTTATGACTCTCTGCTCCTTAATGAGCGCTTACGGCCGTCACCCCTGGCGACGGTGATTCACAGGGTTGGTCAGCGGGGCAAGCCGGAGGTGGAGCGCCGGGCTGGAGCGAGTGTTTCTTCAGGGCCTGGGAGAGGGAAATCCTCCATGCCATGGAGTGATGAGGAACCCTGGAGCTGGACCGGCTAACACGGCCTAAGGAGGGAGCCGCGGTTTGAACGGTCCCCGGGGTTCTTATTGTTTCAACCAGCGGTAAAAGTGGGGGGGGGCGGGGCTTTTGTGAGGGCGGCTGAAAGGGGGCTGAGGGTGAGAGAGGCGGAGGGGGCAGCGAGGGACACAGCTGGGGCCAACATGGGGCAAGGTGTGAACTCCTCCGCCCTAATGAGGCCGTGGGCCAGCAGCAGATTACCGCGGGGGGTCAGAGGTGCCGGGACCGGGGCCAGGGAGGCTGGTATTAATATCCGCGAGCCAGATTCAAACAGGGGAGATTAACTCCAGTCAAAAGCGCCCGGTCACAGAGAATTCCTCGGACCCAAATGATCCGGGCCTCCAACACCCCCCCCTCCCACACCCCACCACACACACACACACACACACACACACACACACACACACATACCACCCGACTAACCCCCCCCCCCCCAACCCTCCCACCCCCCACACCCCTTCCTGCTTCCAGCGTTCTGGACAGGTTATCCTTTTGACCAGAGGTAGCAAGCTGGGAGAGGATTTCTCTCCCTCTCTCTCTCTCTCTCTCTCTCTCTCTCTCTCTCTGTCTGTCTGTCTCTCTCTCTCTCTCTCTCTTTCTGTCTCTCTCTTTGCCTGTCTGTCTGTCCGTCGGTCTCTCTCTCCTTCTGTCTCTCTCTTTGCCTGTCTGTCTGTCCGTCGGTCTCTCTCTCCGTCTTTCATTACCATTAGCGAGTCTACGCTGTTGAATCACACAATTACATCGTCAGTAAATTGGATATAATAATGCAACATTACATCAATGTCCATTACTGTTGTTGTCCGTGCATTCTTCTCCAATGCTGATGCGGTATTGCACTGCAGGTTATGCGTGGTATTTCACATTTTTATTTTCTTTTACGAATAGCCCCAAACATGATACACATGCACACACATTTTAGTTTTTGCTACGGGGCACATACAGTAAAGCGATGTGTCTTAACTGTCCCCACAGCTTTTTTAAGGCCCTGCTCCACAGGGTACAGAGAGGTGACCCCTGTTAGAGTAGGGGCTGGTCTAGCAGGTCGACCCGACGGACTGTTCCGAGAGTCACGCTGTCGTCGCGATCCAAACGGCCGGCCCAGGGGTATTTCTTTCCATCCGTGGGGTCAGGGTCAGGTCACAGTCTCGTCTGCCTTGACCTCCGCTGGCGGGGCGGAACGGTGGGGCCGGGGCGAGGTACTACCCAGGAGCACCTGGGGGGGTGTAGAATCCACCATGGCCGCCCCGCGGGAATGTTCGGACTCACGTGGGAATGTTCGGCCTGCGTGGGGAGAACGGTTTGGGATGACAGGTTTGGGATGACAGGGATGACAGGTTTGGGATGACAGGTTTGGGAGTACAGGTTTGGGAGTACAGGTTTGGGATGACAGGTTTGGGATGACAGGTTTGGGATGACAGGTTTGGGATGACAGGTTTGGGAGTACAGGTTTGGGATGACAGGTTTGGGATGACAGGTTTGGGATGACAGGTTTGGGATGACAGGTTTGGGATGACAGGTTTGGGAGTACAGGTTTGGGATGACAGGTTTGGGATGAAAGGTTTGGGATGACAGGTTTGGGATGACAGGTTTGGGATGACAGGTTTGGGATGACAGGTTTGGGATGACAGCGAAGGCAAGGAGACGGACAACTGGTCCCTGACCCAGCCATCCGGGGACCTCAGCGTAGAGATAGTAGGAGTAGAATCATCATAGAATCGGAGCGAAACAGAACAGCCCGCTGGCAGTTTAAACGGGAGACCCAGCTCATGCTGACCCGTGGTCACGGGCAACAACGGATTGCTGTGCAAACACAGAACCACTGCTTCCGTCTTCTTGAATAACAGCCCCCCCCCCCCCCCGCCCCCACCTCTGCCCCCCACGACCCAAATATACTCCTTCTCTGGCCCCCTCTGCCCCCCCCCCCCCCCCCCCCCCAGAGAAGAAGAACCCGAGCTGTCCTTAGTGTTCCCCATTGTGCCATCAATCCATCTGGCCGCTGGGCCACGGCAGACAGGCCCGTCTCTCTTACACTGCCCCCGATTTGTCCCGCACGTCCTGTTCCCCTCCGGACAGCCACAGTCCAAACAACCGTCTAAATCAAACCAACCTCCCCCCCCCCCCCCCCCCAAACACACACACACACACACACACACACACACACACACACACACACACCCCACCCGGCTCCTTTCACGTCTCCGTCCGTCTGTCCGTTCCACTTTTGATTTTGCGCGGGTCTCCCCTGTAACGGAGGCGCGTGTGAACACCATGATGTCTACTGGAGGTTTCATCACCGAGTCCTCGTCCTGTTTTCAGGAAAACGCCATGATGTCTACTGGAGGTTTCATCACCGAGTCCTCGTCCTGTTCTCAGGAAAACGCCATGATGTCTACTGGAGGTTTCATCACCGAGTCCTCGTCCTGTTTTCAGGAAAACGCCATGATGTCTACTGGAGGTTTCATCACCGAGTCCTCGTCCTGTTCTCAGGAAAACGCCATGATGTCTACTGGAGGTTTCATCACCCAGTCCTCGTCCTGTTTTCAGGAAAACGCCATGATGTCTACTGGAGGTTTCATCACCGAGTCCTCGTCCTGTTCTCAGGAAAACGCCATGATGTCTACTGGAGGTTTCATCACCGAGTCCTCGTCCTGTTTTCAGGAAAACGCCATGATGTCTACTGGAGGTTTCATCACCGAGTCCTCGTCCTGTTTTCAGGAAAACGCCATGATGTCTACTGGAGGTTTCATCACCGAGTCCTCGTCCTGTTTTCAGGAAAACGCCATGATGTCTACTGGAGGTTTCATCACCGAGTCCTCGTCCTGTTCTCAGGAAAACGCCATGATGTCTACTGGAGGTTTCATCACCCAGTCCTCGTCCTGTTTTCAGGAAAACGCCATGATGTCTACTGGAGGTTTCATCACCGAGTCCTCGTCCTGTTCTCAGGAAAACGCCATGATGTCTACTGGAGGTTTCATCACCGAGTCCTCGTCCTGTTTTCAGGAAAACGCCATGATGTCTACTGGAGGTTTCATCACCGAGTCCTCGTCCTGTTTTCAGGAAAACGCCATGATGTCTACTGGAGGTTTCATCACCGAGTCCTCGTCCTGTTCTCAGGAAAACGCCATGATGTCTACTGGAGGTTTCATCACCGAGTCCTCGTCCTGTTTTCAGGAAAACGCCATGATGTCTACTGGAGGTTTCATCACCCAGTCCTCGTCCTGTTTTCAGGAAAACGCCATGATGTCTACTGGAGGTTTCATCACCGAGTCCTCGTCCTGTTCTCAGGAAAACGCCCCGTCAGCGTGCTTTGGGAGCCGCCGTAGAGC
>CM030175.1:4629828-4634828 GCA_017639675.1 Aplochiton taeniatus
TAGCCCCCCCCCCCCCCCCCTCTCTATCTCTCTCTCTTTCTCTCGCTCTCACTCTCTCTTTCCTTACCCGTCTCTTTCCCTCTCTGGCTCTCTCTTTCTCCGCCCTCCAACCAACTTGCCCTTTCCCTTCGGACGCTGCCCAGGGAGAGAGCACGAGCGGAAGAAAGAGACAGAGAGTTTGTGTATGAGTGTGATGTCTGTGACAGAGAGGGGGAGACGAATATGGATATGGAGCAAAGGCGACAGGTTGATGACCTACTGAAGCATGACAACAATGGAACAGTTGTAGGACGTGCTGAAAAGTTTCAGCGACGGTACAATATATTTCGGCCCACAATTCTACGTCATAGTTTCACACTGTGGAGGGTAGCGCGCCAACGTGTTGGTACACAAACTGTCAAGTAGAAAAGCCAAGTAAGGCCTGACAGGCGGCCATTACCAGGAACTGAGCCTCCTCTGTTTTCCATTCCCACCCCAAAAACAAAATGAGGGAGCTGTCGAAGGTTGTCCTTGAGAAGCGTTTCTTCCCGTCATGCCCAAGGTTCAGGCCGTCGTGGTTGGTGTTGGGTTTGGCCCCCATTCAATGCCCCCCGCCCCGGGCCCTCGTTTGGCCGGTGCAGCCCCTGGAGGGATTGGATCACACCTTCCACAGCCGTCAGCTGTCAGATGTCGAGGCAGCAGCAACATGGGGAGCTGCACCTGCAGTCTGAGAGACTCTGTCTGATCCAGGGTGGGCCGTGGTGGGGTGGGGTTAAGCCCTGCTGGCCAGCCAGCCAGTCAGCCCCACCCGCCTGGGCTGGAAGGGCGCACGATTACTGCCTCCAAGATGATTAGGTTATGTACACATCATGCCCATACGCACAACAGATGTCTGTTTTCACACACAAACACACACACACACACACACACACACACACACACACACACACAAACACACACACACAGACGCACATGCAAGCGGTGATGTCGAGATGAGACACCCACACACTCACATACACACACTCCCTTGTGTGCAAGCACGCGCCGATCAGACACAAACACGCAAACACACGCTGGCCAACACACACCCGCAGGTTCATGGAGGCGTTTTCAGTTGCGGAGGAAACGACCGAAGCCAGCCAACGTTCAGGCCGTCCAACCAGCAGCTCCGGAGGCAGGAATAACCCAGAGCTATTAGCTCTCTAAACATCTCCCTCTCTCACACATACCTGGGAGCCAGTTGAATAGGGACTGCGAGAGTTTTTCCAGTGTGTGATTACGGTCGTTTACAGTGCGAGGTTCTTTGGGAGCGTGGGTACATACGGTTATATTCTGCAGTCTCTAAGCGAAAGCGAAATGTTAGTTCCAAAGATCATCAAAAGATTGTTATTTACTGGGCATTGTTTTGTGGTTAGGACGAAGAATGTCATAAAGATTGAACATAGACAGCATGATGGGAACTTGTAAGATGTGAAAACTAACAATTATTTGCTGTGTATGGATAGAAGCTTAGCATCTGTAATAATCTGGCCTAAGCACATTTCATTTAATCAGTTTTATTTGTAAAACCAATTACTATCAAAACAAACTATCAAAGCTCAATTAAATTACAACAGAGTTAGGGATTTTAGCCTAAATGAAACGCTATCTAAAAAAGCTCAATTAATTGAAATAAACTTAATTTCATTTTAAGTATTACCGACTTGATCAACTAAAGGTAAACCAATGGTTCAAGTCAACAGGTAGTTCGCTAAGGTGGAGCAAGCTTGGCGCTTGATCGCATGGAACGGAGACACGTTTTCTTTTTTTTTTTGGATTGATGATAAAGCTTGTGAATACACTGCCTGTAGGGCAACCCTCTCTCTCTCTCTCTCTCTCTGAAACACACACACACACACACACACACACACACACACACACACACACACACTCCCACTCTGCGTCGCGCAACGTATTGAGCTTCGGGGCTGGAACATTCCTGGTTTGACGATCAGCCTCGCGCTGCCATGATTTGCTGAGCAATTCGATACTAGGTTCAAGGATGTGTGTGTCAGGAAAGACAGCGTAGTGAGAGGGAGAGCTACAAAGAGGGAAGACGTTATAACGGGTCGGAGACAGCGTGCCACTTCTGGGACGCACTCACTGCTTCGGAACTTGAGATAAAAGAACTTGTTCGTTACCTCAGCTTCAGTTTAGAGCAGACTGGGCAGGCGTACCTATTGCTCCGAAGAACTGCCGACTACTGGCTTCACAACTCGCTTTCCCGACACTTTTTCAGTTTGTCCTGCACTTTGAGCCCGTGCTTAATGGAGGGCCCCGTACGGATTTGCCATCCTAAGAATGCGCTTTTCTTCTAGTTCATCTTGCTCGTGCCAGCTTTTACCCTCCTGCAAAAGAGGTAAGAATGGGGAGAGTGTGGTCCCGCTTACAATTTAGTAGTGGCTAGTTGGCAAGGCTTCGGTACGCACGAGGATGGCAAGATTTGTCTCTATGCGCTGTGAAAATAGACGAACATATTGTCTTTTATTAGTATTGGTTTATGTTGCCGGGTTAAACTAGTCAATTAAAATACTCTTGTGTTAATCTTTAGTCAAAACGTAAGTCTCATGGCGACGCTCAATGAGCCTGCTTTTTCGCTGTCAATGGCAAGGGGGGCGCCCCTGCACGAAACATAAATAAGTGATATTTCAAATTATGAATTCAAAAGACGATTAAAGAACACCTTCAAAGTTGTAGGTGATCTAGTCTCTGCAATTATTTTGATTCAAAATATTTGCTTTAATTGGCAAATTGTTCAAAGTTAAATTAAACGTGAAATGATATAACTTGAAATGTTTTCAGTAAAATACTCTATTTTATATAACTTTTGCACGAGAACATAAACAACATTTTATTTGCCTGATTTTGTTTTTACATCCGGAGATATTTCTGTTCAAATAACTCTATTTATTGATTGGCTGATGCAGACAGAAACTGTAAATTAATTCAGTAATAATTTAATTTCTTTGGGAAACGATATTTTGCTTTGCCAATAAATTCCTTTTTTTCTGGCATAAATGACAAGCTTGAGACTGCGTTACAGCCAATGAAAAAATAAATACAAAATAACGACACAATCCAGTTGATAACATATGGCCCCCAGGCATTTTTTTTTTACTTTGTACGAGATGAAAGGGCATTTTCAGAAATGTCAAATATGTCCTCTGGATGACACACGGGTGTCAAAGTCATAAAAGGTGGAAATGGGCTAAGAGTAAACAAATCCCAGACATATTTAAAATATCGGTGTGTTCTGCAATAATACTTATGTGGACCTGTTTGGGAGTAGAGAGTGACCTACTATATCTGGGCCTACGATTTTGACGTTGCACAGCAGCACCTGCTCTCATGTTTAAACCTAATATTGGAACACTTAGCTTTCTTACTGAAACTTTTATTGTATATATATCCCTTCAGGGGTCAGGTATGGTTTGTGGCAAATGTAGTTGGGTGTTGTTCTGCTAGTTGATAGGTTTACAAATGTACTTTCAGGAATCATATGTATTTATAGTCTAAGCCTAGTACAAATAGTATCAGTTACTATCAGGCTACAAATAGTTGTTGTAGTCAAATAAAAAGAACACAAAAAATATACACACTAAGGATCATGGTAAAATCAGTAAAATCACATAAGCAGACATAGATATATGATATGATGATTATGATGTGATGGCAATTATGATGCGCTTGTCAAATGCATGGCATGGTATGAGATGTTAGGTCAAGCTGCCTTGTGAAATAGAGACAGCAGAAAAGATGAAGGCGACTTATTTAAGTCTCATTCAGTAATCAGACCGTTGTGATTGCACGCATTATAATGCTTGGTTTCTTAACGCTCCCTCCCTAATGGGTTAAATCTTTTGAAGAGGAGCGCCAGATACACAGGATTTACTGAATATGAAAACTGGTAGTTTATTAATAATCTGTCACAGTGGTTTGTTCTTGGCCGAACTGTCTGGGGGTTTTATGCTCGAATGTGGCAACCATAGCCGAAATAAGAGTTGTGAAAAAAAAACAGAAAATATTTGTTTTATGGTCTGAGTTTGCAGGTGTAAGACACAGATTTTATTCATGTCAGATGGCACTATATTTGAATCAAAATCTTCATTCAAAGCTTTACTTCCTGCAGAGAGAATAGGATTTCATTTATAAACCTGCGGTTTTAACTTAATTTTACCCGTAGACTATGTAGATATGTTATTTTTATCATCTCTCAGTCTTTAAAAGGTTACCTCATATACTCTCAGTTTTAGTAATGAAGCAGTAGTGGGTTTAGCATTGCTTTAAGAAATGCGTCTTGGTAATAGTTATTATCTCAATGTTGTGTCCACTGATAGTAAAACAGCTTTTGACTGGTCTTATGTTGACCTAGCATCCTATCTGTGCGATAGACACAAGGTGATTAAGCCTGGCCCATTACCTTCACTCTGCCCTGGATCTGTTTGACTTTCCCCAACCTGCTCCCTGGTAGCATCCCGGTGCCTATTGTCCCCCGAGGGCACTGAGGTAAAATTGGCCACTCTCAAAGTTACAGGCCAGCACAAAGGCCATGAATCGGTGGCAAACGCACGACTACCAGTCTTGAGGACACACACGACCGACGGCCAATGGAGCGCTTTCAAGTTCAAACGGTTGCCTGGGGGGGGGGCGGGGGCGAGGGCGAGGGGGGCCGGGGCGGGTTGGGGGGTCATTGTTGTGTCTTGTCGAGGGGGACCCTGAGACACTTCCAACGATTTTCAGAGTCCGCTTCCCTCGGGGCCCTCCTCTTCCGTTGGGTCAGTGGCCTCAGACGGTGCCGGGCAGTGGGCAGCGTGCCAGGCAGTGGGCAGCGTGCCAGGGAGTGGGCAGCGTGCCAGGGAGTGGGCAGCGTGCGGCCTTGGTGCTGGAGCCTGTTGCCACCGCTGGCCTTCGGATGAGCTCGCCCCCCCGGGGATCTCTGCTTCACCACGCAGCAGACCTAGCTTAGTCTGCGGGCCCTCACT
>CM030175.1:4647328-4667328 GCA_017639675.1 Aplochiton taeniatus
TGCATGTGCGTGCGTGTGTGCGTGCGTGTGTGTGTGTGTGTGTGACAGAGGGGACAGACTGGACTAACCCCTGGGAGCTAGTCTAGGGTGTGTGCGTGTGAGTTTGTAAATATGTTTGTGTGTGTGTGTGTGTGTGGAAGTGACCTCTGGGGGCTGGTCTAGGGCCACCAGACACCCGCTGGTTCACCCTCTCTCTCTCTGCTTCTCTGTGACCTTTGACCTGTGGGCTGAGAGGTGGGCGTGAACCAGGAGCTCCCAGAGTTTATTATTTCCTGCCTCTTCTCCTCTCGTGCCCTTCTTTATCTAGCTGGGAGGGGGATGGGTGTGTGTGTGTGTGTGTGTGTGTGTGTGTGTGTGTGTGTGTGTGTGTGTGTGTGTGTGTGTGTGTGTGTGTGTGTGTGTGCGAGTGTGTGTGTGTGTGTTTGAGTGTTTGTCAGTAAAAAGCATCATTCTCCAATTTCAAGATGCCAGCCAATCATCGGATCATTTGCAGAAGTATCCCATGTCCTTACCCCCTCTCCCACAAAGGAAGACTTTTCCTGGACAGAATGAAGGGGTTTCCATAAAGCAGCCCAACCACGCGTTGAAGCTGTTTGTGGAGTTGACTCTCTGAGCTGATGATGGCTGGAAAGGTTAAAGGCACAGTTCACTCTCCAGCCAGACACCATCTCTATCCACCATCACGCTCCATTGCCTTTCCGTATCTCCGTCCCTCTATTGCCCCCCCCCCCTCCTTTGGCATAGCCTTCCGGTTACCTCCTCCCGATCCTGGCCGAGCGTCGGGGCGGGGGAGCAAAGGGGAGCAGAGGGGGGGGGGGGGGGGGGGGTCGCAGCTGGACGGCCATTGTTCTGGGCAGCCCAAGGCTCAGAGTCTGGTTAGCAAGGAACCCAGGATCAAAGGCCTGTCTGTCTGCCTCCCTGCCTGTCTGTCTGTCTGCCTGCCTGTCTGTCTGTCTGCTTAGAGGGCTGACCCTGCAGAGGAAGAGTGGAATGCTCCTAATTACCCGCCTCTCTCCCTCACCCTCCTCTCCTGTACTATCCAATGTCTGTGTGTGTGTGTTGAAAGAGAGTGAGAGAGAGAGAGTGCTTGCATAGCTGTGTGTGTGCGTGTGTGTGTGTGTCAATGTCTAAGAGAATCAGAGAGAGAGAATGCTTTTGTAGCTGTGTGAATGTGTGTTTAGGTGTGAGAGAAAGGGAGAGACAGTGTGTGTATGTGTTTTTAGGTGTGTGAGAGTGTGACCGCATAGCTGTGTGGGTGTGTGTGTTTAGGAGTGTGAGAAGGAGGCAGACAGTGAGAGTGTGTGCTTCCATAGCTGTGTGTGTATTACCAGTATGCATGAAAGAGGGAGTGAAAGAGACAGAGGGTGTAATTGCGTGTCTGTGTGTGTGCTAGAGAGAGAGAGAGAGAGAGAGAGAGAGAGAGAGAGAGAGAGAGAGAGAGAGAGAGAGAGAGAGAGAGAGAGAGAGAGAGAGAGAGAGAGAGAGAGAGAGAGAGAGAGAGAGAGAGAGAGAGAGAGAGAGAGAGAGAGAGAGAGAGAGAGAGAGAGAGAGAGAGAGAGAGAGAGAGAGAGAGAGAGAGAGAGAGAGAGAGGGTTTGTACTTGCATTGCCATACATGCCATGCATTTCCATGTGCTTTTAAATGCGAAATATAGAAAGACTGTGTGCTTGATTACTGGTGTGTATGAATATGTGTGTGTCCGTGTGTATGTATGTGTATTCATGTGTGTGTGTGTTTGTGTGTGTTTGACCGTGTTTGTGTGTGTGTGTGTTTGTGTGTGTTTGACCGTGTGTGTGAAAGAGAGATGTACAGAGAGTGTGTCGGAGTTGTTTTGAACCATGTGTGTGTTTGGGCCCTGCACTTTGGCTGGGCCAGTGTGTGTGTACGTGTGTGTGTGTGTGTGTGTGCACTGCATTGTGAGCGTGGAGCCAAGGCCCTGGTCAGTGATATCAGGAGCAGGAGGAGGAGGAGGAGGAGGAGGAGGGGGGGCAGTGGAGGGGGAGGGGGGGTAGAGTCACATATTATCCCCCCCCCCCAGCCAGACCACCGGCAGCAGGCTAGACCAGAGAGCGAGAGATCCGGAGGACCGGCCTAGAAACGCAACGCACGGGACGTACCTTCCATCCAGGTCCCTGCCGTTCTGACATCGATTGGCAGTGTCTGCTGCCCGTACGAACTGCTGGGTGAGAGGGAAAGTCGGCGCTGAAACCCGGAACGTCAGGATCCCTGACTCATTGGCCTAGTTCCACGTTTACTTTTGACTTTGCAACTACAGTAAACAGTCGCTTCTTTTAAGACACTGCCGACGCCGTTGCTAGTGACGACGGGTGCGGCGCGGGCCACGTTCTGAAGGCGTGGGCTCAAGCTGACCGGCCCCCTCTGTCTGTTCTGCCGGTTCTAGCTCTGTGCTTCCCAGGAGCAGGACATTCCAGAGGCCGAGCAGAGGAGAGGTGGAGGGGGGACAGAGGTGCGGACATAAGATGGGAGAGGGTGGGGCCGCGGAGGAGACACTGGAGTGGGGCGGGGGGCGAGGGGGGGACCTCGCTCTGCAGGGGTGGGGGGCCGTGATCAAGGAGTGTGGAAAGGGGATGTGTCGTGGAGATTAGGGAAGGGAATGTTTCTCAGGGTCGGAATGGAGCTTAATAGATTCTGTTCACACCGGGGCGGGCACTGGGATGAGACAAAGACATGGCCAGTGTGACCGCTCCCATCAGCCTGTGTGTGTGTGTGTGTGTGTGTGTGTGTGTGTGTGTGTGTGTGTGTGGAATCCTCTGACAGCTTGCATTTTGGGTGTTGAAACTGCTGCAGTATTGACTCTGTGCTGATGACCACAGTATTTCTCTCTGATGACCGCTCCATACCAACCTGTGTTTTTCTAACCAGTCCCTCGGTGTGTTTCAGGCTGTCTGACCAGACGAAGGGGTGTGTGTGGTGTGCTGTGGCTGCTGGCTGGGGTCAAAGGTCACCATGGACGGTGGCCTAAGGGTCCTCCTGTCCACTGTGCTCTGTCTCAGCCACTCCCTGCTGGTCAGCTGCTCATGTAAGAATACTGCCTGTCTGTATGTTACCCTACCTGTCTGTCTGTGTCAGTCTGTCTGTCTGCATGTTACCCTGTCTGTATGTTACCCTACCTGTCTGTCTGTCTGTCTGTCTGTCTGTCTGTCTGTCTGTCTGTCTGTCTGTCTGTCTGTCTGTCTGTCTGTCTGTCTGTCTGTCTGTCTGTCTGTCTGTTTGTATACCTGTCTGTTCTCAGACCTATTAAAATCCATGTAAAGAGGGCACATATGATTCTGTCTGTCTGTCTGTCTGTCTGTCTGTCTGTCTGTCTGTCTGTCTGTCTGTCTGTCTGTCTGTCTGTCTGTCTGTCTGTCTGTCTGTCTGTCTGTCTGTCTCTCTCTCTACCACTAACTAATCCACACGTCTTCCACGTTCCTCTCTCCTCCCCCTCCTTTCTTCCTCCTCTTTTCCTCCCCTCCTCCACCAGCTCAATATCCGTCGTTCCGCTCTGAGCCCGTCTCCGTGGTCCAGAGTCCGGGCTCTGTCGCTCGGCTGCGCTGCGTGGCCAACCCGCCCGGCGCCACCGTGTCCTGGAGGTTCAGAGGGCGACCGCTGGACGCGGCGGCCCAGCCGGAGGTGGAGGTCAGCGGGGGCGTCCTGGTCATCCCTCGCCTCCGGCCCAGACACGTGGGGGTGTACCAGTGTGTGGCGCGGCTGGACCACGGCACCGCCATCGCTAGCCGCTACGCGCGGGTGGACATAGCAGGTATGGACGGCAGACAGGACTCACAGGGGTGTAGACAGGTACAGACAGACAGACAGGTATGTAGACAGGTACAGACAGACAGACAGGTATGTAGACAGGTACATACAAACAGACAGACAGGTTCATAGACAGGTACAGACAGACAGACAGACAGACAGACAGACAGACAGACAGGTAATAGACAGGTACATACAGACAGACAGGTAATAGACAGGTACATACAGAGAGGTAATAGACAGGTTGAAAAGTTGAAAACCTTCTAGGTAAGTGCTAAATTCTAAGTGCTAAAGACATTCACAACGATAGTCAGTCAAACACACACACACACACACACACACACACACACACAGACACACACGCATGCACGCAATCATGCAGAGAGCGTCGTACACACATACAAGGGCACGCTCCATCACACTTCAAAGTGGTTTGAGAAGGGAAAAGAATGAAACGGCGGAAGTTTCTTTGGGAACCGGAAGGCCGAAGCCCTTTCCGGCAACACTTAGCCGTGGCCTTGGGTGCCTGAAGTGGGGAAGCAGAGTGGGGGGGGGGGGTTACTCAGGCTCCCATCCAGACGCTCCTTAATGAGCTGGGGGACTTCCTGTGTAGGCAACTCACTTCCTGTGAGAGCCGCCCCACAGAGAGGGGAAGGACCAACATGGCCTGAGAGGGAGATTTGAATAGAACGATGAAGGGGAACCAGAGAGACAGACACTCCGGTCCAACACAAACTCCCTGGGGAACTGGATTGGAAGTCCAGTGGTGGCTCTGGGCGTTGTGGCTCAAGTGACAAAGGCTCACTGACCTACTCTCACTCTCTCTCTCTCTCTCTCACTCTCTCTCTCTCTCTCTCTCGCTCTCTGACTCTCTCTCTCTCTCTCTCTCTCTCTGTCCTTGTAGAAATAGCGGAGTACGAGGAGACGCGGCGGCGCTCGTTGGTGGTTGCCGAGGGCAGCAGTGTGGTGATCGAGTGCCCCCTGCCCCAGAGCGAGCCCCCTGCCCTGCCCAGGCTGAAGGTGAGAGGGCAGAGGCTGGAGGTGGTCGATTCTAATGGTATGCTTCCAAAACCCATTATATTACATCATATCTTTATTTTCTACTTAACTATTTCAAGCTTTTGTTTTCTGGTGTCAATTATACCTACGAGTGGATGATGAAATATGTTTGACTGTGTTGCAATATTGTTCTGTTGCACAATGGGGTTGATTTTTTGGAGCTGCACCCTTTGTTTCAGACGACTATGTAGTCCTGCCATCTGGGAACCTTCAGATTGTCTCCGTTTCCCCCCAGCACCAGGGCATGTATAAATGTGGCGCGTACAACCCTGTTACCGAGGAAACCAGGGTGCAAGTTCATGGCACTAAGCTGATTGTCAAAGGTAAGCCCGATTCCATTTCTTCGCTAACTATTTACTATTTCTAGATAAATCCAGTGTGAACTTTTTCTTGTTATCAATTCGCCAAAAGCACCTGGGGGGAAAAAAACATTGAAAAAGCTTTTTGTTTGCGTTTGCTCGTTGATGAAGATAAAGGTTGACAAAACAAACAAACAAACGAAAAAACTCGCAACAAAGTAGCCTTTTTCTTCTCCCACAGAAGGCCCGTCCCCCGTGAGGATAGTCTACCCCACCACCCCCGTCACCACCGTTTCAATGGAACAGTCCAGGCCCCTCACCTTGGAGTGCGTGGTGTCCGGGAGCCCCGGTCACCCCGGTCACCCCGGTCACCCCGGTAACCCCGCTCCCCGGGCCAGGTGGCTGAAGGACGGGAAGGACGTCCGTCTGGGCGGGTCCACTCACGTCCAGCGGCACCACGACAACCTGGTGTTCACCGCGCTCAGGACCAGCCACGCCGGGACGTACCACTGCAGTGTCCAGGCGGAGGGGGGGCCGGCGCCGCACGGCGTCAGCTACACTCTGAACGTCCTCGGTCAGTGGGGACATGAGGGTTTTCAGGCGGTTGTTTGTAAACGTTGGGAGGGGAAAAACAGAGCCGTGTTTTGGGTTAGGCTGGGGGGAGGAAGTTTTGCTAAGCAGATTAGTTTTTAATCCACCTACGATCAGATTGGAATTCCTTCTCTGTCCTCCTCAAGGGCTTTTCTGGGTAGACAGCCAGGGCAAGTGTACTCAAATGAACTCACTTTTAGAAATGAGGGTGCTTTTAAAGCACCCTCGCTGTTGACTGTGTGGGGTGGTTAGTGTACACTAGCGGTGGTATTGCTAACTTTTCAACTGACATTATATGCAAAAAGCATATATAAGAAGTGTCGTTCTGAAGACTTTATCCGGGTTGTGTAATATAGCAATGGAATGTTATTTGAATGAATCGACAAACGATTCAATAATGCTGAAATTAAACCGGAAAATTGGTGGTCACACAAGCATTCATGCCTGTGCTACTATTATTGCATTTCCAAAGCATAATGAATTACGCTGCAGTTCAAATACCATGTGTGTACAAATAAGTAAAGACAAAATTCGAGTGTGTGTTCATAATTCAGTTATCGTCTCATCCACAGAACCGGCCTCCATTGTCCACGGCCTGACCAATCAGCAGGTGGCACCCGGCTCATCAGCTCGCTTCACCTGTGTGTCCGGGGGAAACCCCGCCCCCAACGTCACCTGGCTGCTCAATGCCGACCCTGTCCCGCCTTCGCCCCGCCTCCAGGTCTCCGGCTCCTCCCTCGTCGTCACGGAGGTGACGTCACAGGACGAGGGCCTGTACCAGTGTCTGTCGGACAACGCGATTGGCTCGGCCCAGTCCTCAGGCATGCTGGTTATCCAATCAGGTACGTCGAGCAACTCTTTCGTTCAAATGACTAGTGTACGTGAATATGAATTCACAGATTTGGCTGCTTTTCCAGTAGTGATCCAAACACATTGCTAACCAAATCTCAGAGGCTATTCCTCATCAAGCAAGAAAGAAAAGAAATTGTAGGTGTTTTTTGGTATTGTACGTGTACTGAAATGATAGTCTGGCCTACAAAGGTAGAGAGATTACGACCTCCATCTCTTCCTTCACCTCCTCATCCTCCTTCACCTTCTTCTCCTCCTGATACTCCTTCACCTCCGCCTACTTCCCCCACCTGAACCCGGGTTGTTGAGAGCTAGCCGTGTGCTGGGGGGGTGGGGTGGGGGGGCTTGCAAGCGTCCGGACAGCGGAGGAATGTAAGGAGTAGCCCTGGAGGGTTATGACGAGGACCAGACCACCCGGCTGTCAACATCATACACAACGGCTTTTTATTTATGAAGGCTTCACCCTAACCTCCCCCCGTACACAAACACACACACACACACACACACACACACACACACACACACACACACACACACACACACACAGACATACACTAACTCACTCACACTCTCTCTCTCTCTCTCGCTCTCTCTCACCCCCCCCCCCACACACACACACATACATAAGCATACACTAGCTCACTCACACTCCCTCTCTCTCTCTCTCTCTCTCTCTCTCTCTCTCTCACACACACACACACACACACACACACACGTCCCTGGCCCTAGCCCAACACTCCAAGGCCTCATTCCTCAACAGGCCCCTGGATCCGCGCTGATGATTCATACCTAGCTCACACCAGATACACTTTACAGGGAGCTCCAATCAAACAAGATCGGTTGGGCTTGCAGCAAAACATTTGCCTTACCACGACTCCCTGAAGAAAAGGTGATTTATCCGCCCCCCCCCCTCTGCCCACCCCACCCCACCGCCCCCACCCCGTCCTGCAGCCTGCATCTCCGCTCCCAACCCCTGTTTATAGACGGGAACAGATCGGATCGGGATAAGATGAATGTGCCTGGCCAGGGCACTGTATAAGGTCCGTTGGCCGGAGTTTTTTTTCTCTCCCCAGGTACCAGGCACGAGAGCTTATCAAAATGGCCTTTGCTGCTAAAGTAAACGGCATTGTTTAGACAGGGCGACTGTTGATGTGATTCATCAAAACAAACACAGACTGAAATATGCCATATAGAATATCAATGTATTGACCTCGATGAGATACATAGAATAGAACCACATAGACTCCAAATGAATACAACTGACCTCGAGAAGATGCATGCAGACTCTGCTGCAGCACTGTTCATGAAAAAGACCAATGACACTAATAAGGCACCTTGTAGATCACATTCAGATACCAGCGATGGTGTGGTGGGGATATTTCATCATGGAACACTACGAGTTTGAATCTCCTGCCAGGCGTCGTCTGTCCCCCCACCCCACCCCCCACCCCATCCCCCCATCCCATCCCCCAGCGGTTAACGTCTCAACTTAGAACGAAAACCCAACTATTTTAAATGTGAGTTATTGTCTGTGGAGCTCGCAAATGTAAAATGTAACGGTCCCCCCCCCCCGAACCTCCAACTGTGATTTAGAGGCCCCGTCCCTCTCCAGGTGTGGTGCTCTAATGGACTGACCTCGTCCTAAAAAGGGGGCCACACAGCAGAAACCTCTGGGTTCTTGTGGAGGTGCACTCTGTCTGACTGCTCCCGAACCCTCCATCACTCCCCCCCCCCCGCATTTTACAGCTCGGTTCTCCCAAGCGTCCGTCGTTTATCTGGCCAGGTGGACCCACTAGCTAACCAACCGTCAAGGCTTTGGTCCTGAGGCAAAGGGGGAGGGGCAGTAAAACGGAGAGAAGGAGGAAGTGGGAGACTGGAGGAAGAGAGAGAGAGAGAGAGAGAGAGAGAGAGAGAGAGAGAGAGAGAGAGAGAGAGAGAGAGAGAGAGAGAGAGAGAGAGGGAGAGGGAGAGACCAAAAAAGGAGAGGCTGACTAAGAAAAGGGGGGAGAGAGAGTACCAGGAAAAAGGAGAGACCGAGTAAGAGAGATGGGCAGAGAGAGAGAGAGAGAGAGAGAGAGAGAGAGAGAGAGAGGGTGTGTGTGTGTGTGTGTGTGTGTGTTGAGTGGGCTGGGTTGCAGTGCTGGGCTCTGATTCTCTCTGGTATTTTAATGGCCGGTGTGTGGAATGCGAGGCAGCTGGCTGCAGTGCCAGCATCACGGTCTTGTGTTACCAGCTCCCGGCCCTGTTTATTTAGTAAAGTGAACTAGTGCCACACACTGCAACAACCCCCCCCCCCAAAAAACAGCCTTCCCCCGACAAATTCTAAAACTCTACCCCCCTAGACCGCACTGTCCTCTGGCCCCCTGCTCTGTGCCCCCCCCCCCCCCCATCCTCGGTCATCTCTTTGGGTTTTGATATGGAGTTAATGTGTCCCCCTTCTTGCCTGTGGCGGCTTGACCCAGGCGGCCGGGGGGGGGGGGGGGGGGGGGGGGGGGGGGGGTCGAGGTGAGGTAAGCAGCACCCTCCCTCACACCCCCTCCCTCTGCTGGGCTACTCCCTGCGTCCTCTAAACGTCAGTGAAAAAGTTCCACTCGCATGCTGCATGCCAAACCGCTGTCAGCCGTAATAAGGCTCTCAGAATGTCCCCAGGTGGACCGGTCTGGCTCTGGTCCGGTTCTAATGGAAAAAACAAACAAAGCATTATTATGTTCAGCTCGGGTAGGGAGGAGGGTGGGCGGGGGGGGGGGGGGGGGGGGGGGGGAGTGTGTGTGTGTGTGGGGTGGGGGGGGGTCCAGCTTTCTCCCCCCCCCTTTTTCTCTCTTCTTCTTCCCTAGGTTATTTTATATACGTTTGAAGAGAAAGGGTTGTTCCCAGTGGTAGGGCTTTCCTGGGGTTGTCAGGCTGAGCGGTGTTGATCTGGGCCGGGCTCTGGGCCGGGCTCTGGGCTCTGGGCTCTGGGCTCTGGGCTCTGGGCTCTGGGCTCGGTTCTGTGTGGACTCCCAGGCCTGAGAACAATGGTGCCTTTGCTGAGGTCTACAGGGTTTTTAATTTCCCCACACATGGATAAGCAAGGACAGGACACTGAAAGTCATAATGAGTCTCCCTGCATTTATTTAGACAACTAACACAAAACCACCTTTTAACAACCACAAAAGTAAATCTGAAAATAGGACGGTGTAGACCCAAAGTGATATTTTTTTGCGTAAAAAAAAATATATATATCTTTTTTCTTTTTTTTTTGTGCCTGATCAGAACCTCACCTGGGGACGAGCTCAGGTGTGCTCCCCGACGCCCTGCCCTCCCTCCACCCCATGCAAAACGACGAGGGCGAGGGCCGCTTCCTGTCCGAAGAGGAAGCGGAGGGGCTCGGAGACGCCGTAGCCCCGCCCACCGCCACCGACCAGCCCGCCCCCGAGGCGCCAATCATCACCAGCCCGCCCCAGACCCACAAGCCTGACGTCTACGACTTGGAGTGGAGGGCGGGCAGGGACTGGGGCCGTCCAATCAACGCCTACTTCGTCAAATACCGCAAAGTAAGTGAGGGGAGTCTCCTGGACGACATCTCCCTCCCTTTGGGACGCGCTAGCTGGCTTTCAGCTCCCTGACTTTCAGCTCCCTGACTCGCGTTGACAGCGGAGGAATATATATATATGTTGTACGCACCATTCGTCAACTAATAATCTGAGTTTATCGTCACCGCAAACACATAACCACTCCCTGTAGCTCCATGCCCAAACCAACTGCAAACTCTGGGGCGGTTTGCTCATTCAAACGGGGAAGGTAGTCGAAACAGTGCCCGCTCTCTTGGTGAATGCTTGGGTCATTTCCTCTTCAAAAGGCCTGTGTTTTCTTCGCTAATAAGCTCGCTTTGACTGTAAAAGAGGGCCGGCGCTTGTTAAGATTGCTTTGGCAGTCAGAGACAAAGTCTTTTCTGTCCCTGGAAACAAAATGACTGGGGAGAAAAATGACACGGAATTATCGCAGGCATTGTTGCCTGGGCTGTTCCCAGTCCTAGTAATCAGATTTAGAACCAGTTTGGGAGTTTGGAGGGAAGACTAGTGTATTGTTTTCGCTTGTTTCCTTTCTTTTGTCTTCGTTGTTGTCATAACAACTCGTGTGTCGGTTATTTGTGTGTAAGGTTGTGCATGTCTTCTTGTCTACACACTCACTTGTATGTCTCAGTTTGAGTTTGTCTTTAGTCATAAATGTATGTGTTTCAAGTGTGTGTGTGTGTGTATGTGTTTGTGTGTTGGTTTATAGGTACGTGTAGGTATAGGCTACCTGCAAGTCTAACTGTGTGTGTATTTGAGGTGTTTGTGTGTGTATATGATGCATGTCTAAATGTGAGTGTATTTGATCTCTGTGTGTTTGTTTGTGTGTGTGTATATGCTTATGTTAATGTATAACTGCGTGTGTTTGATGTGTGTGTGTGTTTGTTTGTGTGTATGCTTATGTTAATGTCTAACTGCGTGTGTTTGATGTGTGTGTGTCTGTGTGTGTGTTTGTTTGTGTGTGTGTGTGTATGCTTATGTTAATGTCTAACTGCGTGTGTTTGATGTGTGTGTGTGTGTGTGTGTGTGTGTGTGTGTGTTTGCGTTGCAGGTGGATGAGATGGGCACGGTGGTGGGCAGCTGGCACACGGTGCGCGTGCCCGGCAGCGAGAAGACGCTGCGCCTCTCGGAGCTTGAGTCGTCCAGTCTGTACGAGGTCCTGATGGTGGCACGGAGCGCCGCGGGCGAGGGGCAGCCCGCCATGCTGACCTTCCGCACGGGCAAAGGTAAGCGCTCCCGACCCCCCCCCCCCCCCCCCCCCTTCCCCCAAACAACGGCTACGGCCCCACAGTTTGTCAGGGGGCCACAATCTCAAACGAACAGCACAGGGATAATGAATCATAAATAATAAATAAGCCTGTTGCCTTGGTAACGCATCAGCAGAGGCCGTGTCCACTCGACTCGCACTGGAGTCTGCGTCCACTCCACTGGCTCTGGAGTCTGGAGCCTGTGTCCACTCCACTGGCTCTGGAGTCTGGAGCCTGTGTCCACTCCACTGGCTCTGGAGTCTGGAGCCTGTGTCCACTCCACTGGCTCTGGAGCCTGTGTCCACTCCACTGGCTCTGGAGCCTGTGTCCACTCCACTGGCTCTGGAGTCTGGAGCCTGTGTCCACTCCACTGGCTCTGGAGCCTGTGTCCACTCCACTGGCTCTGGAGGCTGTGTCCACTCCACTGGCTCTGGAGTCTGGAGCCTGTGTCCACTCCACTGGCTCTGGAGCCTGTGTCCACTCCACTGGCTCTGGAGTCTGGAGCCTGTGTCCACTCCACTGGCTCTGGAGGCTGTGTCCACTCCACTGGCTCTGGAGTCTGGAGTCTGTGTCCACTCCACTGGCTCCCTTGTTTTCTACTGTTCTGAGCCCAGCCCCAATCCAGCAAACACCACTAAGCCTGCGCCAACCACAGACCCCAGCAATGCTTTCTGTATATAGTTTCTGTTTCACCACATCCTGTAGTTTTGTCCCTCCCTGTGTGTGTGTGTGTGTGTGTGTGTGTGTGTATGGTTGTGTTCTCACTCTCTCCCTTTCTGTCCCTCCCTGTGTGTGTGTGTGTGTGTGTGTGTGTGTGTGTGTGTGTGTGTGTGTGCGGTTGTGTTCTCACTCTCTCCCTCTCTGTCCCTCCTGTTCCCAGAGAAGAGTGTCTCCCCCAACAAGAAGCCGTCCAAGGCGCCCGTGGTGCTGGTCCCAGCCAAGGCCCCTGAGGACAAGACGGCCAACACACACTTTGGAGTGGTCATCCACGACCGAGGTAGAGGCGGACACAGTCCCCGGCTTTCACCGAAGGCATTCGCGTGTTCAGGCAGGCAGGAGGGGCACCTGTTTGGCTGTGAAGGGCACACCATCGAGAATGATATATATGATAAGCTTAGCGTATAAGCGTATATGCACACTTCAGTCCAGAAGGATGCCATTCTTTGTAAGACACTTATACTAAATCAACGAGAACCAAGATGGAGCAAACCACCAAAGTGTCAGGAAAAGAAATTAATGTTGGTGATTATTATTATCATTCTTTTTTTTTAATTAAATATGAGGTGACATTGTTTTTTAGCCGTCTGAACCGTGATACTGTCAGTGGGAGAAGATAAGGGCCTGATCTTAAGCCTAGACTTATGAGCTGTTCCTGAACGCTCTCCGTTACCACGCCTCAGAGTTCAGGGTCTGCTTTCCATCCCGGAGGCCGGGAACAAGAAAAGTGGGATTGGGAGTGATGCTACTTGACACCAAGGGATGACCCCTGGAAAGAGACAGAAGTCATGGGATTCTCGAGTGACCCTTGGGGGACGATGGGGTTTCTTATCTTTATCTGCAGGTTTTGTGGGAAACGTGAAAAACTGGGAGGGAAGGGGTGTGTGTGTGTGTGTGTGTGTGTGTGTGTGTGTGTGTGTGTGTGTGTGTGTGTGTTTGAGATTGTCTTTGTGTGTGTGTGTGTGTGTGTGTGTGTGTTTCTCTCCCTGGTCCTATTCTCTACTCTATGGTACTTCTCTGGTCAGAGGTTGTTCACTAACCCCCCGTCTCTCTCACACTCTCTGCTGCCCTCTCTAGCTCTGTGGCTAAGGGCCCAGGCAGTAAGTATACATTCCTCCATGGCATGCTGCTACACTGTGATGTGATTTACTCTCTCTCTCTCTCTCTCTCTCTCTCTCTCTCTCTCTCTCTCTCTCTCTCTCTCTCTCTCTCTCTCTCTCTCTCTCTCTCTCTCTCTCTCTCTCTGTCTCTCTTTCTCTCTCTCTCTCTCTCTTTCTCTCTCTCTCTCTCTCTCTCTCTCTCTCTCTCTTTCTCTCTCTCTCTTTCTCTCTCTTTCTTGCTCTCTCTTTCTCTCCTCTCTCTCTCTTTCTCTCTCTCTCATTTCTCTCGCTCTCGCTCTTCTTCTGTCTCTCTCTCTTCCTCTTTTCATTTCCACCCCCCTCTTTCTCTCAGACGTTGTCTAATTTTTTCGTTCTTTCTCCCTGTCTCTCTCTCTCTCTTCCCCTTTGTCTTTCTCTCTGTGAACGCTTTCTGTCCTTAAAAAAGCGAGATTGAATGTGATGACTGCAGTTTCTGCTTCCCATAGAATAGTGTGTTTTGAATCAAAAGAGAAATCAAGTCTGTTTCACTTTCAGTTTGTTGAATAGAGAACATTAATAATGACCTTCGTCAGGTTCTGATTGGTTTGTTTTCATTATTCTTTGACTCCAGTGCCCGAGGCCCCAGATAGACCCACCATCTCCATGGCAACCGAAAGCTCTGTTTACGTCACATGGATACCGCGAGCCAATGGGGGCTCTCCCATCACGGCGTTCCGCGTGGAGTACCGGCGGGGTCGAAGTGCGGAGTGGGTCGTTGCCGCTGACAACATCTCCCCGCTCAAACTCTCTGTGGAAGTGCGCAATCTGGAACCCGGTGGGTTGTCAAATATTAACATGAAAGTTATGTTTAACATTTCTTTATGCGTGCATAGTGCCAAAGCTTTTTTTTGTCAGACGAGGGAGCTTATTTATTTCCTTATGACTTATGATTGATACTGGAGCCACAAAAATGGCTGCCAGCACTTTTATGTGGACTCAATATGTTAACAGTAATTCATATGAATACGTTCCAAATGTCAGTCATCTCTAAGTGAAGCTCAGATGACTATAGCACGTTGTCTTGTCCGTCGCCCCCCCCCCCCCCAGGCTCCACGTACCGTTTCCGTGTGGTAGCCGTCAACACGTACGGCGAGAGCCCTCCCAGCATCCCCTCCAAGCCGTACCAGGTGTCCCCCGCCAGCCCACGCTTCCCAGGCCCTCCCGTGGCCGGGCCCCACATCTCGTCCACCGACGCCGTCAGTGACACCCAGATCATGCTCCGCTGGACGGTGAGGGGCCGTGGCCACGTAGAGATAGAGGATATAGAATAGAAATGTTTCCAAAACATGCAGGGTAGAGATAGAGGATATAGAATAATGCAGGGTAGAGATAGAGGATATAGAATAGAAGTGTTTCCAAAACATGCAGTGTAGAGATAGAGGATATAGAATAGAAATGTTTCCAAAACATGCAGGGTAGAGATAGAGGATATATAATAGAAATGTTTCCAAAACATGCAGTGTAGAGGTGGAGGATATAGATTAGAAATGTTTCAAAACATGCAGTCAAACTACATGGTGCCTGTAGTAGAATGATGGACACAATAAGGAATACCAACTCGGTAAAGTATGTTATTTTGAGGTTTAATAAAGAAGAAAAAAAATGTAGAGAGAAAAGTCCAGTCAAAACCCTGCTTCCAGAGTGGGAATACACTGCGTAGCTTCTTATTTCAACTTAAACCACAGACAGACGGCCATCACACACACACACATCACACACACATCACACAGCCCAGCCCAGTCCAGCCCAGCCCGCCAGCTAGTGCGCTAACCAGCTGCTGTAACAATCTGGGCTTGACCTTTTATCCGGCTGTGTGTAAGTGTAGTTTCTCCCAGATGGTCAGCGAGGGTAATGATGTCGAACAGAGATCTGCTTCTTTCTCTCTCTCTCTCTCTCTCTCTCTCTCTCTCTCTCTCTCTCTCTCTCTCTCTCTCTCTCTCCCTCTCCCTCTCCCTCTCCCTCTCTCTCTCTCTCTCTCTCTCTCTCTCACACACACACACACACTCACGGACCGAGTCACACGATCACACACTCTCTATCTGTTTTTGGTCGCGCTCTCTCTCTCTCTTTGGTGGAGACTCAATCAGGCCTGTAATTGTCTGGCCTGGCTGATTAGCCCTGTGTTCCAGAGGAGATTAGGGGCCCCTGTCTGTCCGACTCCATTTTTTCTACTTCCTTACAAAGCCACGCTGTATCATTTGGAACCAAGCCGAGATGGATAGGCCAGATAGTTGCGCCACGTTGACTTCATCTCAGCGAGTCTCGTCAGAACTGGATTGCCCGATGGCTAGATGGAGGCCCACTTATTATCTGTCCCGGTTAATGTCTGTTGATAACAAAACTCTTCAGTCTTTGGGACTGTTGTCCTCACACTCGAATCGCCCTGTGTTTTTCATTTCCTTGCGAATGTTTTGGGATTTTATTCAAGTGACAGTCTTTCATAAAAAAAAACGCTGTGTTGCTATGGTAACCTGTATGGTTGTCCCTGTTCTCTCTGTTTTAGTACACTCCTTCCAGTAACAACAACACGCCCATCCAGGGATACTACATCTACTACCGACCCACCGACAGCGACAACGACAGCGACTACAAAAAAGACGTTGTCGATGGTGAGTTGGAGTCTGTGTGTGTGTGTGTGTGTGTGTGTGTGTGTGTGTGTGTGTGTGTGTGTGTGTGTGTGTGTGTGTGTGTGTGTGTGAGTGTGTGTGTGTGTGTGTGTATCGCTGCCTGTGTGCCTTGTTATGGTATGGTGCGTTTAGTATCACAGGGACCAGTGTGTGTCGCTCTGTCTTTAGCTCTGCTGGCGTGTTGCTATGTGTGTGTGTGGCTTTGCGCTACGCTAACATTTAGTTTGACGCTCATTTGAGTCGTGTGTGTCCTTAGGTTGCCGCTTTTTGTGCGTCTAGCGGAGTGTGTGTGTGTGTGTGTGTGTTTTTTTTTAGCCAGTGTGGCCTTTCCCAGAGGCCCGCCCATGACTGTATAGGCTAGCCACTAGGCCAGGGGGTTGGGTTAAAGGGTAATGGACCCCCCCCCCCCCATCCCCCACCCTCTCAGAGAGGGGGGTGGAGCCAGAAGCCGGGAGTGGTTTATGTGGCTGTGTTTGATGTTTGGCGCCGGGGCAACGACCAGCGCGAAGCGACAGCAGTCCCCCCGAAAAATGTGTTTTGAATAAATGGCTGCTCACTAATGGCCCTGAACTGAAACAGGGGAGTGGCTGGTGGAGTGGAGGACTGGGGCAGAGGAAAAGAGGGGGAATGAGGGGAGAAGAGAGGGAAGGGAGGAGAAGAAAGGAAAGGGGAGAAGGAGAGGGAAGGGAGGAGAAGAGAGGGAAGGGGAGGAAAAGAGAGGGGAAAGGGAAAAGAAGAGAGGGAGAAGGAGGAAGAGAGGAGAGGAACGGAAAGGGAGGAGGGGTGAGGTAGTGGGGCGAGGGGTCAGATTGCCAGGAGGAATGCTAACACTGTGTCGAAGTGAATGCCCTCCCCTTCTCTCTCTCTCTCTCTTTCCTTTCCTCCCTCCCTCTTTCTGCCCCTCCCTCCCTTAACCTCTGTCCCTCCCTGGGCTGCTGCCTGTCAAGGCCACATGTCTGGCCCGCCTTCTTCCCCTCAGATAAGCTCTCTACAACGCTCATCCAAAGCCGCCGGCCACCATCTTATCTCCCTGGCTCTCTCCCTTTTGTTCTTCTTCACATTTTTCTTTTTTTTTTACTTTGTGTGTGCATCTGTTTTTGAAAGTGATTACGTGTTTGTTTGTTTTTGTGTTCTAACGTGTTGATATGGATCTTCTGTACAGAGGAGTCTGTCTCTTTCTCTCTCTCTCTAACATAAACACACACTCACACACACACACACACACACACACACACACACACACACACACACACACACACACTGGGATATATCTCTATATCGTTATTCAAATGATAACCGTTCCACAATGCATCCGACCCACTGTCCCTTATGGAAGAAGATCATATTTTCAAAGTTATTTTAACCTAGTAGGCCTTTGTCTACAGTATATACAACCAACATATTACCCTTTAAATGTAGTGAACAAAGCTGGCCAGGACTACATCTTAGTTTATCTTCCTTGGCTTAGGGTTAGGGTTAGGGTTAGGGTTAGGGTTACCCTTTAAATGTAGTGAACAAAGCTGGCCAGGACTACATCTTAGTTTATCTTCCTTGGCTTAGGGTTAGGGTTAGGGTTAGGGTTAGGGTTACCCTTTAAATGTAGTGAACAAAGCTGGCCAGGACTACATCTTAGTTTATCTTCCTTGGCTTAGGGTTAGGGTTAGGGTTAGGGTTAGGGTTAGGGTTACCCTTTAAATGTAGTGAACAAAGCTGGCCATGACTACATCTTAGTTTATCTTCCTTGGCTTAGGGTTAGGGTTAGGGTTAGGGTTAGGGTTAGGGTTACCCTCTAAATGTAGTGAACAAAGCTGGCCAGGACTACATCTTAGTTTATCTTCCTTGGCTTAGGGTTAGGGTTAGGGTTAGGGTTAGGGTTAGGGTTAGCTGCACCAGCTGACCAGGACTACATCTTAGTTTATCTTCCTTGGCTTAGGGTTAGGGTTAGGGTTAGGACTACATCTTAGTTTATCTTCCTTGGCTTAGGGTTAGGGTTAGGGTTAGGGTTAGGACTACATCTTAGTTTATCTTCCTTGGCTTAGAATGCACCGTTTCCAAGTAGGAGGCGGCCGTCCGATCTCTGATTACAGACTGCAGCGTGTGATTGAGTGTGGTAGCTGTGGTGGTGATGGTGTGTGTGTGTGTGTGTGTGTGTGTGTGTGTGTGTGTGTGTGTGTGTGTGTGTGTGCGTGTGTGTGTGTGTGTGTGTGTGTATGCGCAGGGCTGCACTGTGTTATGTGCTCGGTGTGTGTGTTATGTGCTCAATGTGTGTGTGTGTGTGTGTGTGTGTGTGTGTGTGTGTGTGTGTGTGTGTGTGTGCAATGGGAATCCTGGAGGCCGGCCAGAACAAACATGAAGCTGCCATATATGGAGCTCGTCTGGAGTAAAGCAACTGTCTGGGTCCTTCTGGGACCGGGAGAGAACGAGAGAAGGGAGGAAGAAGAGGAAGTGGAATGAGAGAGAGCGTGAAAGAACATGACTTTGTGTGTGTGTGCGTGTGTGTGTGTGTGTGTGTGTGTGTGTGTGTGTGTGTGTGTCTCCCAGAGAGAGCAATAAAGGGAATGAGTGCATATGGGGAAAATGTCCGTAGTGAGTTTGCAAAGGGTGGGTGCAGGGGATTGCAGAGAAACAGAACCTCACGCTCACTTTGTTGTATTTTGTCTTTCTTTAAAGAAGGAAGTCTTTCTCACCTTTGCCCCGTATTTCCTTTCACTCCCCGCCCCCCTCTCTCCTTTCCCATTGGCTGCAGGTGTCAAAAACTGGCACCTGATTGGCCACCTGCAGCCCGAGACCTCCTATGACATCAAGATGCAGTGTTTCAACGACGGGGGCGAGAGTGAATTCAGCAACGTCATGATCTGCGAGACGAAAGGTGAGAAAGGCCGCTGTCAGCATTTCAGACCGCCTGACCGAGGAAGTGAGTCAGGCACAGAACCAACCAACCTGCCACTTGGAATCCTCTGCCCGGGCGTGTTGATACCGTCAGGACCCTGACTTTAATGACAGGCGTGATAGCAGCAATTACAGAAGGTTTAAATGGAACTGCCAGGTTTTATGGGCCGCCCACAACAATGGGTGTCATTGTGGAGTCAGTCAGACAGACAGACAGACAGACAGACAGACAGACAGACAGACAGACAGACAGACAGACAGACAGACAGACAGACAGACAGACAGACAGACAGACAGACAGACAGACAGACAGACAGACAGACAGACAGACAGACAGACAAATAGACCGTCAGTCAGTCAGTCAGTCAGTCAATCTTATTGTTGTCTAACGTTGCTACTCCTTTGGTATATTAAAACATACTGGTTTCAAGTCATCATCAGGATGTAAACGGAGATATAAATCAAACAAACAAAATGATAATACATTTATGTATGGAGTTTATTGGCGATCCTAGCAAAATACTCTGCCAACACACGTTATCATTTCAATGTCATTTTTTGGGGGGTGTGACACGAACAATATTGTAAAATGTTTCCGTGAAAAGGTGTTTGTATCTTCTCCGTGGCAGTGCGCCAGCTCCCGGGCGTCCCCAGCCAGCACCCGGTCACCCCCCCGGGCCCATACCCCCCGGACCCCCCTAGCTCCCCTGGGGGACTCCTCTACCTGATCGTGGGCTGCGTGCTGGGGGTCATGGTGCTGACCCTGCTGGCCCTCATCGCTATCTGTCTGTGGAGGAACCGCCAGCAGGACGCCATGGATAGTGAGTTTGCCCCAGGGAGGGGAGGGGGGGGGGGGGGGAGGGTTTACCTGGACGAAGCCAGGAGGCGCTTTACAGCACACACGTTATTAAACTGTGATCAATTTTATCGCTCAGTCTCTCTCCTTTCTCTCTCTCTCTCTCTCTCTCTCTCTCTCTCTCTCTCTCTCTCTCTCTCTCTCTCTCTCTCTCTCTCTCTCTCTCTCTCTCTCTCTCTCTCTCTCTCTGTCTCCATCTCTTTCTCAATCGCTCACCTTCTCCAACGATCCCCTCTGTGCTGCCTCCGTCTCTACCTCCCTCCCCTCTCCTCCTCCTCCTCCTCCTCTAACGGTTTCCCTTCTTCTTCCCCAGAATACGACCCCCCAGGCTACCTGTACCAGCCGGCGGAGATGAACGGCCACGTCCTGGACTACACCACCCTGCCCGGCTCCAGCCGCCTCAACGGGGGCCCCCAC
>CM030175.1:4672328-4677328 GCA_017639675.1 Aplochiton taeniatus
AACGACTCCCAAAGAGTGTCCACGATGATCCCTATGAACCGCGGGTATCAGGAGTAGACAGAGGGCGGGGGGGCGGGGGGGGGGGCACAACGGAGAGGAAATGGCGCTGGCTCGGCGGGAGAAAAAACAGGAGAGGCTGGATGGGAAGGGGGGGGGGGGGGGGGCTATATTACGGGAGGAGAGCTGTTGACGGACACACACACACACACACACACACACACAGGGTCGTCTCTCTCCCTCCTCTCCATCTCCCACGTCTCGTCATTCGCCGCTGTCCTCCTGGATCCTGGCCTTCGCCCTCTCCCCAAGCAGGCAAGGCCAGGGCCTTTCATTAGGAGGAGCTCCCGGGAACAAGGCCTGGCATTGTCCGCCTTGGAATTCCTGTCCTTTACTGGCGAAGGCAACCTGTTAACGCCGGTGTGTCCCCCATCCCCCCGTTGAGACTCTCCTCCACTCCATCTCTCCTCCCACTGGTCCTCTTTTTCCATCCATTCATCTGTCCATCCATCCGTCTTACCGTCCGTCCGTCCGTCCGTCCGTCCGTCCATCCATCCATATATCCAGCACTGAATGAATGTTGTACCTGGAGTATGAATCTGACTGCGTGGGTGTTTTGTTAACTGACCCAATTTAGCCCAGTCATTTACACAGTCATTTACACAGTCATTTACACAGACATTTACACAGTCATTTACACAGTCATTTACACAGACATTTACACAGACATTTACACAGTCATTTACACAGACATTTACACAGTCATTTACACAGTCATTTAGCCCAGACATTTACACAGTCATTTACACAGTCATTTAGCCCAGTCATTTACACAGACATTTAGCCCAGTCATTTACACAGACATTTTCACTGTCCAAATGTAACGGACACCGACCAGTATAAACTCGCCATCATCGGTATAAATACAATCGCTTGACCGTGTGAAGAGGTACCTTTTCCCACGGCCGAGCGGTTAAGGACGCTGACCCCAGTGCTGGCGAGCCCAGCGAGACCCCTGGTTGGATCCCAGGTAGCTACAAACGGGGGGAAGCGTGAGTTCTCGCTAGCAGGGGGGTCAAAAAGTCAAGACCCAGCGAATCAGGACCGTTACACATACTTCCAAACACTGGCGTTTGCAAAATAGAAGGTTTTATTTCAAAAGCAACAGAATGTCCAAAGAGAACAAACAGGAAGTGCTAGTGATACCTTCCATTGTGACATCATCACTCTCCATGCTTTCAAGGGTGTGTTTATCAAGGATACACGTCTTACAGCAAATGGCATATGCTCTACCTAATACACTTAGCATTAAGAGGCTATTCCATTATTCTAAATCGTATGCTTTTAAGTCTTACATGTCTTACGTTAGACTTCCCACATTCTGATAAAATCTTTTAAGTAACTGCCCCTTTAACAGATATGTCTGATTCTATTATTTATGTATTTCTTAGGGACGTGTTTCATGGTTATTGATTATCTTCTCTTTAACTGTTGGCACCCTAACATGAATGAGGGCGCTTTTTAATCACGAGGGAATAACTTAAGGTGGGTTTTATTGGGTGTGTTTGCTTTCTGTCTCAACTCTCTGTTATTTTAAGTTGACCGAAAAAAGAAGAAAACTGCTTGAATTGGATTCGGAATGGAAATACTTGTGGCTGCAAACAGTTTGGTCAATTTTGGGATGGTTGGAAATGCTACAGATATGCCACAATAGGGCAGAGAGAATAACCATGATCTGAAATAACAACTACTAGCACGGTCAAAAGGAAAATTAGATCCATGAGTAGAACTGACTTCACTATTAGATGTTATGGAAAGAGACGTTCCAGTTGGCAAAAAAAAAGTATGACTGTCATTGAAAACCGCCATTTAAAACGATCCACATGGTTTCATCGACCTAACATTACAACTTTCACACGAATCATGTCAAAGCACATTTAACATAAGAACACGAATGTGATATGTCTGTAGTTTATCAAAAACACACCAAAGTAATTTGAGAGTTTAAAACCAGCCCGTACTAGGTCTGAACAGCCATTCTTGTTTCAAAATATGCATGCCTTTCTCAATTATAGTAAGTATACCCATCACCCATTTTGATAAATCTTGCCATGGTGAGAACACAAATGTAAAGCTTATATGCCACTTATATCCAACTCGCCACAGAGGTCCTCTCACGCAGACTAAAGAAAAGGAAAAGCTACAAAACACTTTTATTTTGTACCCACTGTCTCTCCTTTCTGCGATAATCAGAAAAGTTGACAACTAAACAACACACACACACACACACACACACACACACAAAAGGATCTCCTCAGTCTCCGTGGACGACCAGCTGTGTGTGGTAGAAGGTAATCCGGGCTCCTTCGTCGGCGTCGTAGAGCGCCTGGCAGGTGTACGTGCCCTCAGCCTCCCGGGAGACCTGCTCCAGCCGCAGGGCGGAGGCATTGGCCGCCACGCTGACGCGACCCAGCCGGTCGGACGGCGGCTGGACCTTGGGGCCCTGGCCGTAGTTGTAGGCCAGGGCCACGTTGCCCTGGGAGCCCGCCCGGGTGAAGCCCCAGATGAAAATGGTGGGCAGGACGGGGCCGCACTCCAGGGTGATGGTGCCGCCCACACTGCCGTTGGCCTGCAGGCGGATGTACTCCACCTCGTCCGGATCCAGGATCTCCATTGCTGGAAGAATGCGGGAGAGAGAAAGAGGGGTTCGATTTGATAAGTCAAGGCATATCTAACACCCCCCGTGGATTCATAAGGATGTCAGATTCATACCTAATGGGACGTTTTTTTTGGGTGCGTATTTTTCACGTTTCACTGCCTGGCATACAAGGAAGGACTGCGTGAGTTTTCCAACAGAGCAATTGCTACAACATTACTATTGTTTTGGTAGCGGAAAGTCTTGCAAAAAAGCTTTTACCATATTCTAGGACAAACCAGCTTCCATAGTTAAAGCTTGGTATCTGCTCTCATGTTTAATATTAACAGTCCTTTGTGCTGCCTCAACCACACTTTATTGCGACTCTTGATGTGAGCAAAACTCATATAAGAACCATAAATAATAATTGGAAATGGCCGATCGTGGCTTAAATGGAACCCACTCATTGTGGTGTATCTCCTCATGGTTGGGATCAGAGTATTTGGCCTTTGCTCTTCTCTTCTAATGGCTAATGCTTTGTTTTGTTTAATACATGAATACTTCAATAAACAAATGACCAAGCTCACTCTCTGCCTCCAAATTAGCACGCTTTTAAGTTTATAAAATGATCACTCTTTTTGTAAATCTGCAAGTCGAATTTGCCTGGCCCCTTATCTGACTGTCAACCTGTGTTAGAATAGCTGACACGAAATCCTCTGCAGCACTACAAAATCGATATTCTTTTTTTGATCTCCTTGAAAGTCCATTAGCTCCTTACCTTGCAGGGTGAGGATGAGGCAGCAGAGAAGCAGACAGTTACCAGGAATCCTCTTCAGGGTCCCCATTGTGATCGAACAGCAGTTTGGGGAGGAGGTGCAGACAGCAAACTATTTAGAGCATGGCGGAGTGGGATAAAAACACTGTCTCCTTTTCCAGTTTCCTCACTGGCATACACACTCAGAGAGAGAGAGAGAGAGAGAGAGAGAGAGAGAGAGAGAGAGAGAGAGAGAGAGAGAGAGAGAGAGAGAGAGAGAGAGAGAGAGAGAGAGAGGCTGAGCTAGGGGAAAGGGACAGGGTATTCTTTCAAACTACATCTGATTCACATTGAATTATTCATCAATGCTTCAACCTCCCCTGTGAGCCTTCACATATTCTCCCACTCTCTCTCTCTCTCTATTCTCTTTTGGATCAAATCTTTTAAATAGAGAGAGAGAGAGAGAGAGAGAGAGAGAGAGAGAGAGAGAGAGAGAGAGAGCAACAGAGAGAGAGAGAGAGAGAGAGCAACAGAGAGAAAGAATGAGAGCAGCAGGGAGAAATAAAGAGAGAGAGAGAGAGAGGAGAGGAGGAGGAGGGAAGGGAGAGAGAGGTGTAGGGTGCCCGGGCCAGTGCCACAGCCTCATCTATTATTGATCAGACTTGAAGCGATAGCCTTTTTTACAAATGTCATCAGTCCCGTGCGGGATATGAATCCCCCGCACAGGAGGAGGAGGAGCCGGGGATCACGAGAGAGGATTCGCCGGCGACACACGCACGACTGCCCCCAGGCAAATTGCCATTGGCTCAGAAGAGACGGCAATCGACACCTGGTCTTTGTACCTCCATCTCGGAGGCCGTCCCCGGGCCGTGGCTGAGTCGACGGCCCAGAGTCCCTTACCGTCCGAGTGGATCTGTATGACTCGCGGAGTGTGGCGAGTCCGCACTCATCCTGAAATATGCATGAGCGGGTTTAAATATTCACTTAGGAGCAGAACTCGTCTCACAGTGCTCATTATCCCGTTGTCATTGAGATGCTTTCCCAGAGGTGAGTTACTCCAATAGCAGCCAAGTTTAAATGTTGCTTTAGTGGTTTTGAAACCCCAGTTACGTATGGAATTGCCCTGGTAAAGACGTGCCCATCTCCTATCGCACGCTGTCCCTCTGCGATTACTCACCTGCTCAAAAGTAGCTCGCGTAATCGGTCGATTTTTTTGGTGCCGTTTTTTTTCAAAACAATTAAAACTGAATCCGTGTCCGGGAAGCTGTCTTTGCTGTAAATGAGGTGTCATCCATAATGCAACGCCTCCAGTATAAACTCTCCCTGCTCCCCATGCCTGTTGCGCCCACTGTGACTCTGGTGGTGTAATGGAGGGCCCCCACTTGGCACTGTGCTGCATTGCGGTGAAGCCTCTGAACCTGCACTCGCTGGAGGCATGCACACACACACACACACACACTCAGACCCAGGACCAGCCTCCAATTAACCAGGACTCGGTTAGCGGAAGTGGAGGGCTGCATTTAGAACAGCGCTGAAAGACAGGCAGAATGATGTAATAAAAGTCTATCCTAAAACGACATGGTTTCTGAGGCCAGGGAAGCAACGGGTGTTGAA
>CM030175.1:4682328-4697328 GCA_017639675.1 Aplochiton taeniatus
TTTCCGAACACTAGGCCGAGTGGGGAGGACGGGAAAGACGACAGGGGGAGAAAATTTTAAGGAATTTTAGCATTACGTTATTTTTTTGATTTTTTTTTTAAACAAACTTGAAGCCTGGAGTGCCTCCCCCATCTGGAAGCTGTACAGGCCATGTCTGAAAGATAAAAACGATATGAATCGCCCCTGGCAACCCAGATATCCAATCTGGGATCAATTACAGAGAAAGGGGTTTGGAGAGCAAAGGGGGAGGCTTGGGGAGACACTACGAAGAGATTCTGTATCGTGGTTTTGGCCTGGTACACACTTACACACTCACACACACACACACACACACACACACACACACACACACACACACACACACACACACACACACACACGCACACACACACACACACACACACACACTCCAAAAACCAAAACACACACACGTTAAACAAACTGGGTTCTGTGACCTGCAGCCTGCACCCAGCAGAGTGTCTGGTGTCTGTGCATGGATTGGCTGAGCCTGCATAGTGGCTGCAGCAGTGTGTCCCTGCCCCTCCTGGAAGGCCTGCCTTTAACAACCCACTGATGAGAGTTCCAGACCAGGCCACTCTGTCATGGGGCTTTGGGCTCCACTGTGATTTCTTACTGGGATCGATGGCTTTCTCTCTTCGCCCTTTGGCTCTACAGCCCTGCAAACAGGAACGGCTAATTCGGATCCCAAGCAGGATAGGATTAACCTTCGACCTCCTGTTAGAAATCAAGTTCTGAGGCCCACTATGTTGTCTCTCTGTGACATTTATATTGCAAAATGTAATTCATGTTACATGACAGACATCTGCTCTGCAGTCTCAACAAACTGCATTGTGGGATATTTTAAGGGAGAGGGGGGGCAATTTTGGAATGGATACGAAGAGCACCAAGTCAAAATGGAGCAAAATCACGAGAGGAGGATGGAGGAGACACAAAGGGGTTTAATGGGATCCAGATTGTTTGGAGCACTCGTTGTTTTAGAGGGGGGGAATCGCTGCCATAACTACGCTCACTGTGTTTTTAACAGATCTGAGAAGGGGCGCCCAGAGTTTTACCAAACGACAGTAACTTCAGCGACACCTCACGCCAGGGCCTCTTAACCTTTTATTTTAGGGGCAACTCATTCACAAACAGTGCAAATTCTAACTGCGTGGCCCTATAAAAACTCATGCAGACGTATTGCTACTCTTCCCCCTGCCACTTTCAAACGAAAACAAACACCCACACTTCCAGTCGGATGTAACACATCATTGTTAAGTAGTGGTATTTCAAATTAAATTGTGAAGAAAGGGTTAGGGCATCAGACACAAAGTCTACAATTTCAGGTAAAGCTTTAGATACGTATTATTTAGGCCTCTTCAACCTTTTAATAGTTGTGTGAATTAATCAGATTATCATTATTTAATTTATTTGTACACGGTTAACCGGCTGAGACTATGTCTAAAATTGAAATCTGAAATGGGAATCAATGCGTTCAAAAAAGCATCGTCAGTACAAAATAACAAAACAAAATGATACTAAACACAAACGGTAATCCTTAAATTCTTAGTGTTGTCAGGCAAAATGTGCCTCAGTGCAGGTGAAGGATGACCCTACTCTGACCTTTCCAGCATTGCCCTGTTTAAGGCAGATATATAAATTACAAAAGAAGAAGAAAATGAAATGCAATAAATAAACAAAAATGTGTTACAATATTAACAATACAGTACAGTATTTTCAGCATTTTTTTTTTATATTATCAGAGTTTCAACCAAAACATGTACACTCTTAAACCCCCGATATCCTCCAATAAAATTGTATTTTTGAGAATGGTTTTAGAAAAAGTTCCAAAGTAAAAAACTGTAGATATTATGTGTCATATTGCAAAGTCAAAAAAGCAATCCTCACTTTTCCACTTTATGGTTAATTTGAAACTTGCTTTGAATGTATGGAGTTATATATTTGACCATATGTTGGACTACAGTATCAGAACGTTATGATAGGGACTATTCCAACATTACTAAGTGTCAAAATAAATTGAATACAAGAATATTAAACGAAATATATTTTACTTTGGAATATTCATTTTAATGTATTCAAAACTGTGTTGTAGAGAAATGTATCTGTAGACGTTTTAGAACTCAACAGTAAGACTCTACCGCCACCTGGTGGACATTTCTGTACAACCAGCATTTTTGTGTGCAGCACACTGTTGATGTTCTCCCTTCTCTCTGAGAATGTCTTCAGATTAAATAATCCTAGTATAAAAAAAACACAGTGACTATAGTTTTGCTACAAAATAAGGATAATTAATTTGTATTATGTCAGCCATGTCTAAGAATAAAAAACATGAAACTCTGGTTATTCACAATTGGCACAAAACAAGATTACTTTCTAGTTGGTTGAAAAAAAACGATTCAACAAAAAAAATAGGTGTTTCACAAAACACACAACTCTAATTAGCCCTGCCTGTAAAAAGCACAAGTACATTTCCCACAGAACTGCACCCTGAAAATGCTCCATCTGTACTAGCTTGGGCATGTTAACACACAGGTTGAAAATGGTGCCGTTTTACCTCTCTCCTGTCTAAGCCCTTTGTGTGTGATTGTGTGTGTGTGTGTGTGTGTGTGTGTGTGTGTGTGTGTGTGTGTGTGTGTGTGTGTGTGCGATAGAGAGAGCGAGAGAGAGAGAGAGAAACAGTGAAGGCTTGTTTGAAAAAGGAAGAAATCGTGGAACGATAGTGTCATTTCAAGATCTGTTTTGTATGTGCCTTATGTATGTGAGTGTAGGTGTGTGGGCTTTTGTGTGTGCGGGTGTGTGAACGTGTACACACATCTTCAGTGCTTGAATGCAAACGTGTGGGTGTGTGCCCATCCAGAAACACTGAGTTCTTGGGTCACTGTGTGCTCTGATGAGGTGGTGCTGGACAAGTGTGTTTTGCTGACTTCCTTCACTACACACACAATGGCAGGGGTATTGTTGTCACCACGGAAACCATTAGTTGCTTGGCAACACACATATCATCTCCAGCCGACTCTTCAAATCGCATCTAATGATGGGATTTCAGCAGCTTGTTGAAACAGGATGACGGAGGACAGAAAAGTAGCCGTGCTTTACTGGAGACAATCCTCCATCGAGAGACAGGTGTCCACACAAGGCAAACATGATGATGTCACGTACAAAGCTCTACTGTTGAACCAATCATTGTTGAACTAATCAACTGATAATGCCTCTGTATTCTTAGGTCAGGCAAATCAGCAGTTCCAAGGAGGAAATAGATAATATGCGACTATGACAACAGAACTCCATAAGCTTTAGGTTGCACCTGATCGAATGGATCTTGCTTCCAGCCTCATTCATTCACAGCATAGACAAAACAAATGTAAGAATCTAAGGTTATTCGAAAATATTTGTTAAGTTATTGTTGTTTTATTATTAAAAAAAAATTGCCATTAAAATGAAATGATATTTCAATTGGCCTCCGTCTGTTTAAAGAAAATACTTTTCAGTTAAAGTTAGTTTTTTACATTCATTGCTTTGGGCTTTTCACGTTTGGCTCAAATGAGTATTTATCCTCGTCGTCTTCTGTTAGTTGTAGCCATCTCCTTGTCCCTCTGCCTTATCATTCCTTGCAGTTCCGTCACACTCTCTGAGGGTAAACCAATTTACATTCTTGTTTTGCTCTTCAGATCCATGCCAGTTTCCATGACAACATAGCTTTCACCCCCCCACCCCTCTCACTCTCTCTCTCTCTCTCTACCTTTGGATCTCTCCTTCCCCACAGTTTTCTGCCTCTGTTCTCTTGACCTTCCTCGTCTGTCTCGTTTTCTTTCTCCTCAAATCTCACCGGCCCCTCCCTCACAACCCTCTCACAATTTCTTCCCCTAATGGATGTCATTCCTCTGCCTGGCACATACCGGCACAGCACAATGCATGCCAATACAATACCTCGAGGTAACATTATTACTATTGTAATAGTGGCATGATCCACTATGCGAATAATCACATGAAATGTAATCAGTGTGAAGCACGTATTGCATCTGCAGCCGCATCTCGTAGAGTTGGTCTATGCCGAGCCCCCAGTGCTCAGCTTAACAACATAATGATGACCAAAAATACCTATCACCAGCAACTCATTAAGTTATCATTTGAGAATGTGTTGTATGGACTCCACCTCACAATGACATTTTCTCTTTCTTGTCTGCCGTATTAATAGCAAGGCAGCCCTTGAGCTGTTAATCCCCTTACCATCATCTTTATCTTCTTGATATAGTCAGTATGTTCCTTTTGTGCTCCCCTTTCACAGAGTCTGCATCCCTCAAGGCATGACCCTGGGGAGTGTAGCAGAGCCTCCATTTTGGTCTGGATAGACAGAACTAATGTTTAAATTTAGACATACATGTATGTCTGGGCATTTTTTATTATTTCCATTTATTCGTGTACTTTTGTTTGCATCTTTTCTGTCAGCTCTACCTTTACTCCTTTCCTTTTCTGACTGTCGACTATCACACATGCTACAAGTCCTGGAATGCCAACTTTCTTCCAAACATGATGATGTAACCGTTCCAACTGTTATGTTAAAGAGTTTGAATATGTTTTACAGCCCAGAGGTTTATTCATCTGTGTGATGTCTGGCTCAAGGCGTTACCATGCCAATTACGTTGGTGGTGGAGGGGGTCCTGGTGCTTGTAGTCCTTAGTACAGCGGGACGAGCTGCCATCTTGACCGTGTGGTGGTTTACACTACCAGGGAGGCAGTTTGTGGTGGAGTTGTCTGTGTGGCTATTTGAGATGCAAATCATTATAGATCCCACTATTATAGTGTGTTACCGCTTGACAAAACTGATTAATGGCATGCATAATCCAAATACGTCTTCCCACCAAAGGACAAACGGTTGAATAGGTGGATAGAGGAGCCGCCCTTGCCGATGGTGTTCAGTCAAAGAGAAAACCTCGTTGCATCAACTATTCCCTCAGAGGGGTTGCAGATGCATAGGAAAGGCATGTAAAAAATAAGGTGTTTTTAAGATTCCCAAAATGGAGAAATGACACAGATACCCCTTTTGTACCGTTTCGAATGAGTTTATCTCAAAGTCAAAGTCAAAGTCAAAGTAGCTTTATTGTCAATTTATTCACATGTCGAGACATACAAAGGAATCAAAAAGACGTTTCCCACACTCTTGCGGTGAACATATAAAGTGCACATTCAAAACACAGATAAGACATATATACTAAAGCTAAAGATGGCCAATAAAATTATATATAAAAAAAATATGCAGAAATGTATAGTCTACAATGTATTGCTAGGGGTAGCAGCATATGTTACTGTAAGTTTGGTTGTAGTATGTATAAGTTATGTATAAGTTAGGTTAGCAGCATAAGTTGATGTATAAGTTATGGTTGTGGTAGTGCAGAACTACCAGTGCAAAACGGCAATATGTTAAAGGCAGCAAAAACATCCAGTATGATGTGTACAGGCAGACAGTGCAAGTAGGACAGTAAGGACAGCCAATTTCCAGTCAGTTTGGTAAATGGCGAGTCTATGTGTAAAGTCCCCACGAAAACCAAAGGGGTATTCCATGTAACAATCCAAGTTCCCTTTATAGACGTATCCTCTGAGTGTGTGTGAGGGTTCTTCAGAAGTTCACCTGAGGGTAACTCGCCTTGTTCTAAACCCCTTACCACCAGGGGGAGTCCTGGAAGGATGAAAAAAGTTGTGTTAAGGTTACATTTCTGTACCGTCCTGTAAAGGTACAAAATTCTCCCAGAAGTACAGAAAAGGCCATTGAAGGTATAAAACGTGAAGGTTCAAAGGTGTCCCCCTTTCGAAAGGTACAGCACTGTACTCCAAAGGGGTACTGCCACAGAGACAAAGGTTTGTACCTTTTAAGGTACTGAGCTGTACCATTTTTTTCTGAGTGTAACCAGGGATTGAACCTCATATTCGTCTATTGACTTTCTTTAAATATCTGTCTACTTACTTTATTGTCAAAGCACACTCTCAGAGATCACTTCTCCACTAATAAAAATGTAAGGCCATAAAGAGAGGGAAAAGAGGGAATTAGTAGACAAAATGTAGACCTTGATTTAAGCCCCTGAAAAGTTGCATATTTAGTTTAGTCAATGACAGGCAGCAGGTTTATATGATCATAGACATGAATTACATTAATATGTAGCCATTTGAAAATAATAAAATAATTTAAAAAAAATCAGTTTACATGACACTTTTCTGAAACACTTCACATGTTAAAACAGTACACATGGCAACAAAGAAGAGGGTGAAAATACAAAAAGCAACATCAGTTCAAATTAAGTTAGGGATAAACAAAATAAAAAAACAGTAAGGACAAAATATCAGTTGGAGGGTTGAACAGGTTATTAATCACAGAGTTCCTTAAGGATAGGCTGGAGTGAAAAGATAGGTATTCAGAAGGTGACTCTGGCCCTTAAAATACATAACGGTTTTACCTCGTGTGCTACTCAGTCATAGTCTTACTTGTCTGGTCTGAGGAGTTTAGAATTGCAGAGGGACATTCTACATTCTATGGGCAGTTAAGGGAGATGGTTTTGGAGAAGGAATTTTAAGTTTAAAAGAAGTGAGAAAGATAACAAAACAAAACAGAAAGATAATTAAGGATATTACTTTAGAGGAGTGAATAGACCTGTTCTATGTGGTGTGTGAAAATGGTACCAGTTTACTGAGACACAGAACACTACGGGCTATAATAGTCAGTGTTGACCAGAGTAAGTTTGAGTCTAAATTGTGGGGTTGGACAGCAGCTGAGGCCATATGTCACAGTCAGCTGTCCAGGAACAAATACCAAGAGTATGGTAAGAGGGGGTAGTTTGGCTGCCAAGGTGCCTGCCTGTCTTTATGGTTGATAACCTACACTATTTGTTTGGTAACTGCTGTCTGAGCTCATGGATTCAAGGCATATTTGGTATGGACAATGGGCAGCTGTTCTTCTTCCTCTTGTTCTTGTAAAAAACAATAAAAGGACACAGTAAACTATTTAATGGGGCACACATATCTACATTATAACAATCGTCATCATTAACAACAACATTCACGTCATTAAATAATGATGCTGCTCAGAGAATACAAATAAACGAGCTTCAGTCTACTTAGTCACATAAGTATATGCTTCAATGTCAAATTCTCTGATGGGCATGAGCCAGTCAGTCCATATCGGAGGAAGATTTCAGTGATGGTGATCATTGAATCGAATGACATACGGATGCCGAGTGGCCACACCAACAGTAATTGCAAGTGACTGGTTGTGATGTGCTGTTGACTCGCTCTATCAAATGCAACGTCATGCCCTTCCACATCTTGCATAGTGGAGTCATGAACCGCTGTCTGCAAGGGGACTCGTCCTCCGTTTTAAGCTCCAAACTTAAACCTGAGAACGTCGCATTGTTTATTACTGGCTATACACGACCAGCGTGAAATTGCACTAGGTTCTTCTTGATTACATTTGGGACGATCGTGCGCAGTGGTACGGAAAACGGAGCAAGCAGTGGCGGACACTTCTGGGAATGTCGACTGGCCGTTACTCCTGACATCGGCCGCTTCCTCAGACACCAGCGAAATGGGGTAACGCTACAGAGCTTTTCTAAACAATGTCATTGTAGCTAGGGACATACCTATGAGCTATTTTCTATATGAAATAACTTCATATTCTTTGCAGTATCTGAGTCTATATTGCTAACTGATAATACAAAGTTCATATCCCGTTAGCGAACATGGGTTTGCAATGCATGCAGATGTTTGCTAACACGCTACGGCAACGTCAGCTGAGCTCGCTGGCTTTTTGTGTTAGCATGCTAATTGCTAGGTAGCTTGCTATCGGGCTAAAGTGATATCATACGCACACTGGTGAGCTCTGAGGTTGACATCAGGCCCTTCTCCATGTGACTCCTTTAATTCGCAGAACAGCATGTGAATGAAAGGCTTGTTTTCCCGACTTTTATATTGACTACTTTTAGCATCGTAAGTCCAGGTGTCTTGCCAGAGGTTTAAGCAATGCCAAACTGTTGTTGGGCTGCTCAGATATATACGCTCGAGCTTACCAGTTATTTCACCAGCACTTTTATTTGCCACTTAAATGGCCATGCCATCGGCAGCAGCGGCACGTGAAGAAATTTGCGTCTCTGCTTAGCTTTAGGTATTGTCACAGCTACTATACTTGAATGTTATCCAACTATTCATGATTTGGGAAAACACTAGATCAGACAGGTAGAGTCTAGATACAGACGGGCAGCTGCCCCAGAGCAGCATTCAACTTTAAAAAGAGTAGCCAGCTCTACCAGTCTCAGCTCATCCAGTGGCTTGGTGGGAGGCTTATTTCTCCTCGGAGGGTGCCCTTAAAAGAGGAATTTAGACAAATCTTTTCATGTGTTTTTAGATCACTAGGAACACAAGCATACAGCCATGGTGTGAGGAACATTATTTGAATGAAGGGACTAGGCTACTAGTAGTACTACAGGACTAGATCATTCCCGTTTTAACAATACTGAAGTGAAATGTTGCCCTTGGTGATGATTGTCATATGCCCAGTGATGATGGATACCTAATTGAGCCTGTTGGACTTAGTGTGTTATGTTTTGCTGCACTTTGGCCCAGTAGTAACAGTCTCTCTACCAGTGAGTTAATTGTGTGTGTGAGTGAGTGAGTGAGTGTGTGAATGTGTTTGTGTGTGTATCCAGTGAGCTCTATATATAGCCCTGAACACTGTGAACAGAGCTTGCAACTTGATCCGAATTGTCTTGGAGGGCTGCAGCCTGCTGCTGCAAGCTCCTTAGTTAGGTTAAGATTGCTAAGTGTGTAGTCTATTGCTTATACAGACAGACACTTCTATTGGTGATGGATTACGGTAGAAGTCTAGTTTAAGTGCCGTAGTACTGGTCTGACACCTTAACAAGGCAGCATTGATCAAGGCATGTGGCATTATGACCTAGTCTCGACAACTGCCACACATTTAAAACAAACAAGCGAACAATGTTTGTCACGGCTAGGCCGCAGAACAGGCTAGTCAATACTGACAGTGATAAGGTGACACAGTATGGCGTTACTACGTTTCGACCAGACCGCGCATGTTGGCCAGTCTCTTTAGAGAAGTGAAAATTGATAGGCCAGGCCTACCGATTCTATAATTAAAAGCCTTTAGTCAATGACATCAAAACAGTAACCCCGAAAGAATGCAAAATAACCTAAATGAGTCATTGACTTACTGTCTACACAAAGCTTAGCTAGACTGAATTTTTCACTGGCTAGTGCAGGGGCACCAGATCTAGACACTCCTTCCTTGGTGTAAAACTGTCAGCTCACACTGCTGACGTACAGCAATAAATGAAAGTCCCTGACCTGTTTCTTGTACAGAATGATCATTGATTTGAGTGAATACAGTAGCCTAATGCTAAGCATTCACAGGAGAACGTCTCGGTGCAAATCGTTGAATTGGAATAGAGAAGAATGGCCTTGCCGATTCAAACCGAGTCACCCCAGTGGCTTTTTAAAAATTGTTATTTTTTTTGTCCATCAAACAAAGCCGACAGGAACTGAAAGTGCTTTACGTTGCCCTGGACAACAAGCGTGCTAGTCAACATTGGGTCCGATATCTTTTGGTGTTTTGGCCCGTTATGGTGTGGAACCAGGCCTCTTTGTCCACTCTAGCCATTTTAATTCTATAGTGCAAACTGAAGCAGATTTGATGAGCTGCTGACAAAGTGTTATCCGGTGAGGTGATCTGAGAGCTTAGGTAGGGGGTGGGTTACAAGCAGTGCTGCTTAGGCGAGCTATGAAAGAATAATGTGACATTGAGAACATTTCCACAAGGTAGATTGGGCCGGAGACACCCACGCACACATGGTGAAAACATGATGGCTTCAGCTTGAGGTGGTGGCGGAGGCTTCTTTTTTTATTGTTATAATATTTTTTTTTAAGCTTTTACTCTAATTTCTCGGATCGGATTGTGTCATTATTAGCGACATTTTTGTGTGTGTGTGTGTGTGTGTGTGTGTGTGTGTGTGGCAGAAGGACTCTCTCTCTCTCTTTCCCTCTCACTCTCAATGTGAATAGCCTGACTGTTCAGTATAGACCTGGTGCTCTTACCCTAGACAGAATGGCCTTCTCTGTCCATCCGTTTTTCACTTCTCCCTTTTCCAACTCCTTCTGTGTCAAACTGTCTCCCTTCTGTCTGTACTGCGGCCGCAATTTTGCCCTTTTTTTCTCCTTGCTCCAGTTGGCTCCCCTCCCAGAATGTGTTGGAAAAGATACAAACCTTGACCCTGTGTGCAGAACGAGCCCGTCTCTCCCACCCTCCCATCCCAGAGTAAAGGCAAAACCAGGCAGGAGGCCTAGCTAGGTGACTCTGGTTCCTTTAAACTTCATCTTTAGTTTGCCTCTTTCTTTCTTTTTTTTTCCCTCTGCAAGCACGCCTGACTTTACCTATAGGCTAGCTCTGCAGAATCAGTGCAGATATGGTTTCAATCAGTCGTCAGTAAGGCCATATCCAGGAGAAGAATCCAACGTCTTATGCAGCGGTGAACCGTTGTCGTGGTGAGTTTAGCCTGGCCTATAGCAGAGCAGAGCAAGATTGTGATTTGTCATTTGCAGTTAGAGCTATGCTGATACTGTACATATACTTCTTTATGTCTTGACCAGTCGCACATTTAAATAGTGTCTTTTTTTGCTTACTATTTCCTTCAATCAGCAGCTTTAGATATATTTTTTTCCATCTCTCAAGTTATCTTTGTACTTTTACCTAAAACAAGACCGTGATTAGAATGTATTTCCATCATTATTGAGGTTTCATAGAACTAGAAATACATTGGCACTGAATCAATGATGGCTCTTTTTGACCGTTGCAATTTGCCGAAGCATTCTTTCTTTAGCCCCCTCCCAACACTATTCACAGCCACACTCTCCTTCTCATCTCCTACCGGTTAGCCTATATTTACTCAGTCCTATGTCATGTTTTGTTGCCACAGCAACCTGCATTCTCCCCCCCACCCCCCCACCATACCCCGAAGAGAGTTGATTTCTTGGCTGTCACCTGCGTGCTGTCCCACAATGCACTGCACTTCACCCCCAACACTCACTGCGAGAGCAGACTGTTGGGAGTGGATGATTCAGAGTGAGAACAGCCACACGGCAGCAGCAGCAGCAGCAGCAGCTCCGAGTCGACAAAACGCACAAACTGTTTGCTGCCAAGGCACCCTGGGGTCTCCACTTTCATTAGCATTAACCTAATAAGAGACCAATTAGCCCATGCCAAGCCAGCGAACCTTATGCGAATCACTAGTGCATCCATTGTCACCCGGTTCAGCCGTTCCTTTTTTTTTCCTCTCCTTCTATTTCTCTTCTTTTCTTTTCTTGAGCTTAGAAACGGCTGCCTTTTGTTGACCTGGAGTAACCTCTTGTTTTGGCTTCTGTTAGGAGCTAGGAATAGCCAAGACCAGATGAACGTTTTGTGGGCGGAGATTTAAAGCCTGTGAGAGCCCTAAGCCTACGGAGTGATTGCAGGACCAGTCCTATCAGTGTTGAAAGGAGGCTTTGTATGGCTTGAACTTTTTTTATATACTACCACCTTTTCTTCGAGCGCAGAATGTGATCGGTTCAAAGGTCACTTATCAGGCGAGGCTTTGAAAGCGCTCCTCTGTGTAACACTTCCATGGACCTTTGCTCTCGCCTTTGTGTTCCAAATAGCCTGTTCCAACAGGAATCGGATTGCTAATAGGGCCCGACCTGATCACATTTTCTTTTTAAGTCATTAAACGCGTAGGCTGTGCTCACGAAGAGGTCAAAGGGCAGGGCGACACTGTTCATTCAGAGCCCATCCCATTTTGTTTGCCTTCGTGTTCCTGAGTGTTATTTAGCGCGATCTCCTGCATTTGGTCTCAGAGTGCAGTATGACATGAGTCTGGTAGGTGTGAGAGTTGATTAGAACTAACAAAGTGATGACACATGGAAAAGTCCCACCTACGGCCCTCGTTTCACAGGAAATGTCTGGGTTGTCGAGGAGCCTGTTCGAATTGTTGTCAACAGCAGAACATCTTTTCGTTGCCTTGCAAGTTGATCAAAATGACAGAGACCTACTTCACAGGCTTTTGACAAGGTCAAGTTTCGGTTGTAGTCATTCTGAGAAAGATTTTGTTTTGGACACTAACACAAGTGAACTGCCAGACAGACAGGCAGACCGAGAGAAAGGCAGATGGACAGACAGACACAGAGGCAGACAGACGGGCTAATGCACAGACAGACAGACAGACAGACAGACAGACAGACAGACAGACAGACAGACAGACAGACAGACAGACAGACAGACAGACAGACAGACAGACAGACAGACAGACAGACAGACAGACAGACAGACAGACAGACAGACAGACAGACAGGAACGCAGATAGATAGAAAGGCAGGCAGAGAGAAAGGAAGGAAGGAAGACCAGCGGGCAGAAAGAACAGCCCGCAAACTAACAGTCAGACAAAGAGGAAGGCAGACCTAGCCAGACCTCATCTGTACAGCTATCCAGCCTGCCAGTTCACCTCATCCACCTCCCTCCCTCCCACATTTTCTAGTGGCGCCGGGCACAAATTTGTTTTTTAATCCGGTTGTTAAGCTAGCCGATGTCACAAGTCTCGACTGTGGCTTTTTTCTCTCTCTCTCTCTCTCTCTCTGTGTATTTGTGCTACTGCGTCATAAACATTATATGCCTCCATTCATCGCAATTAAACACCCAGGCCTCAGCTTTCACCAGTCCCCCCCAAACCCACAAAGCTGCTCTGTGGCCCTGTGTCTGCCCCAGTACCTCCCTCCCCTCACCCCCTACCTCCCCTCACCCCCTTCGGATTGGGCCTGGCCTGCCTTTTCCTCTCCGTTTTTCTGCGGCCCCTCCCTCCCAGGGGTCTCATAGCCTATAAATACCCCCCTGCTCTCTAAAAATACAGAGGACTGTGTTACCTACTGTGGGACTGAACAGGAGCTCGCTCCCTCGCTCACTCTCTTTCTCTCGTGACACACACACACACAAACACACACATACACGTCCTGCTCCTGTGATATGGTCTGCCCAGCTATGGTTATACCCTTGCCCCGGGGAGTTGCATGGAGAGAGACCACAGACGGATGAAATCGGACACCCAGCATTTTGGGGAGAACAGAGGCCTACAAAATATAATCATATAAATGGATCCAGCTTTGTCACAGAGATCTGTGAAACAACCACCCCCATGTCTCACTCCTCTATGTTGCTGTATAGAGGCTTGTCCAGAAGGCTCTGATACACTGGCCAAGCTTCCTGGACAAGGCAAGCAATTGTTATTGCTTTGCAATGTTTTCCCATTATTAAACTGTTAACGGTGTCTAATTCAGTTACCCATTCCGATCCTCACTGAACGCAGTGTTGTATGTCAACGCATCTCCTAGGGAGAGATGTACCGATTGGTATCGGGACCTTAACCCTTTGGTAAATGAATGGCAGCTCGTTTCCAATTGGAAACTATGCTGTTTCTACCTGTCACGGAGGCAGCAGCCTTTGCATGGCAGCCCTTATCCCTCTGGACTTCATTGTAAACCATGGTCGACTCTAATTAAACGGCATACGTGTGGCATTTTCAACTTCCATTCGATTATTTCCCTTTCCTCCCAAATTTGTTGGGGAGCATGCAAATTTGACACAACGAAAAGTCACGTCCAACCCCCCCCCCCCCCCCCCTAAAAAGAACGAACGTTTTTAAAATGTCAAATTTTGTAACAGTCAAGGATAGAAAGGAATAGGAAATGTTGCCCTGGCGATAGGCCTACTTTTCTCTAATTGACTTCACAAGTGGTAGACTGAATGTTGCGTGGTCTGCAATCAGTGCCTTCTTGATACCTTTACCTTGACGTCACCAGCAATCGTCAGGTGACAACTGAAAGCCCCCCCCCCCCCCCAAAGAAAGGAATTCACTTTCTTGAAGAGTTGACGCAGGCTCTAGCCTTCTGACCATGCCCAACCACTTTCCTTAGTTCACTGGCTGGCCTCTTCTGCTCACCCCGTCTCTCTCTCTGTCTGACTGTTAGTTTGCGGGCTGTTCTTTCTGCCTGCTGGTCTTCCTTCCTTCCTCTCTGCCTGCCTTTCTATCTATCTGCGTTCCTGTCTGTCTGTCTGTCTGTCTGTCTGTCTGTCTGTCTGTCTGTCTGTCTGTCTGTCTGTCTGTCTGTCTGTCTGTCTGTCTGTCTGTCTGTCTGTGTCTGTCTGCGCCTGCCTCGTCACAGTGTTGTTGCGGCTCGAGTGAGGCCAAAGAAAAGTCAAGAGAGCGTGATTTGGGGCCTCCTGTGAGTTAATGACTGATGAAGCCTTCAGTCAGGGAACAAAGCCTCTTTCTCTAGTGACTGGAGCCTGGTTAGTTAATGACTAATTGTAGGTGTGTGTGTGTGTGTGTGTGTGTTTACCTACCTTCTCTCGCAAGGCGAGTAAATGGTACCGGTTTCTCCTCTGGTCTTGGAAGAGGAGGAGGAGGAGGAAGAGCAGGAGGAAGATGGGGCGGTGGGCCGAGGGACAGAGGTGAATGTGCAAGTGGTGTGATTGTGTCCGAGGTCATCAACCTGAAATGGAAACAAAGGTGTCAATGTTTTTAAAGGATCAGGTGCTAACAGGGCCTTTCACACAGCGCAGCTGAACTGTACTGTACCGTACTGTACCACACTAATGGCTGGAAATACGAAGTTTGAACCTTGACAATCTGTGGTACGTCTCTCGGTTTGAGACCAATGTGTTTTGCCTGGTACAGAGGGGAGTAGCTTGCACCTGCATGCCTAGAGCAGTGATTCAGCTATCCTTCTCGGTGTAGCGTCAGTTTATTCGAAAACAGTATGGGTGTTTACATCCACTATTGTTAAACCCGTTTGGGGGAGCGAGTGTGCCTGTCTCTCTCTGTACTGTGTGCTCCTTATGCAACAGGTGTGGACTGTGGAACTCGTCCTGTTCAGACCTGTAAGAGAGGAGGAAAATGCGCCCAC
>CM030175.1:4699828-4794828 GCA_017639675.1 Aplochiton taeniatus
GTCTAATCTTAATTTTTTTATTTTGTATTTTTTTGTCTGCAGTAAATATACACAGTGCAAGCTCCACTGGCAGAGAGCCATCCAAAAATCAAATGCACCCGGACAATAAACTCACCAACCATTGCAAGACCACCGAGAGCCAATCCCAGACCCCCCATGTAAACCAGCAGCAGCAGCAAGGGGCGGCTGGGAACCTGGGTTCAAAGGTCGTGGGGGCGGCGAACCATGGCCTGAAAGCCAGTCAGATGTCTCTCGGTAACCCCGGGCTGAAGTCTGTCAGCCAATCCGTGAGCAGCGTGGGCGGGATGCTGAAGACGAAGAGCAAGCGGGAGCGGAGTGTCTCCATGGAGCCCGGGGAGGCCAGAGAGGCCATCACGCCGGTCCTGGAGCTGGACAGCAAAGGAGGTAGGAGACCTGACAGACAGACAGACAGACAGACAGACAGACAGACAGACAGACAGACAGACAGACAGACAGACAGACAGACAGACAGACAGACAGACAGACAGACAGACAGACAGACAGACAGACAGACAGACAGACAGACAGACAGACAGACAGACAGACAGACAGACAGACAGACAGACAGACAAGCCCCTAACAGCGTCCCAGTAGAGCTGGCTACAGTCACCACAGACAGTCAGGCTGAAAGACTAGCAGGCAGACATACCCAGACAAGCAAGCAGGCAGACAGGCAAGCAGGTAGGTAAACAGGCAGACCTTTAACTCACACACTCATGCACTGGGAAACATGGACACCACTTCTGCATTGCGTGCACACACACACACACACACACATTGCAATGTTCCGGGGTCATGAAGGATGCTTGGTACTCTGTCTGTTCTTAGTATGCAGAACATCACTTCCTCCCCCTCCCTCTCCTCCTCCTCCTCCCTCCCTCCCTCCCTCCCTATCGAAGCGATCTTTTACCAGAAAGACCAGATTACGTGCACACGCCACTCCACCCCCGGCAGGAAGCTACAGGCAGGAACAGAGAGGAACCGCCATGGTTCTTTCCTCTCGAGTGAAATGCCCTGACCTTTTCAGGGGGAGTGAGGAGGTGTTTGAATTCCCCCTCTAGGCTGCCGAGGTAGCTGGGTGCCACTCTTGGCATGTCTGGTGGGAACCAAAGGCACAGTTGTTGTTGTTGTTGTTTTTCCTCTGTTACTTTTTGGGGAGGAAGATCAGGTTTGCACCGTAGGGAGATGAGTGAGGGTGAGGAAGGGCACTCACAAACACCCAAGTCAGTGGTAGGGAGATGCTTTATGGTATGGTGAGAGATGTTGGAAGCCAGGGCTTGGGGGTAGGTGTTGTTTCACTTATTGCTGTTCCTTTGTGCAAGGTTTTTGTTGACCAAGTTTGGGCATTTATAGAATAGCAGGATATACAGTTGAACAGGATAAACCTGGGACTTTCTACAGTGTACAAGAGTGCAAAATTGTACGAATACATCGTACCTTTAACCTACCATGTCCTTTTCACCCTGGGAGTTATCAGCTAATATCAGCAGGATATGTAATTTGCATGTCTTTTTTATTTGTGTCTGCCGGAGGGATTTGCATCTGTGTATTTGTATGATGTGTTATTGGTATGTTCACGTGACCTTCTGAAGTGTGTGTGTGTGTGTGTGTGTGTGTGTGTGTGTGTGTGGTGACAGCCAGTATAATCTGATTTTGTGAAACTGAGTCATCTGGGTTTCCCATAGCACGGCTACAGAGCAATGCATGGTGTACAAAATACACACGAGGACACGCACCCCCCCCCCCCCCCCACACACACACACACACACACACACACACACACACACACATCCACACACAGGGCTACTTGACTGTGAGGGATGTGTGGTTACAACACACAAAAGAGTAACAGGTTGTCTTTCACTTCGCTCTGTCTCCCTCTCTTTCTATCTCTCTCCCTCTTCCCTCCCTTCCTCCTCCCTCCCTTCCTCTCTTTATCCCTTGTTTCCCTGTGATCTAATTTCTGCCAGGAGAAAAACAAACAAAACTAAAAAACGCATTCAAATGAAATGCAAGTCATCCCCCTACTTCAAACCACTACACCGCCACACCTGGACTGAGCCAACGCAGGGAAGAGAATCTAAACCAGCCAAGCAGAAAGAACAGAGGCCTAGAAAAAGAGGAGTGGAGATAGAGAGCATAGCAGAAAGAACAGAGGGATAGATAAAGAGGAGAGGAGATAGAGAGCCTAGCAGAAGAAACGGGGAGAGGGAGACTTACTGACTGTAAAAACAAGCCGGATAAACACACACACACACACACACACACACACAGCCCAGAGAGCTGACTCACTAGTATACATAACCTCAAAGGCCGTTGGGACCAGGGATGAGTTAAAAGGTTAGCGGTAGCAGTTTGTATCACACCTCTACTCTCATATACAGCAGGATGTAAGTTTCCCTAGTGTAGGGGGAAAACACACACAAACACACACACACACACACACACACACACACACACACACACACACACACACAAGGGGGAGTCCACTCTGCCCTCACACGTTTTCCCAATCCTCTGTGTGTAGCTCATGGCTATCTGACAGTGATAGAGTTGTAGAAGTCCAATGCTCTTGCCTCTTTAAGACAGTGCCAACTTTAAAGCTGAAGCCATGTTAGGGTTGGGGTATTGGATATTTTCATTATGGTGTTTGTTTATTCATGCAAGTGCTTTTTAAACAGCGTCCTCATAAAGGTAACTTGTCATCCCATTGCTTAGTCAAAGCTCGTAATTCACCCGTGTGTGTGTGTGTGTGTGTGTGTGTGTGTGTGTGTGTGTGTGTGTGTGTGTGTGTGTGTGTGTGTGTGTGTGTGTGTGTGTGTGTGTGTGTGTGTGTGTGTGTGTGTGTGTGTGCGCGCGCGCGCTGTGTCCCCCCTTTGCCAGAGGGTGTGATGCGTAGTAAGCGACGCTGTGTCCTGGAGAAGAAGCAGCCTTACAGCGGGGACGAGTGGTGCTCCGGCCCTGACACGGAGGAAGAGGAGGACAAGCCGCTCACCGCTGCCCGTCGTGAGTTCACCTCTCCCTGGGGCGAGAGTCCTGCTAGCCACGGCCCCTCAGAAAACACGATGGATCAAATCAAATCCAATGTCTTTGTACAGCACATTTCATACACATTGGCAATTCAATGCACTTTACACAGTGTAGAGCTAGAATATATAGACACTGTAGAGAGTCTTAAAAAAGAAGGGTCTGCATTGTATTATGTCTGGCCCATGCTCTTTGTCTTCCTATGACCTATGGGGTGATAGAGCCCAACAGAAATAAGACCGAACTATTTACATTTTAATATCTCTTGCATGTGTTTGGTCGGCAGATAGGACATCACCACATAGTTGTGAATTGAAATAGGTGTTCCTTCCCCGTTGCCTTATTTATATGGGTCATTAAGCAACGCAATGTTGTTTGATTCACTTCACACCATTAGATGTCATGCCATTTCCTGTTGTGTTTCTCTCATTAGATTGTTCTAATAAGGGTATATGCCTCACGAAGTGCCGTTGGATTATGTTGGCTGTGTTTTTTTGCTTGATCGTTTTCAGGGAACACTCTGCAAAGAAAGATGACTGAGTTGAGGGCTCGTGTGACCAGGCCTTGTAGACCAGTTTTAAATATGTGTTTTGGCTCCATCCAGTGTTAGTATTCTACAACTGGATCTAGCAGTGGAGCGGCGTTCACATTTCTTATTTGTATCTGAGATTGCAAAATGCAAAAAGGCAGACCTTGAATTTTGTACTTTCAAACATTCAACATAACAACACGTTAGTAGGAAAACCTCACTGGCTTTCAAGCTCTTGCTAGATATAAATACATATTCATTGATTTCAATATTCTATAGTCAGATATAGGCATCTTTTAAGGATGTGTTCATGGTTAATTCATGAGGTACTATTCTCCTGGCATGGCTGTTCTCATCAAACCTACACCAACAGTTTTTTTTTTTTAAATATATATATTTATATTAACTTTTCCGTGTGTCTTTCCTAGGGGAGCGTGGCCTACCTGGTCCTATTCAGGGCCACTCGGGGCCTTCTGCAGCGGGGCCCGTCTCTGCAGCTGTGACCCCAGCCAAGGGCCGCGTCGCGGGGCTAGGAATGAGATCAGACCTACCGCAGAGGCCCCCCCAGCAAGTGGTGTATGTCTTTACCACGGGCTTAGCCAACAGGTGAGAGCTTTTTACCGTGCAGGGACATGAGGTGATTCTGGGAAACGAAGTCAATGCAAATGCACCCCGGTTCTTTTTATCTTTTAATTTGATAAATGAAATGTTTTACTTTTTGTGTACTATATGTTTCTGGCTATGCATTTACAAATGTTTCTGTGGTTCTGTGTTTTTCGTCGCTACCTTAAACTCTGTCCCTGTTCTCTCTGTTTGCCAGTGCTGCCGAAGCAGTGATGCATGGCCAAACAGAATCCATCCTACAGTTTCACCAGCAAAACGTTCCTCGGACAAAGCTAGAGCAGGTGAGATATCTCGGATGAATTGCGAGTCCTTACACCTTCCTTTTAGGCTCTGGGGATCCCTTACCAGCTTGACAAAGTTGAAAAACCTGCTTCAGAGTTTTTGTCTGCTGTGGAGATGGAAATAATGTGTTCCATACCCTACTAGGAGTATTGGCTTCAAATAAGAATGATGTTTTTACACCGAGATAAATGATTAGTTGGTGAGAAACCCGAGTCACGCTGCACTGCACCAACTCTATCAGCGCCTTTCTAATGGCTCCTTTAAGATGTAGACCAGCACAGTGCCTTGTTCATTTGAAAATAAAACGTGTTATGGCAGGATGGGGTCGGTGGAAAAATAAAAGGTTGTCTCAGTTGATCGGTGCAGGTGCAAAATGATGTAGGAGTCTTGTTTTGGTACGCCCTTTTTCTGTCTCAAGACACTTCTTTGTTCCTGTTTCCATTAAGAACTGCTTACACCGAAACAAAACAGTTTACCCGACCAAGTCACATAAAGTTATGCCGCTGTTATTTTGCCCATGGTGTTTTTGCTTAGGCTTGCAACAATATACTTTATGATTTGTTTACTTCAAAAATGTATCACCTTTATTTGGTGTCATGGTCTTATCAGTATCTCCATCTCCCCTGTCATGTGTTGTTGCAGTGTCCTCCGCCAGCAAAGCACCCGAGGCTGTTGGAGAGAATGGGCTCCAGCAGCACCCCACCCATCGGCACCCCCAAATCCCAGAGCGGCACCCCCAGACCGGCCTCTGTGGGCGGGGGAATCGGGGGCTCCCACCTCCAGTCTGGAGGGACCATGTCATCCGCAGGACACCCAGACGGCGACCTCTCGTCTCTGGGCAGGCCCGGCCCAGGCGGCGTCCCAGGCAGCGGCTCCAGCAATAACCTCAGTGCCATCCCTCACAAAGTACCAGGGGGCGGAGGCAGCTCCTGCCCTCCCTCCGGCCCAGGCCCGGTGCTCGGCAGCGGAGACGGACACTGTCCTCCTCCTACTCCTCACGCTGGCGGCTCTCCCTCTTCCGCCGGCAGTCCCTCGGTGCTCTCGGCCCACCTGCAGGGTCAGAGGTCGGCGGGCGGCCCGGGCCCCGGCCCCGGCGGGGGGGGCTCTGCCGCGGACGGCCTCTCCAAAGAGCAGCTGGAGCACAGGGAGCGCTCTCTGCAGACGCTGAGAGACATCGAGAGGCTGCTGCTGAGGACCGCCGCCGCCGCCGCTGGTGGAGGGGGGGGCCCCGGCGGGGACCCGGGAGGCCCCCATGTCAACAACAACAACCCTGCCAATATAAACACCAACGGGGACGGCGGTACGCTCATCGACGACGATGCGGGAGGAGGAGGAGGAGGAGGAGGAGGAGGAGGAGGAAACAGCGCCGGTAAAGGCAGGAACAGCGTCTGCCTGCCCGCGGACGCCATGCCTCCTATGGGGATGAAGAAGTACGAGGAGCCCCTGCAGTCCATCATCTCCCAAACCCAGAACCTAGTGGGTCCGGGCATGGACGAAGGCCCTCCGATGGGCGGTCCCCACCACCACGGCCTGCCCCCCCACCCCCACCAGCACCACCTGGCGTCTCCGGGCCTGGACATGGGCCCTCTGCTGGGGCCCGACGGGCTCACCCCGGAGCAGGTGGCCTGGCGAAAGCTCCAGGAAGAGTACTACCAGGAGAAGAGGCGCCAGCAGGAGATCCACCCCCAACACTTTAGGATGATGTCCGAGATGGGGGGCATGCAGGGAGGGCCCCCCATGATGATGAGAGGCCCCCCTCCTCCTTACCACAGCAAGCCCGGGGGGGAACAGTCGTGGGGGGGGCCCATGATGGGAGGAGGGGGTGGTGGAGGGGGCGGGATGGGAGGAAACGCTCGGATGATGGACATGATGCACCAGGACGGGCCCCGGGGCCCAAGGTTCCTGGAGCAGATGCAGCGAGGGCCTGCCGGTGGTGGAGGCATGTTTCCAGGCAGCCCAGGCGGAGTGGAGGGCCTGGGGCCGCAGAGGGGGCCCAGGCCAGGCATGATGGTCTGGATAGACGACATGCCTCCTAACATGGGCGGTGGCGGTTCTGGCGGGGGCCCGTTTCACGGCTGCTACCCTCCCGGAGGTCCCGGCGGCCCCCCTCCTCAGCACCCCCTCCAGGGCGGGGACCCCGATCGCCTGCTGACCCGCGAGGAGATGTTCCGGATCATGGAGAAGCGCCAACTCCAGGGGCTCCACCGCTTGGAGATGGAGCGCATCCTGAAGCAGCAGCAGCAGCAGCAGCAGCAGCAGCAGCAGCAGGGGGGCATGGGGCCCAGGATGATGATGGACAACCCCGGCGTGTTCATGGGACGGGGGCCGCCCTCCAGAGGAGGAGACCCCATGGACTTTCCCGGCTCTCGGGAGATGATGGGCTCCCCCGGAGGAGGGGGAGGGGGAGGAGGCCCACAGATCAGAGACTTGGTGGACTCCCCTTTAAACATGAACATGCACATGAGCGCCCAGCAGCTCCAGACCCTCCAACAACAACAACAACAACAGCAGCAGCAGCAGCAGCAGCAACAGCAGCAGCAGCAACACATGATGCTGGCTCAGAAACTGCGTGTAGGGGGGGGGGGGCACGGCGGGAACGGGGGTGGACCTTTTGGAGACATGTTGAGCCCGGAGGACATTTCCCGCCTCCGGGCGGCACAGAACGGACGGGGCGGGAACAAGGGAATGATTTTAGGGCCTGACGGACCCCTCCAGTTCCCCAACCAAGGGCCCTTCCCTGGGGGCCATGGGGACGGAGGCTACCTGGGCCATCATGAGATGTTTGGCCCCGACCATCCGCAGGGTCACATGGGCGGGACGGCCCGGCTCAGCCACATGCCGATTGGAGGAGGAGGAGGAGGAGGAGGAGGAGGAGGAGGAGGGGGGGGCGGTGGAAACCGGGGAGCCGACATGGGCCCTCGTCACCCCTCGGACCTGTCAATCAACGTCAACCCCATGGTGTCCCCAGTGGCAATGCCTCCCCCTCCCCATCAACTCAAGTCTCCGTCCCTCAGCCAAGCGCCGTCTCCCCTCCTGCCGTCCCCCTCCGCCGCGGGCCTTAAGTCCCCCTCCCAGATGTCCTCCGCGGGGCCCGCTCACCCGCCTTGCCCCCAAGCCTCCGGGGCTGGCACTCCCTCCTCTTCCTCCATGAAGTCTCCCCAGGTAATGGGCTCCTCCGCCCTAGGGCTGCGCTCTCCTTCTGCCTCGCCCGGCAGGCTCAAATCCCCAGCCATGCCTGCGGCCTCTCCCGGCTGGGCGCCCTCTCCTAAAACTGCCGTGCCCAGTCCAGGGGGCGCAGTCGGTGGGAAGGGGGTGGGGAACGGAGGAAGCAGTTCCACAGAGACTGGTGAGAATTTTACACTTCCCCAACTGCTACTTGTTGTGTCATCGTCTTGCGCTCCTTTGATATTATAGTAAACACAGTAATTCACTTGCAGCAGATTAAGTTGCATTGGAATGTGTTATTGCGCAATCCATACCACGTAGTAAGGAAATGTATTTTGTCCCAAAATGATTTGACATGTTCTATTTAAACCGATGGATGAAGAAGTTATTAGTGTTGACATTCTGTGATTGTTTTTGTTTATCATAGGACCTTCACTGCCTCCCAGGAGTTCTAACTCCACTCCCATCAGCCAACCTGGCTCAATGAATCCCAGCATGCCTTTCACCTCCTCACCTGATGCCCCGCCCCCTACCCAGAATCCCCTGTCCCTGATCATGTCCCAGATGTCCAAGTATGCCATGCCCAGCTCCACCCCTCTGTACCACGACGCAATCAAAACCATCGCCACGTCGGATGATGAGATGCCTCCAGATCGACCCCTCCTATCTGGGGTCAACATCGGAGGTATTGCAAAACAACAGCAACAACAACACACGAAAAATACGTCCCACATTCTTTGTTAGATGGGATTGACATCTACATAGTGTTGCAGTTTTAAAGTAACAACCATTTGAAGAAGAAAGAAATCATCATTATTTTGTTGACAACATTTTAAATTCATATAAAATTGCTATTTTATGATTACTTAATTGCTCTTTTTCTGAAAACTGACACCTGCTCCTCCCCTTCAGGAGGAAACATGGGCAATCACCAAAACCAGATGCTCCTCTCTCAGGGCTCCATGGGCCCCCACAGTGGCCCTCAAAGTCCCATGGGCATGGTGATCCACGGCCACGACCCGTCCGGGCAGATGTTGTCTTCCCCTAACCCCATGGGCATGTCTGGCATGAACCCGTCCATGATGGGAGGCGGCGGAGGACCTCCGGACGGCATGGGGGGTCCCTGCAGCGTCTCTCCCATGCACCCCCAGAACCAGCAGCACATGTCGGGCGGCTTCCCCCGCATGCAGCCCCCCGGGCCTCACGGCCCCATGCACTCCCCGCTCGGAGGGCTCCAGCAGCAGCAGCAGCAGCAGCAGCAGCAGCAGCAGTTCTCCCAGGCCAACGAGGACATATTGCCCCCCCAGCAGCTGCACCTGCTCAGCAAAGGGCTGTCCCACCCGCGGGGCGGGCCCCACCCGCTGCACCCTCCCGAGCCGTCCTTCTCCTCGATGCCCATGGGAGACGGGCCGGACCTGAGCGAGGTCATCCGCACGTCTCACACGGGGATCCCCGAGTTCGACCTGTCCCGCATCATGCCTTCGGACAAGCCCAGCAGCACGCTGCAGTACTTCCCCAAGAGCGAGCCGCATCAGCAGCAGAGCCTCCACCAGGGCCAGCCGCCTGGGCAGCCCACCCCGCAACAGCTCCTCAAACAGCTGTCGGCCTCCTCCGGCCCCCCGCACAGCGGCGCGCCCTCCTCCAACCCCCACCTGGCCAACCTGCAGAACATGATGGCCGAGCAGCAGCTGCCGCCGCACTGTGGGATGCGGCAAGGCCTGGGGGGGATGCCTCAGGGCGGTCCCAGGGGAATGGGGCTGAGGGGAGGGGGCGGCATGGGTCCTATGTGCCCCCCAGGACATATGATGGGAAGGACAGGCTTGGGGTCACAGCAGCATCAGCAGCTCCAGCAGCAGCAGCAGCAGCAGCACCACCACCACCACCACCACCACCATCAGCAGCAGCAGCAGCAGCAACAACAAGCCATGATGGCTAACAGCCTTCTCCACCACCCTTCTCACCCCCATCCAGGCATGATGTCCCCCCAACAGCATCCTCACAACCTCATGGCCCAGCAGAATCTCATGATGATGCAGGCCAAGCAGCGAGGCATGTCCCTCCAGGGAGATCCGTTCGGCCCCCAGGGGCCCCTCATGTCACCCCAGGGAGGCCCCATGATGGGGGGGCCTCAGTCTGGTATGATGGGCCCCCAGTCCCTGAGACCAAGAGGGATGCCTCTGGACTATGGCCCTGGAGGTATGGCTAATATGCCCTTCTGAACCAGCCCAGCGATGAACTGTATAAACCTTCTTTCCGACAGGGTGTTTTCCATTTTCTGAAGTTCTCAAATGTTTTCATTAATGTTATTCCTGCATTTGTTTAAAACAAACAAAACAAAACAAAAATTGAAATAGAGGTTGTATCCAAAACGTTTTGGAGTATAACTGATACATAAAAAAATAATGTTGAAAAGTGCCGTCACACGGTTAAATAATACATCTGAAGCCATTTTCTAAAGCATTGTAAAAATATGTATATTTCACAGATGAGTGTTTATTTGCTTGGGAGAGGTGATTGGGGGACGAGTGCCTCAGAATTTATATTTGTTTTATTCTCATTGATTATTTCCTCCAAAACTACCAAACTGTTGTGCAAAGAAAATATATAATATATACATAGTAGCTGTATATAAGATGCAATTTGTGATTGTTTGTAATTGTTCTGTATTCCTGTGTTTTATTAGAAGTCTAAAAAGAATAATACTGATCTATCTATACCATTGTGTCTGACTCAATCAATGTCAAAAATATCACAGGGTGGTTAGTGATAAAAGAACAAGGACATATGGAGATGGAGCCCAAAACAAACTTTACTTCCGGTAATATTCAATTTATTTGCATTGTCACAACATTGAAAGGGTGAAAGGCACTTTATTGCACAAATAGTACTTATTTTTTAAGTATGTAACTGAAAGCAATTAGAGGTAAAGGTATAGTCAAATACATAATCTCACAAAAACATGGCATTTGGCATTAAGTACTTATGGTAATATTCAATTTATTTGCATTGTTACAACATTGAAAGGACAAAAAGCAATTTTATTGCACAGATAATACTTATTTTTTAAGTATGTGATTGAAAGCAAATAAAGAGGTATAGGGATAGTCAGATACAGCAATGTCACAAAGACATTCCATTTTCCATTAAGTAATGAGAGGTGTTCTATTGTCCCCCCCCCCCCAAGAATCAATCCCCATATTTTCAGACGGGGGCAGTGGAGGAGTTTGTTATTCTTTCAGAGAGGGATGAGAGACGATGCTCCTGTGTTTTGAGGAGAGGCACACAGACACGCCCACAGCCCCATCCCGTGAACAGCTGCAGGAGGTCCCTGCGGAAACGCACCCATACAAAGGCGTACAGCAGTGGGTTGAGGCAGCAGTGTGCGAACCCTAGGCTCTCCGTTATCACCAGGGACTGCTTCAGCCTGGCACGGACCTCACAGCTCATGTTGGGGATGATCCCCAGGTCTAACAGGGTGCTCACCAGCATGATGAGGTTAAAGGGCAACCAGCAAAGACAGAAGACTGCGGTCACGACGATGGCCAGCCTGATGGCGCCCTGCTTCTCCAGGCTCCTGCTCCTGCTCTGACTGCGGCACAACGTAATGACTATGGCTGTGTAGCAGTAGCCCATGACAGCCAGGGGCAGGGAGAAGCACAGCAAGTGGGTGAGGAAGCGGTTTGTCAACAGCCAGTTGTGGGAGTATATGCCCAGGCTGTGAAAGGAGCAGGACAGCCGAGGCGGGGATGTGGTGGCGAGCTCGCTGACGGAGAGAAACGCGGCGTTGGGGGCCGACAGAGCCAAGCAGAGCAGCCAGAGAACGAAGCAAGTCAGGTGCACGGTTCGGGGCCGGCGTTTCTGTAAGCTAGACACAGCGTGCACTATGACCAAGTAGCGGTCGAAGCCAATGCAGGCCAGGAGGAGACTCCCACAGAGGACGTTTAGGCGGTTTAAAAGGCCTACCAGTTTGCACACAAAGTCCCCAAACACCCAGCCAACAGCCATTTGAGACAGAAGGAACGGGAAGGTGAAAAGGAGCAGCAGGTCAGCCAAAGCGAGGTGCAGGAGGTATATCTCTGTGATCCGTAGGAGGCCCTTTCGCTTCAGGAGCACTGTCAGCATCAGGCCGTTCCCTGAAAGCCCCAGCAGGAATACCACGCTGTAGACAAGCGGCAGGAGCAGGGAGTGAACCAGATCCCAGCCTGAGCTCTTGTCGCATGTGAATTCTAGGCTCTCTGTAGAATTGTCCTCTGGCAGGTTGTCAAATCCACTGAGTGCTTCATAGTCCTTTATAAAGAATCCAATTGTTTTTATTAAATATTGAAATAATTCTCACAAAATATATATATTATTATAGGCTTGATCTGTCTGCAACATTTCAACTAGGCCTAGTATGCTTGTAAAAAAGGTCAAATAGGAAATCACGTTACAGGTGGAACCTCTGTGTTTCCAGTGGTCGTTGAATGATCATTTAAATGTATAGGAAACACAAAAAAAAGTGCTTTTCACTTCTCTTATTTTTTAAGTTGAGTAACCATCTGTGGATGTCTTAGATTAGTTGCTTATGAAAACACAACCATGCAAATTGCTGGCTGGCTGAACTTTTTTTTAAATGAATGTTTACATTATAAATAGAAAAATAATACAATAGTATGCACAGTGATATTATTTTGAGTTTATAATATAATATAATGGTAGAATGTAATGGTGTTTTAAGTTTGCTCATAATATTTTTCCTTCATGCAATTTAGTAAAACAGCAAATTAGGCTCCTTTTTTTACAAATATAGTAAACATTGCTTGCTATGCAGTGAGGTATGACACAAATAATTGCTATTTAGGCCATTTATTAATTAGTTTAAAAAAAGTTTTTTTTTTTTAAGGTATATGTTCACAATTGAAAATAACATATTGTCAATGTACATCTGTTTACAATTTCGACCCCACAAGACTAATTTAATGTACTAAAATATTCAAACTCAAGCTGTGTAGAGAGATTTCACACAGTAGAACTGTTAATCATAAGCAACTATATGTTTTTTTTTTATCATAAGCGACTACAATTTTATATATATATATATTCGTTTTTTTCATCCGTCAAATCAACTATACATTTTCTCCAAGCTTACCTCTAAATTATAAGTGAGGGATGTTGTGTCCATTGTTAATCAAGTTTGCCTTCTGGGTAACCTGCTCTGCTGTTGAATTAACCAAGATTAAGCTCTTGCCATATACCCATTTCCTGGTAGTGCTATGGGTTGTGCTGAAACCAATCAGATCTAGGCTAAATCCGATATTGACAATTAAGGCCATAATTTATGATAACTAATCTAACTAAAAGCAACAATGAAATACAATTTGCACAAAAAACAATATTGTAGGTCCAAATAAAATCATTCAATTATAAATAAAATAATAAAATATAACCGTAATATAACAAAAACAAAAACAAAAACAAAAACAAAAATGAGTGTTACTTATAGGCCCAACTTGTTTTTATATGGGGTTCTTAATTAAACGCTCTGACGTTGATAAGGTGTTGACTAAATATTTTCAGTTAGACTGTTCCAAAGTTAATGAACCCCTATAGCAAGTGCTCAGTGCTAGCTTTTGGTCTGGGCGGTCTTGTAACTTCTAGCACAGCTTTCTCAGCGGTTCGGATAAGTACTTCTGCGCCTACTACGGTATACAAGCTGAGTCTTGTAATGCAGCCTAATTAAGGGCCAATCCATGTCTGTCTTTAGAAGTTACCAACAACATTTGAATATGAAGCTGTTGCCAAAATTGGTTTGATGTGCTTTCTTTATCAACTGTTTCAAAAAACATGACATTCTAGTTTTGACTGAATTGATTTTCAATTCAAACTCAATGTTATTTCAATGTTCCTTCGTTTTGATAGGGTTCAGGCAGCTTGTCAGTCGTATCGTATTCTAAATATATTGCACATGTATTCCACATGCAATTGTATGTTACGGTCAATCTGCAACCACTTATTTACAAGCTAGTCTTTTTACTGTGTACCGACTATTTTTAAATGTTGCCTATGGTTAGTTTTTAGACCAGCTGATGAGATGTGGGAGGGTTTAAATTGGATAGGAAGCCATCTTGAGCGTTTGAGAGATCCTTTACTAGTCAGCTAAGAAAAGGCTCCCACCGTAGTTATAAACATCTCAAAGTTAACCGAATATTTCAGCAGTCAGAGGTAACTACATCATTAACTAAATGTGGCTGCAAGGTCTTTCATATAGCTGAAGACTGATGCTTGGTAACGTGTGCTTGCTTTCTTGTAAAGTGAGCCATTACTTGCTTTGTAACCTTGGCTAACGTTAGCTACGTTAGCTTGCGGGTTTGCAAAGGCTAGCTTATTTTTGTTAGCTTGGCCAATTTAGCTAAGCTGTGACGTTTCAAGCTAACGTTAATATTATTATACTTAGCATTAACTAAAAGTAACACAACGTTTTTTCCAAACGATTAGCCTTACAGGTTTAATTTGGTATCTCTATTTGGTTACTCGGTAACATACCTAGATTATGCTGTAACATTTCTACGAAATTCTTACATCGATAACGTCGCTAAGTAAATCGGCGAACAAGCCTTAACTAGCTAACGTTAGCTAGCTAATTGTAGCAACTAGCCCTAACAAGATTTGGATATTTTGTAGATTGTTAGCTAGCTTAGCTGATAACATCCAGACGCTAACTGGTCAGTTACTTTGACGACTTGGGTAATTAACCAAGGTAATTGTTTTGCAAGATTTGTATGTAACATTTTTCTTTATTTTTCCCCATCTGTTCTTAAGGATTTTGGATAACTGAGTAAACGGACAGCTAACTGCAAACAACCGCTAATGCAGGATGGCTAACGTTAGCTAAGAAGTGGTCAGTACTAATTTAGCGAAGTTCCTGCTCCAGCTTCCGTCTACCCTGCAAACCTATTTGCACCAAAAGTCTGATAAAAATACATGCCGTTAGACCCTTTCTTTTGCTTGCAGTAACGAAGACCTACGTGTGATTAAAACTTAATAACGTAATGCTCCATAAAAAACTACACTATTGAGGAACCTACAAAGACAATCAATTAGAACCGAATTGTGTTGGATAATTAAAGGAGGCAGTGGGGAGGACAATACTCAAGATTTGAGTGCCCCTGGAGGAAAAGACTTATTTTCCACAACACACGCACACTCGCAGTGTATAAACAGGAAAAAGTTTTACTGCTTGTATTGCAAAAGAAAACGTTGAACGCGAGCAGACATGAGTACCGCCAGAACAGAGAGTCCAGTGATACTGGGCATGTCAAACCAGAATGGACAGCTTCGAGGTCCCCAGAAGCCCACTGGTCCTGGTGGAGGAGGAGGAAGTGGTCCTCCACAGACACAGCCCAGTCAGATGAAAGGCTCCAGCACAATCAACAATGGTAGCTCTCCGGTTCCGACAACAAACACTGTCATCAAGTAAGTTTTTATAAGACGGTGCTTCAAACATGCTCATGGTTTCCCCTCCCTTCATTTGTACCAATGTTAACAAACTATCAAAGGAATATTTGCATGTAGTGATGTTTGAATTCTGGTAAATGTCTAGACACCATCTGTTCTAAACGAACATAAGAAGCAAAGTGATGTTTACTGTAAGTGGTTTGTCGTCTATTATTAGCACGGTCATGTTGTGGTTGATAAGTAAGTAACGACAACATTTCTCACAGGCCTGGAGATGACTGGAAGAAGAATTTGAAACTTCCTGAGAAAGACATGAGGATGAGGACTTCGGTAGGGTCACAGCTTAGAATCAGAACTGGTTCAAACCATCTATTTAGTAATCCTGAGCTAGTCATGCACAGACTTGTGAAGCATTACTTGAGGGGGTAAAAGAGCCAGCCAAAAAAAGATGTAGCTTCAACCCCTGAATGACATTCCCTTTAGCATCCGTCCAATTGCCTCAGATTGCATCTCTGGTATAACATCCAAACTCTCTAGGTTTAGCTTAAGTCATATTCGGTATTACTTAGTAGAATGCTAATAATAATATAGCTATGCTTTAGCCTATTTCCGTTGCCTTGTGCATATTTGTTTCAGACAAACCTCTGTTTAATTGCATCCTTTGACAACTCTAGATTTAACCTGGTTTCTGTCTCCAAAGGATGTGACAGCGACAAAAGGCAATGAATTTGAAGATTACTGCCTTAAGAGGGAGCTTCTCATGGGAATCTTTGAGATGGGCTGGGAAAAACCATCCCCAATCCAGGTATTTAGAGTGGACGGTGGCCAGTTTAGGGACTGCCATACATCTTGGTCTGGTGTTCATAAACATAGAATGTAAAAAAATTAAAAAAAAAGGGGGGTAATTTGAAGTGATTTACATTTGATATAGTAACTATATTAGTACTATTAGTTGAACGTTTTATTTTGTCTTCCCAAGCCTATGTAGTGAGTTGCTTGCATGTCCCTGGCCGCCTTCACCTATTCTGGCCACTGAACTGGTTGTGTTTCACCTCTTAGGAGGAGAGCATTCCCATTGCACTCTCTGGTAGGGACATCCTGGCCAGAGCCAAGAATGGCACAGGAAAGAGTGGAGCCTACCTCATTCCTCTACTTGAACGTATTGACCTGAAGAGAGACTGCATACAAGGTGGGATTCAAGCTAAGATAATTATGAAGTGAAGTGAGAACGGTTTTCCTGATTGGAAACCTCGTTGTTGAATGTGGTTCAATCAAAAAAAAGAAAGTACCCGAGTGGGTTTAGGCCGATTTGTAGTGTGAATATTCAAAAGGAATTCATTGGGAAATGTGAAGTTCTGCCTGACAACGGAAACAGTTTTTGGTGTATCTGTTGAGGTCTCACCTACTGTGTTTCTTCTTCCAGCTGTCGGAATTGTGCCCACCAGGGAACTGGCTCTGCAGGTGAGCCAGATCTGCATCCAGGTCAGCAAACACATGGGTGGGGTCAAGGTCATGGCAACCACAGGTGGGACCAACCTACGCGATGACATCATGAGACTCGATGAGACAGGTTAGCACACCTATTCACATCCTTTGCAGTTTATAAATCACAATGTATATTCTGTGTTTGGAATCAAGAATTTGAATTCAAGAGGCCATAGTGCCTCTAGAAGACAAACTGTACAAAAATGGCCAATGAGATATTCAGTCACCCTTATTTATCTAACTAACCTAAGATGGCCCCAAGACTTTATATATGGCTTTACTAAAACTCATTTGACTACATTTTTTTTTTCTCCAACATTTGTTTTCAGTGCATGTGATTATAGCCACTCCGGGAAGAATTTTGGATCTGATCAAGAAAGGTGTTGCCAAAGTTGGTGAAGTTCAAATGGTCGTTTTAGATGAGGCGAGTACAGAACCATGGATTTAATTTAAGTTTAGCTTTAGCGGAAATTGCTTGATGTTCCTTCTAATTCATTTTGTGGCACACTTAAGTTTCCATCCCCCTTTTTGTGGAGTTTCTCTAAATATGAAGCGTTCCTTCCTAATCCCAGGCCGACAAGCTACTTTCCCAGGACTTCATGGCGATGATGGAGGAACTGCTGAGCTACCTGCCCAAGCAAAGACAGATTCTGCTGTACTCCGCTACCTTCCCGCTGAGCGTGCAGAAGTTTATGGTGCGTCATTTTCGCATTCCTATCACATACAGATTTCAGTTATGGCCATACTATCATTTTTTATTTTTCCTCATTCTTTTTTCCTCAACCCTAATAAATCATCTTGACTCAACTAGAGGATTTCAGTATTTCTAACCCTGCCTCTGCCGTTTCTTAACTACAGTAAAACTATTGACGGCAGCCTTTGGTCTTCTTTCCAGAACTCTCACTTATCCAAGCCGTATGAGATCAACCTGATGGAAGAGCTCACCCTGAAGGGAGTGACTCAGTACTATGCCTACGTGACTGAAAGGCAAAAGGTCCATTGCCTCAACACACTGTTCTCCAGGGTAGGTTCGATCAGCCCTGTTGGAGAATTTTTAGTGTTTTATGTTTGCCGGTCTGTCAATGTATTGCTTTTACGCATCAATAGGCTAAGAAAAGGGTTGGCTTCTCTTCTGGTGATTTGCTTACACATCAGGATTTAGATTACAGCTGGTTGTACAGGACCAATCAGTCCTAATTTAATTTCTCCAGCTTAATTGTTTTGTCTGTCCCATGTTTATATATATATATATATATGTGTGTGTGTGTGTGTGTGTGTGTGTGTGTGTGTGTTCCTGTGTTGATTCTTTACCACGTTACGTTGATGGTCGGTCTGTTATTACAATGGCGTCCGCGTTGTTCACTTTGCCGTGTTCCGTTTCCCCTCAGCTTCAGATCAATCAGTCCATAATCTTCTGCAACTCGTCTCAGAGAGTGGAGCTGCTGGCCAAGAAGATCTCCCAACTGGGCTACTCGTGTTTCTACATTCACGCCAAGATGAGACAGGTCGGTTCACCCTGCTTACTCAGCCGCAGCTGTTTCCCTGCATTGGGAAAGCAGCACTGCAGCAGCAAGCTGCCCATTACGTTAACATTTGGGCTCAAAGGAATGTATTTAAATGTCTCACTCTACAGGAGCACCGCAACCGGGTTTTCCATGACTTCAGAAATGGCCTCTGCCGGAATCTCGTGTGCACTGGTAAGCGACTGTTAGAATCGCATGTTTTGAGTGAGTTGCAAGTGGACAAAAAGCAATGTGCTTATTTACAGAATTTGAATAAGCGTAATAAATGCGTGTCACTTAAATGGTGCTCCTGTCCGCAGACCTCTTCACAAGAGGAATTGACATTCAAGCTGTGAATGTTGTGATCAACTTTGATTTCCCTAAGCTGGGGGAAACATACCTTCATCGCATTGGCAGATCCGGTATGTTCCCCACTCCACCGCCAATGTTCTGTGGGTGGGGGGGGTGACAGACTTTCCGCTGGCCCCGTGTCATTGAAGTCGTTTGAACTTCATGCTGTGGTTTTCTTTCCTCCCCTCCAACCAGGACGCTTTGGTCACTTGGGTCTGGCCATCAACTTGATCACGTACGACGACCGCTTCAACCTGAAGGGCATCGAGGAACAGCTTGGGACCGACATCAAGCCCATCCCCGGCAGCATCGACAAGAGCCTGTACGTGGCCGAGTACCACAGCGAGACCGGGGAGGAACTCAAGCTGTGAGCCTGAAAGGTGAGAGGATCACTCTGAACTCGGTGCAGCATCTTAAGCATTCCTCCGGTGATGTAGGCTCACCAATTTGTTTATGTCCGACAGTAGCCTGCGGTCGCTATCATCGAATGTGGGTGTTGAAAAGCTATGTTTGGTTGTAGTATTGTTTGTTTTGAGTGGTTGTGCCTGCCTCGTTCATATCTTATTTTGTGAAATGTGTATACTATAATGTATAATTAACTATGTCCAGTAAGTTCAAACAAATGTGAAGTCCGTCAACCCCAATATAACAATACCGATATGGGATAATTTAGCCAAATGAATAGTCCAATACGGGTATCAACTCAAACTTGGATCATAAAAAGGTGTTCCCAGAGATTTGGCCATTTTTTCATATTGATAATTTTTTGGTGCTAAGTTTGTTTCTCTGTTGTTTTCGCAGGTCACACCAGTCGCCCCCCCCCCCCCCCCCCCCTTTCACACCGGCTTTTTCATTTGTCCCCCCCCCTTCCTACTGTGTCTCGGACTTTTTCAATATTTAGCTTCAGTCTGTCTTCCTTTTTTGGGCGCCACCATATGGAATGTTTAATTTGACGGACAAACCTGGGTAAGAACTCGTGCCCTTTTTAGCAGGGCCCAATGCTGCACCATTACTTTGTGAAGACTTCCGAAGCACTTGAGAGGAGGAACGCAGGGGACCCAAGTAGAGAGAGAGAGAGAGAGAGAGAGAAAAAAAAAAGTATCAATGGAGAAAATGAAGATTTCATATCCACCAACTGCAATGCCAGCAGCCCTCCGCCCCCACTCCCCCACAAACCCCTTATCACATAGCCGCCATTCACTTCACTTTTTTATTTTCAAAAAAGTTTTTAGCTATTTGTATCAAGTGCCTTAACAAGCAGCTGAACTTGTTCTGAAGTAATAACCCTTTCTCTTGTCATCCTCATCTTTCACACTGTACCGCCAAATAATCACATTCACCTAGTTGAAATTTTCTTTCACAGATTCTAGATGTCCAACCACTAGGGGTAAATTAAGTCAGGCCCATTCTTAATACATTAGAAAACTGGGAGAGTGGTTTGCAACGTTTCTCATTTTGTTGCTGGCATTGCTGAATATGAACGACTGCTATGAAAAAAAAAAAAAGAAAACCAACAACGAAGAAACTTGGATTTTCCCATTGACGGAGATGCAGGATAAGTTTCTAAAAGGCCGTTTGCAGGCTTACACTTGCTTGAGACGGAAGCACTTGCTTCTAAAGACCCAAACTCTTTCCTCCTCCTTGGGTCTTCACTATGAAAACACTAAGAGTCAATGTGAACCCTGGGCGGCAGCCCCTCTGTACCCTGAGTCATAAGGATTCCTGTCGGTGGAATATGTGGGGGAGAGTTTTCTCTTTCTTTTTTCTTCTCCTTTTTGTCCCGCGCAGTTTCACTTTTTCCTATGGATGGCCATGCGTTAAAACTCCCAAGGTGTGTGTTGAACTTGTGGTGGGCGCACTGTACACTTTTGTATATACATTCATTTTTAAAGATTGTTTTAAAACAATTTTGAAAGGCTGGTTGATGACAGTGGAAGGAGCATCGTAAATTTTTGAATCTGGTCAACACTGGAGTGATTCTATCCCCTCCGGCCAACTTATCTCGGTGGTCTTCGACATTGGCCTGTGAATTTATTTATAATTTTAGAATTCGCAGAGTTTTCAGTAGATGTACAACCATTCAATTACAGTGTCCATGAAATGTGTCTCTGATGCTAAATTAAGCACACATCTTTTGCCCCTCCGAATTTGATAATGGGTGCATTTATTTTGAACAGCACTTAAGTTAAGATTTGTTTAGATTATTGCCCTAGCCTAACACTTTTCAGTTTGCCACCAGTGTTGACAAGTTTCCAGTCTAGACAATTGGCTTTGATAAGCTGCTGTGTATTTGAACTATTTTGTTTCTGTTGTCACCAGCCTTAGCTTGTTGTACCGGCTCACCAGGATTCCCAGTCTTAAGTGAGTCTAATAGTTGAGAGCTAAATGAATATTGTATCATGTAGTAGTACTACTCGCTGCAGTGCAGCTGAATTAGCAGAGACACGTCTCTGTTACGAGGGGAAGTGTAGCTGTTACGTTTTGTGTCTCCTTACGTTTTTGGCACAGGTACTTAGCAAAATGTTGGGGGGGGACGGGGGGGACGCAACGGAGAAAAACAAGTTTCTCTCCCCCCCCCCCACCCCCCCTCCCTCTAAAAGAATCTAGAGCTAATGTATCAAATTGTACCATCGGTCCCCTCCCCCAAAATGTAGCAGGAATGAAATCTGTCCATGCTGTGTAAGTCAGCTGGCTTTAACTTTTCACCAGTTTATGAAAGATGCTGCACAAAAGAACCTTTTGCAGGACGAGCTACGCTTAACGTACAGACCTGAGTTATGGGTTCAGGCAATAACATAGACTGTGGTCTATAGACTGCTCAGCCTAAATGGCCTGTTAGGGGTCAGGCACGAGGAACTCTGTCCGAGGGGGAGGGGGAGGGGGAGGGGGAGGGGGAGGGGGAGGGGAGGGGAGGGAAGGGAAGGGATGGGATATGATGGGATGGGATGGGCTGGGCTCGTTACCAAAATGTTGCCCTCTTTGCATTAGAGTTGGGGAATGATCACTGGGGTGTGGGATTGCTTGCTAGAATATTTGAGGCCAACTTCACCTTTTCTGACATTTCAGGATGATGGTTTATTTGGGAATTGGTATAATTATGGTAATTAAATCAAATCGAATGGCTTGAATCTCCAACTGACCGTTTGGTAAGGGGGTGAATTGTTGCCATTTCGACCCCCTTTTAAAGCTGATAAGATGCTCCTGTCCTTGACTTGGTTTTAATCAATGAGAAATTTCCCAATATTCAAATTGTATTAATGCATAGATCTCCTGAAATCATTTGATGTAATTCATAAAGGTCTGTGATATCCACATTTCTCATTGGTTAAGACTGTGACCCCTGTTCTCACTGTTGTGGACCCAAAGTACTCACATTCTAGATTTTGGCGGGAGGGAGGGTGGGAGGGTGGGTTGCTTTATTGGGGTTGTAAATTTTAGAACAATGAATGTGTCACAAAATGTGAGAACAGGGATCAATCTGCAGGTATGGCAGACACCTGTTTCTTTTTTCTTTCTTTTTTTCTTGTTTTTAAGCCACATGTAGAATTAGCCTCAGTCTGTAGCTTTTGGTGTGAACATGTGTTGTCCCTGAGATAACAATGTGTTTGCTACTCTATTGTCACAGGCTGTTGCTATGACTTGTGGGTTTTAGACACCCTTTAAGAATGAAATGAGAGCATCTTACCTAAATATAAATTATCTCATTCTTGGAGGTGTATTTTTTATTTAATTTTTTTGGGGTGGGATCTTTCATTCGCTGCCCTGATACATCAGTTTCTCCCATCTTGACTTTTACAACACAATCTATTGTGAACATGTTTGGCATTTTCCAATAACTTGCCAGTCAAGAAGACCTGGAAAATATTTTCCTTCTCTTGAGACCGATGCATCAGATTACTTTCAGAGGGGAATGGGGGGTTGTAACGGGGACAATACTGTTCCATGGGGGGGGGGGGGGGGGGGGGGGGGGGGGGGCGGGGGCGGGCGCAAAATCAAGATTTCCACAAGTAAGGTTCTCAGTATGGAATACCTTGTTATAAGAAACTGCACCCTTAAATTTGGATTTTTTTTTTTTAATAAATGTGATTTCAGTTGAATAGACCTTGTTAAGAAATGGAAACCAAATTTAAGAGAAGTATTGAACACATTGTTTTTGTTTTTTGCAAATTTGGCTGATATTCAATTGGCAATTACAGTGAAGCTTGGTTTTAAAATGGAGTTCTATTTTGCGAAATATCATGGTTGTTATCAGAAGTGATAGAAAGTTTTTGTTTGAAATAAAGCTCACTCAAATCCTACTGGTCTCCATCTGTGTGTACATTTTCCTAACAACTGAGGTGAAATTGAACTGAGGGAATATGACCCATATAGATCTTCATGTTTAATATTGTTTACACATAAAAAAAGCCTGCTGATAAGATTAGTCTGTGTGACGTGTGTCTTTGTGAACTTTGACCCTGAAACTTGGGTCCACCCTTGTTTATCAGGTAAATCACTTGATGTTGAATGTAGTGTGACCACTACGCAGTACAATGAACTGTCTAGCTGTCCTAACTTGTTCATGTGCTCTCCTGCTGCTGGTTGATGTGCAAGGTGGCCTGTTGCCTCCATGTGACAGGTAAGACTAAACTAGATGGTAGGTTAGAAGGTTATCATTCTGAATCCAGTTTTCCTATTACTGTAACTCATCTCAATCTTTTAATATTCTAAGTAGTTCAGATGATGCAGAAAGTCGCTTTCCCCATATAGCCCATAAACTAATGATTGCCTTTGTTAGTTCCTAGAGACCTTTGGATTAACTGCTCCCTCTGTCAGTAGATGAAATACTCTGTTGTTGCCAATCTTATAGTTCTCACATTAATTGCATTCACTGCGCTTTCGTATGAAAATAGTTTTCAAAAGGCAGTAGGTAAAATTGAAAACCTTTATAAATATCTCCGGAATAACCCTGTTCTCGACTCTTCAGTGAACTATACTGTGATGGGGAAATCCTACGCCAGGTCCAGACAGCCAAACTGTTTGATGATGACAAGTACTTTGTGGACATGAAATTAAGATCCAACCCTGGTAAGAATCGTTGGAAAAATTCTCTCCCTGTTTCAGTCTTTCAGGCCCTAATTTTTTTTTCATTTTGACACCCTATTGCAGAGGTCGTGCTGTCTGCTTTTCGAAATCTCACAAATGAGTTCCCAAACGCCACTCTCCCGCCCTCCAAATTGCTGGAGTTCGTAAATCGCTTCTTTGAAGAACCAGGGACGGAACTTGAGCCGTGGTCTCCACCCGACTGGCATGACAAGTGAGATCCAGTCGTTGCTATTGGGTTGTAGTATTAAACATCCCCAGGCTGGAAAATGCAATTGATTCACTGTTGAATATTGCCGACAGAGGTCCGTTTTAAATGAGCCATTTTAATAATAAAGCGAGCTGTCAATACCACCACTAACCACCAATCGAATTTGCAGTCCTGCGTTCCTGCAGAAAGTAGCTGACCAAAGCTTGCACAAGTGGGCGGAAAAGCTACACATCCTTTGGAAGTCCCTCGGCAGAAAGGTAATGCGAGCCGACTCCAACCACCGTGGCAAAAAGATTCCTACAAACGGTTCTCCATTCACAATGCTTTTGAATACAGGTAGAAAGAAGTGTCTGATCCAGAATGATTTGTCTCCCTCAGATCCGCTCTGATGTAGAGCAACACCCTGAGCTATACTCCCAGATCTACACTCCTCACCCTGTCATAGTGCCGGGAGGCCGCTTCAGGGAGCTCTACTACTGGTGAGCGATGCTGCTACCTGACTTAGCGTCTCTGCACGTAGCCTGTGGAGAGCCCTGTATCCACCCGAAACCAAATCGTCTGAAAGGTACCAGTTTGAGTGTTCCAGCCTGTCCCAGGTTTTTTTTTCCCCTTCTACTTCTGCACACCATCATTTAGCATCAGCCAGTTCAGTGTGGTAACTGCAGTGTCAGTGCAGCTTTACGGTTTTGTTATGCTTTATTGGGTTTCAAAGAGTTTTACCACACAGCAGAATCTTCGATCATGATGGCTAAATATGGCTGCAGGTGAGCCCAACAGGGGGCAGTGTGGTTCCCTTCAGATTGGTCTGTGTCAATAGGGGGGGGGGGGGGGGCAGCAATCTGGGCCAGAGCTTCCATGGATTAACTTTCCAGATGGAGCCAGACAAGGTTTCAGTTCCCCCCAACCCCCCCCCCCCCCTTCCTCCTCCTCCTCCTCCCTCCTTGGACAGCGATGTTGTGATATAATCGTAGTTGCTTCGCTCTATCTTTCTGTCCACAGGGATTCCTATTGGGTCATCAACGGCCTCCTGCTGTCTGAGATGACAGACACAGCTGCTGGGATGATCCAGAACTTCCTCTACCTCGTCAACAGGTGGGCACTGCTAGCGGGCACGTCTATCTGCGTTTTATCTATCCTCCATTTTTCTCTCTCTCTCTGTCTCCCTCTCTGTCCCCCCCCTCCTCCTCCAGCGCACCTGTCCGTTCAGCTCACCGTCACTAAGCTCACCCACACAGACTACTGTTGCTTACAGACTGCTTGATGCCAACTCACCTTAAGCCACTCGGTAAAGCTTGGTGTGCTGCGTGTAAGAAAATTGAGTTGCCGAGAGATTTCCGGCATTATGTTCTTTTCCGTCGCCCGATAAACAGAATTATATATATTTTTATACCTGCTCTGCAGATATGGTTTCATTCCAAATGGAGGTCGGATTTACTATGAGCGACGCAGTCAGCCCCCCTTTCTCACTCTCATGGTGGAAAGCTACTATCAAGCCACCCAGGATAAAGAGTTCCTCAGGTAACACTGCCGAGGGCTTTTCAAATCGGCCAGACATGACTACCACGACCAATAACTACCACTTGGCACTTACTGACTTACAGTCAACACAACCAATTGAGGTTTACATCCGTAATTGTGCACGCGTGCAGAGCTAGTTAGTATTAAGGGAGAGAAAAGGAGCGTAACTACTGTATGTGATGGCGTGTGTTGAAACAACCCACAGTTCAGATTCATTTACCTTTGTACAGTTTGGATCTGTTAAGCAGGCCGTAGAGCAGAACTAGCGGTTTGATATAAAGCGAAGTGATACGGTTCATGGATTCAATCTCTTCCTCGCGTAGGGCTGCCTTGCCAACTCTGGAGCGGGAATACCTCTTTTGGATGGAGAACCGCTCCGTCACTGTGCCGGTAAACGGAACGGAACACGTTCTGAACCGGCACCACGTTCAGGTGGGCCTGCCCAGGTATGTCCCCCCTCCCCCCCCAACCGTCTGGAGAAAGACTCCTGCAACGTTGGTGTGTCTGCAAAACTCCCAACAGTTTTATTGTTTGGTAAAGCCCTTTGGTACGGCTTGGCCTGTGATGCCAAGTCAAAGATGTGTAGGTAAACGACCAAGCAGCTGATGATCCAAAGTTCAGTCTGTACTCACTAATCTTGAGCAAGTATTTGTTATGATTATGCTGATTGGTAGAATAGAACAGAATAGAATTCAACTTTATTGTCCTACCAAGGCAGGAACATTGTCTTTGTTCTCACCAGTAAAATCATCAATCACATAAATGTATGCACATTAAAAACGGGCATTGCTTACCTCTATTAAGTCATTAAATGAAGCCGCCTCACAGATAATACCGAGTATAAATAAACCTGTTGGTGTGTTTTCCCTGCTTCTCCCTAAGGCCTGAGTCCTACTCTGATGACGTGGAACTGGCTGAAGGACTGCCAGAGGGTAATATCATCAAACCTGCGCTTCATAACAAACTGCACTTGTCGTCATATCAATGTCTCACAACTGTACTTGTGCATCATATATGACTCATAGTCTTACTCTTAAGTTCAAATCTATATGGTTATTTTATCCCTTTCCTTTCTTGGTTATTCAATTCCTGTCCTGTTTTATTCAATCCCCTTTCTTTCCTTCCCTGTTTTATTCTACTCTCCCTTCTGGTTTACACATACTGTTCTTTACCTTTTTAACTCTGTGTTTATTCGGTTGATCTGTTCGGTTGGGAGGCTGTTTTAATTGGCTCCCGTGTCCTCTGGAACGTTCCGCTCAGGCGCCAAGGAGAAGCTGTGGATGGAGCTGAACGCCGGGGCGGAGAGTGGCTGGGACTTCTCCTCCCGGTGGTACGTGGGCGGCGGGGGCCAAAACAGCGGCACGCTCAGAGACGTCCGCACCGGCCAGATCGTACCCAGCGATCTCAACGCCCTGCTCTGCCGCAACGAGAGGACGCTGGCCTCCTTCCACAGCATCCTGGGTGAGCGGGGTCGAGTGTCCTCTCCTGTTATTGATAATATACTAGACCTAAAACACTGCAAACGGTGGGAATAATGCTCAAGCATAGATGTGGAATTCAAAAGAACAGACATGCTTGGTGAAGTGTAGGTTACAGGTTAACATTTTTGGAATGCTGAAAGTACATCAATTAAAACCCTAACCTTGTTTTTATACGTTTATTACAGCGGAGCCATTCGACTGTATTGTGCTTTGTATGTTGTCTTATAGTGTGCCTTAGAAATAAGCCTTCAGTATTTTTCGTGTTGCCGCAAAACAAAAAAGGGCAGTGTCCACTTCCCAAGATCCCTCCAGCGCCGCGCTACCCCGGCTGACTACGTTTCCCTTGTGCGCCTGCCCAGGTGCAAGTAGCAAGGTGGTGCATTACGAGCAGGCCGCCGCCCGGAGGATGAAGGCCCTGGAGGCCGTGCTCTGGGACCCGGACCGGGGTGCGTGGTTCGACTACAGCCTGGTGACCAACTCCAGCCACACGGCCTTCTACCCCTCCAACCTGGCCCCTCTCTGGGCACAGTGCTACTCTCAGCCCACCATGAGTGATAAGGCGGTGGAGTACCTAAAGGTCGGTGTAAAAGGGGGGGGGGGGGGGGGGGGGGCGGGGGGGGGGGGGGGGGGGGGCGGGGGGGGGGCGCATCCTCGACGGGGCGACAGGTTTTTATCTTAGCAGGATCGTTTTGGGCAGAAAAAAACAAACAATACCTGCGTCATATCAAGCTTCCTAGGAATAAGAAAAAAAGAGAAATCAGAAAACGATTGTATTCATTTTTGACATCAATATCATTGGGTGAATAGATGGATAGCATGCATGTGGAGAGCACAGTCCCCCAGTAGATGGTGTACATGCCACACAGAACAACCACCCTCTCTCTCTCTCTTCTCTCCTCCACTTAGGAGAGTGGTGCTCTTCAGTTTCCCAATGGAGTTCCCACCTCGCTGAAGGAGAGTGGGCAGCAATGGGACTACCCGAACGCCTGGCCCCCTCTACAACACATGCTCATTGAAGGTAGGCAATCGCCTTTTATGAGCCATCTGTGATTGCTGCTTCGGGCTCTGCGGAACCTCTGTAATGAATCATCTGTTGTTAATAACAAGCACTTATTTATGAAGCTTTTATGAGCATTGTTTTCTCCCGATAACACACAGAGTGCCGGTAGCCTTGACATCTCATAAAGCTATCGCATAGCTGCTTTACGAGCCGGTGATTTAGATTTGTCCGTGCCTTTGCTTTACAAGGTTTGTCAAAGCTGCCCTCGGAAGACGCACAGCAAGCGGCTTTCGAACTGGCCCAGAAGTGGATTAGAACCAACCATTTGGCGTACGACCGCTATGAAGCCATGTTTGAAAAGGTACCATTTTCAAGCGTCTTCCTCACCGCGAGCTCGGACATGTTTTTTCCCTTCCTTTGTTCTCTGAAAGCATAGATCGTAATTGATCTCTTCTGTCTCGGAAGTATGACGTTAACGGAGATGGAAAACCAGGAGGAGGAGGGGAATACGAAGTACAGGTATAATGCATTTACACAATATTAACCCAACCATGCCGACTCCTTACTATTCGGCACAGATCAGAACTGAGCCACAACCAAGAGAGCATGGCTCCACACCAGCCCCCAATACAAAGCCATGGTCAACACTGCCCTCACGTGTCACCTTGTCTCCCTGGCTTTGTTCTAGCTGGGCTTCGGCTGGACCAACGGCGTGGCCCTGCAGCTCCTGGACCAGTACGGGGGGCGCCTCACCGCGCAAAGTAGCAGGGTGTCCTCTTCCTCCTTCCTCCTCCTCCTCTCCCTCCCCTCAGCTCTGCTGATTGTGTAGTGGAACTGAGCCGACTAGATCCTGATTGGGTAGAGCGTAGAAATAGATTTAGGTAGAGTCAGATGTGGAATTGTATTCCATTGCCAGTTGAACGCGGGGGCGTCTAAAAGGAGGATGAATCGAGGCATAGTTGTGTTACCAAAAACCTAGAATCGTACGTAAATTGTCATAGTTCGGTTGGGAAGAGCGCCTAGCCTGGCAATCTGTCTGCTCTACTTCTTCCATTTCTATGGTCTAGATAACTCGGGGACCAAATCTCTGTGTTGCACCTCATCATGCCTTGCCAAGGCCAGATGTAATCTCGCCTGGAGAACTCAATAAAAAACGAACCAGTGATGCCAGGGAGCCGATTAAATCGTCTAGACTTTCCTCAGGATCTCGCCCTTTTCTTAGTTCTCCCTACCAATGACACTGATATTAGTGATTTGAACAGAATAGATGGGGCTATAATTTAGGATGACTAAGACTTCCTTTGATGAATGTTTCAGTGTTTATGCCTGAGGGTTGATTATTTTCAAGACACTAAGGGATGAAGGATCATTTAGGAAATCTCCTCTCCCTCTTTCTCGCATTCTCACTCACAAATTTTTTTTTTCTCCTCTCGATCTCTCTCTCCCTCCTCCATTATGCAACCAGATCCTTGTTACTGGGATCTGAGGATTATCTTGGGAACTGATATTCAACTGACATTACAAATATTAATTCACTAATCCAATTATCAAGCTTGACTTCCAGTGTGGCTCGGTATTAGCATGCAAATTCCCTTAAGTGAACGCATTTGACTGCACATGGATGTGATGGAAGTCAAGATGAGTCATATTTGTATGTTTATTTTTTGCTAAACCTATATTTTAAAAAACATTTTGATGTTCGATGGGCTATCGCAGAATTTCACCATTAAGTGTTATCTGTTGTGTGTGTGTGTGTGTGTGTGTGTGTGGGTGTTTAAAAGAATGTCTCCTGTCGAATCAATTGTGTTTCAGTGAATGAGTGATTAGACACTGGTTTAATGATTAACTTTGCATTGATTACGTCATTTTGAATATGAGATAGGAATGGCTAAAGTCCCTTTTGCTCTAATAAAGAAAATAAAAATTACACTGCATTTCTCTTGGTTGTTTGGATAGATTCTCTCCCGTGTGTGTGTGTGTGCGTGTGTGTGTGTGTGTGCGTGCGTGCGTGCGCGCGCGCGCGCCCGCCCGCCCGCCCGCGACTTTTTTCTATATAGTAAAGTGGAGGTCAAGCATGAAATAAAGTAGATGTAGATATTTAAAAGGTCGCCAGACGGGAGGTTTAGGAGGAATGTGGTTCAGGAAGAGAAATGCCATCCCTCCTGGGGCCCGGGAGATATGAGGCAGCAAGCAGGCTACGTTGAAGCGCAGGAAAAGCACCGAACGGATTGACCGTGCAAATTTGTAAAGGTTTTCTTGTAAGTCCAGTAGATGCAGGAGCCTAGACTGGCCCAAAATATCCGGCTTTGCAGCTAGGCACTAGCTTGGGCTTGCCAAAGTCAGGCTTACCCAAAGCAGTCGGATGAGGAGGTGACATTAAGAGTTGTTTGATGTAGGAAACCATGCCTGGGCTGACATAATATTAGGGAGCAGTAAGTTAGTGACCTTTTGCTGGCTGGTTAAAAGGCAACGTATGAATATGTGAAGAAGCCTAGAGGTCCGCCTCCATACTTAGACAACCGGGGATAACTGGCTTGTGCTTAACTTTTATGCTGTGCTGGGTATATGATCTTAATAACTTTACCCAACCATGCGTATATAAAAATCACGCATACATTTTTTTTTTCTTTTTTCGAGGACACGCAATATGTGACCCAGCGGCCTGTTGTCAGGGGCAACAACATAAAAATAAAACTTCAGCTCGTTTCAGAGGCAGAAAGGACTTCCCACATTGCCACGGGGACTGTCGATGTGTATCGGCGACTGACTGCCCACTACTCCTCCTACTGCGACACAAGGAAGATTTCCCTCCCAGATCACTGTCCACATTCACTTAACCACCCGCTCGTAGCTGGTTCCCTGGAAGCGCCTACTCAAGAGTACCTAGTGTTGCTACTGAGGCTGTTAAGCGCCTGTGACAAGGAACATTGGACGATGGAAGTGTTTTCTTTTTTTCTTTTCAAGGCTGCCTGAGAAATAACGGTGCTAGAAGTGGCTCATTTCTACAATGCTTACCGCTTGTGCTCGAGTGGAGAACGTGCACTGTAACCGATTTGATCAAACCGTGTTGCACCTGTATGCAGCCAGTGGAATAGTGACTGAGGGCCAAAGTCTGTGTGTGTGTACACACACACACCTGTGCACCCCTCCACAGACGGTTTGCATGACATAGTCCTGCATTGACAAACTGTGTAGCAGAGGATGCAAAGAGCGGTAGATCCCTCATCCCTCTGTGTTGCCTACAGCCTGCATACAAACTAGGATCCATCATGACTTCAATATTCCTATCCTGTGGGAGATAATGCTGTTTGCTTCAAGATCCCTTCATTAGGAGCAAGTCAATTTTACACATAAAAAAATCATAATCGTGTTCATAATGTTCAATCCCTCTGATCCAGTTTCTCAAAATCACAAACAATTAGACTGACATATATCCATTATGGGCAGCATATCCTCTCAACTCAGATGTTTCTATGGCTGCGTTTTCTGTCGGCTGCAAAAACATGGCACCACACAGCTATTTCCCTTTCTCATTCGAATAATGAATCAGGAAGAACTCTAGACTCCGCTGTTGGAATATCCGTGAAATTCCTATCTAAGAGCATTCCGAGGATGGATGGTATCTGGGAACAGCAAAGATGGGTTTCAGAGTGAAGGCCTCTCTGCTTCGTTAGTCCACGACAGTTCAGCCCCACCCCCCCCACCCCCCTTCTCTCTGTCCCTGCAGCAGCAGCACACATCACAAAGACACCTCATTACCAGGCCCTGGCCCTCCCTCTGGCTGCAGGGGGCCATGCTCCGCTCTGCTGGGATAATCCACCAGCACCACCCCCACCTCCGCACCCCCTGTGGGCAGGAATCAACGCAGACCCACGGCAGGGATCAGCGGGGACGTTAGCTATCTGTCCTCGGATGGCGGATCAAACAGAGACAGAGAGAGAGAGAGAGAGAGAGATAGAGAGAGAGAGAGAGTGAGAGAGAGAGAGAGAGAGATCGAGAGAGAAAGAGAGAGAGAGAGAAAGAGAGAGAGAGAGAGAGAGAGAGAAAGAGAGAGAGAGAGAAAGAAAGAAAGAGCCAAGAGCTCCTCGGCAAACACACCCTCGCTCCTATTGCTTTCCCCCTTTAATCAGTGCCAATCAATAGTTCATACCGTGGAGATCATTTATGTTTGCCCATGGTACATAACATGGCATGGCCCTTCAATGTGGCCGAAAACGAGGAGCGTTTGTGGCTGGCTTTGCAGCTAAATTGTTTGGAGAGGAAGCCTGCTGCTTGACCTTTCCGAACTGGATGTGCAGGATTGGATAACCAGGGGCATTATGCCCTCTGATATGAGATAGCTTAGTGATATTGATTTGGCGCTGTCCAGATATGAGGACTTTTCCCCCCTCTCCCCTAATCCATAACTCCAAGGGATCATTTCTTTACAGTATCTACTCCTCAAAGTGAGGCTCTAAAAAGCCAATTTGATCTGAGAAGGAGAGCCATCAGGAAAGGGTAAATTGAATATTGCCTCGACTGATCTGTGTCCTTGAACTTCGGACAGTGAAATGAGTTTCAAATGAAAACTCTAATTTAAACTCTAACTTAGATTGTATTTTCTTTATGCATAGTGTGGCCAGATCAAATACAATCACTTTATTTCCTTTCTTTAAATGTGGGCAATATTTCTCCAGGCAGTGACTATGGCTGTGGCTAACATGCCGTACTTCCAGGATTGGGAGCTGCTTTTCTACGATAACTAACGCCGCTCTTCCTTCATCTTCAAGCCGTAACTGAAAACTGAAAGTTATTATGGCACGCCGTTAAAAAATCTCCGTTTTTCTCAATGAAAATGTTGGCCACATACTTATTTTAAATGACCTACCTTGCTGTGATAAATCAATGGTGAAATCGATTTAGCATTGTCCAGATATGAGGACTATTTCCCCTTAATCCATAATGCCCAGTTATGAGCCAATATTATACCCTTTTAGTGTAATAAACAAATGCCCCTGATGTATTGTCACGGTACTGTTAAGCGTTGCCTGCTCGTCCGGACCTTTTGACCTTTGCAACATTGATATCCCAACAACCCACCCAATGATATGCCAGGTTCCATCTGACCTTTGAGAAGAGTAGCTCGTTAAATCCCCTCTTCTCCGACTATGGCAACGAACGCTGCGCACCGCAATCAGCTATTATCACCAGCTATCCTAATTCTGGTCACGATGCCCGGTGTGATCCTCTTGCACCGCTCCTGTGTCAAGTAATTTCTCTGTTGTGTGTGGAATTTTTCAATTTCCTCTGAAGAGCGTCAGTGTAGTAGGCTACAGCTGTGCCACTCCGCCAAAAGCCCCACCACTCTCCCGCGCCACGCGCTAACCCTTCCCGCACCTGTGGGCGTAGTACCCCTCTTGACCACGGTGAGGCGGTGTTGCGCTTCTGACCACGTCTCCGTGTGATCCTGCCTCTCGTTTTCCGCGTTTTCTTCAGGTTCCGACAAGATCAATTGTCGATGCCAGAGGAGCCTGTCCTCATTTGCAACGTGTTAAAATGCTCCTGCCTTCTGTACCCTTTGGCTGGCATTCACAACACACCGGTCCTGCTACTGAAAAGCTAGCACCTGTCACGTACCTATTGCTGTTAGTTAATAAGTGTAAACTGTAGTAGAATCACACATTGATCCCTTATTTCATATGAATATAATGATTGTTGTTCAGTAATAGAACAATTACTTTTACAATTACAAGTCCCATTTAACCTATGGAATGTGCAGATTCCTTTAATCATCCCATCGGCTTGGGAATGATACAAATCTCTATGCTGTGCTACGATGGGGGAATTCACTGCACATTCATGGCTTCCATGTCTACGTATCCTAGAGAGATAAAAATAGGTGATGTGTTGTGTTAACTCGCTTGGCTGCTGGGTAGTGGCGGCAGCCCACAGTGTGACGCAGGAGTCGGAGCGATTTGCACAAACCTCGGCTGACTGCATGGGAGCTCCGCCGTGGGACACAAACAGAGACAGTCAAACAGAGAGGCAGGGGGAGGCCAGGACTGGTGGAAGAGATAGAGAGAGAGAGAGAGAGAGAGAGAGAGAGAGAGAGAGAGAGAGGGAGAGAGAGCGAGAGAGAGTGAGAGAAAGAGAGAGAGAGAGAGAGCGAGAGCGATAAGAGGGAGCGAGAACGGGGGCAAAAGGAAGTCAGGAGGGAGGTGAAGACACGGCAGTGGAAGAGACCAGGAGAGGAGAGAGCTCTGCTCACTGCTGCAGCACGCAGATGGTTCAGCAGATGAGATGGGAGGGCGAGATGCAGAGATAAAAGGAGGAGAAGCAGAGAGATAGAGGAAAACATTGCATTAGAGCCACCGGGTGAAAGTGTACATAGGGAGAGCAGCGTGTTGGAAGACGTCCAATGGAAACACAGCGCTAACCTTTATTGTTAGAGGGGGCTGGTCGGAAACTCTCTGATGGCCGGCATGAAATTAAAGAATGCATAAATATATAACTGTATTCATAAGTATAAAACGACACATTAGGCAAATGCTGAGCTAAATAGGAAATGTGATCTGTGCGCCCGGTAATGGAAAATCTGTTTCTGTCCTACCTGCACTCGAGTGCCTTAGAGCGGTCGATGCCTCTTTTAATTAACACTGCACATCCTTGCACACCCATTATTGACTTATTTATTTGTATTCACTGGCAAACAACAAAGAAGCCACAGAGGTTGTGTTGTTCCCTCTCTCTCTCCTCCTCACCTCGCCTTCCCCAGACTTTTCATTAGGAAGGCTGTGGGCCTCTGTGTCGAGAGCGTCTCCTGTACATCGGAGACCTGTTGCCTCCTCGGGGATTAGCTTAGTGAGCGGACGGAATCGGTCTGTGGTCCCCATCCGCACAGCCCCTCAGACGGGCCTCTGGAGAGGCGATGGAGGGAGCCTCTTCGTTAGGTAACTGGAGTCTGGGAGCCTGTCAGTCCACATCTCTGATTGGGGGGGGGGGGGGGGGGGGGGGGATCGTCGCTTAAATGGCAGGTGCTCGCTGTTGCTGCCGATACCTCCCCAGGCCCATCAGACACGGCGGGGGGGGGGGGGGTCCCTGCTGCTTGACGAGACGGGAACGAGAGATGGAAAGACTTCCCTGTGGTTTGGAAAACAAACGCTGTCTTCACTAGCCCACCAGGAACAACTGGAATGTGCTGTAAGCCCGGCTGATAGCGTTGTCGGATTCTCTCTTCTTTGTACGACACTAACAGGTTGTTCGTAACAACATAATCGTTTTTAACAGTAGGTCATACGATTCAAATGATTGAATATAGAGAGAGACGTGACAGAACCACACCGAGATGTGAAGATGCATTTAGCATGGATTGAGACAGGGAAACCGCCATGCAAATAGAATTAGTAGAACCAAAAGGAATAGAACTCTCCAACGCAATTAGATACCTCACCGGCAGTTAGCGCCGTCCAATACGTCGATTGTGTTGTTGCCCCTGACAGCCAGTTATGGTGGTTATCAACGGGGTCAGCCATTTTAGGTGCTCCAATCTATGGGGATGAGCTCTCTGTCTTTTCAACTCATTATATTGCTATGGCAACAGTTTGTCTCCCCCGGGTGAGGGCGGAATCTGTGAACAACTGTCTCTCCCTCTCCTAGGTGTTACTCTCCCGGCCCCACCTATAACCCCCACCTGATGCCTGGTATGAAATGTTAAAATATTCCCAGAGCGGTCGGGACTTTTTGAAACATGCCTTTGCCGAGGGAAGCTGGCCTGGCTTCGTGTGAGAGAAAAGGAGGCCGCAGGGGGAACAGATGCTTTGATATCGCAGCACGGGAGCCGCTGCGGGGCCTTCTTGCTTGTCCTCGACCGTAGCCCATCAGCCATGCCTCCCACGCTCTGCAGGGGGCGCCGCCAGGAGAGGGAGAGAGAGAGAGAGAGAGAGAGAGAGACAGAAAGAGAGAGACGGAGAGAGAGAGATCGATACAGACAGATAGACAGACAGACAGACAGACAGACAGACAGACAGACAGACAGACAGACAGACAGACAGACAGACAGACAGACAGACAGACAGACAGGAGTTAGGGCCAGAGGTGACGGACAGTGGTTTGCAGCAGCAGCAGCAGCAGCTTCCCATTCCTCGGGTCACGGTGTTGCACACTGCGCCCCCAGGAGGGGACGGAGGGGGAGAAGCTGATCACAGACTCGCTAATTTGTCGAGTGGTCCACGGCGTTTCACACACGGCGTCACACGGCGCAGGAGAACAAATGGGCTCATGGTTGTAGGCGAGAGAAGCGAAATTACTTTTCTCTGTCTCTTGTTGGTCGGAGCTGTTCCCTCTGGCTAGACTCGAATTGGACTGCGTATAAAAGGTTAAATTGGATAATTGCATATTGTAAGAACTGCTGATTTGGATGTCAAGTCTCTGTGATATCAGCGTCCCCATTCTCCGAGTCCCAAAAGGCTGGCAGAGCATGCAGAGTGCTGTTTAATTCAGCTGTGATCAGGTGAACAGCCGCCACACATTAGCGAAACAGACTTGGTTTCCTTGCCGACACAAGTGGAGGGAAAGAAGCGTACTAGATTAAAGTTCATTACAGACCGAGAGTTCTTTGTTGGGAAAGGGACTCGCTGAATCAACCATCCTAGAGCTGTAGCACTTTTTCACCTTCAGGAAGGCCCTTGTGATCTGGTTCTGTCCAATCCATAAAGTCTTATTCTTTCTTTAAACAATTGATGGTGAGTCTGGGGCAACGACTGTGTGTGTGTGTGTGTGTGTGTGTCTTGGCTACCTTGGCATCTGTGTGTGTGTGTGTGTGTGTGTGTGTGTGTGTGTGTGTGTGCGCGCGGTTGGACAGACTTCGTCCGCCAAGGCCGACTTCATCACTCCTAATAGGAGCCTCCGCAGTAGGTCACCCTCCATTACACATGGCGCCGCATGACAAACGACAGCTCTGCCCTGGCAGCTCCCCTGACCCCGGTGTGTGTGTGTGTGTGTGTGTGTGTGTGTGTGTGTATGTGTGTATGTGTGTGACCCCGGGCCTGCTTAGTTAACGAGAGGCCGGACTGGCCCGCCATCAGCCATCACGCTGGGGAGACAGCCGCACTGGGGGGGGGGGGCCGCCGTGAAACAGAGACCTGACCCCCAATCCTTTCACTCTCACATACGGTGACTTGATTAGCCTGCTCTCTCTCTCTCTCTCTCTCTCTCTCTCTCTCTCTCTCTGCGTCTGTGCCTTTAACCTCCCCTCTCCGTCAACGCTAGGTGTAAGTACACGGTACCCACAGACCAGGACGAGGTCTCACAGGGTTCCGCCCGCGGGGGGCAGCGTCTAACACGGTTAGGGTTGGAAACAGCCGACCCGCCGTGGATCAGGTACGGCCCGTGAATGATGAAGGCTGACTCCAAAGGAGGCGGGAGTGTGGCTGGGCCGTATACGGTACACAGCACAGTCTCACAAGACAAAAGGCCTCCCGTAGCCTTGTTAGTGGGGCTTGTGACCGAAACCCCCCCGGCGAGCTGAGCCGTCTGTAATCCGCACAAGAGCAGCTTGAACCTCTTTTGTAACCTATGAACAAACTGGCTGAGGGTAAGGTCTAGTGATGGAACGATTGGAATATTGAATATGAGGAAACTGAATGGCTGTAACCTGCATCAAACACCTAATATCAGCAATGTACCTTCTTAATGGGATTGGAGGTAAAAGTGTTTCCTCAGTAAAAAAGACAAGAACACTACACACACACTACACAGCTACATTGAGAATACTAATTGTTTAGAAAGAAGAAAATGTAGAACATAAACAATCGTTTTTACAGAGATTGTGTTATCATAAACTGGCATAGCCATTTAATAGAGGGTAATAAATACAGCAGCTGGTCCGAATATAGTCCAACTATAGAATACTTCCCATTCACCACAATTAATATTAACATATACAAAGGGTACATAAAATAGTAATCACAATTAAAACAATATGAAGTCAAATAAATTGTAACAAAGTATACTAGATAAACGGTTTTAATATCCACAAAAGCAATTGTCTCGCCTAGCCATCCCTCCAAATCTCGTTCTTTCAAACTTGACCGGAGGTCTGGAAACGTTCATATGCAAAAGTACTCTTCTCTAAGCCTTCCAATCTGGAAGGCACGCATTTGATTGGCACTTATAAACGTCACTCACTCTTTGGCGAAACCCTCCTCCTTTCAAGACACACCCTCTTCCTGGTTTTGTGCGACTCTGTTCCGACACAGGGATCACCTAAGCAGTAATCCACCTCTGTCTTTGAAGCTCCGACCCTTTCAATACCTAATTGGGTGTTTTTTTAGTAGTAACAAGGTGCTAGTCTCCACCTTTTTCATACGCACTTTTACTAGCAAACTTCTCCATGCTTTCGAACTGAAAGCTGGAACCGAGGCTACCAAAACAATAGTACAAGACACGCAGTTTAGAAGACTATTTTAGAGGAGATTTGGGATCTTTGGTTTGCCAGCTCTGCCTCTACCATTCCCCCAGGCTTGTAAAAGCCTGCTCAGGAAACATACCTTTGATTTGCTACTTTTCCCTTCCCTATTCCTGCTGCTTTGTAACAGCCTGCTTATCTTTGTCCTTTTGTATTAGGATCTTTATTTAGGACCCCCCCCCCCCCATCTTTCTAGCATCTTTATTTTGAGCCACAGCCACTGTCTGCTTATTAGGTACCATGGAGGAACTAATGGAAGTGGGTATAGAGTTGAAAGTGTAAAATTTGTTAACATTACATCACTCACTACAGGATATCATCATATCATATCATTGTGAGACGAAGAAACAGGTCTTCTTTACTGTTTTGTACAGGCCAGATTCCAAGATATTTATAAACTGTTGATACCGTTTCTGGAATGATGCTTTTGATTTCCTAATCAGAAGATATTTGTCGGAATAAACCATGTGTTGCTTGTCAGTTGCCTCGTCAGATCCAGATACGATCCCACGCCGACTCGCACCCTTTGTTGACGGGTTTCAAACTCGGAGAGTCGGTTTTCTTTTGCTGGCGTCCCAGCAGGACTCGACGTAGCAGTGCACAGCCCACTCTAGCCTCACACAGAAATCAGCTTTCCCCCCTTCTTCTACGTTCCAACGACTGGGAGTGACATGTTGTTCCGCCCTGCCTCACCTCAGACCGAGCCATTCCTGATGCTCTCTGGGCCTTTGATAGCGTCTGCCTTCATTCCCCCTGTTCGTACATGTGTCTGTACCAAACACTGCCTTTCACTCCCACGCCTCAGACAAGAACACTCTGCCGGGATTTGACATTGATCGGGGACAAATGGCTGCACGTCTGTCGACGCGTCTCCTCCCCACTCGCAGTGTAAGTGGCAGCCACATGGAACACGCGATTGAAGCGACAAAAAAAACGGAAGGAAAAAAATATATATAAAAAAAGGAGCGCGTCTTCCTCGATTTTGCTTTCGTGAAAATGAATTCATATGTCATTGGAATACGAATGCTATTCGCCTGCCAAGGAAAGGTCACGGAGAAGAGCCCCGAATATCCGGGCGGCAGTCTGCCGACTGGCGCTGCATTTCAACGGCGCCTCCATTAAAAGCTGTAAAGTGGCTCACTTACTTACCGAGTCCATATCCCCTTCGATATCAGACTGGAAACGTGACACAAGAAACACATTCCAGTAACTGCAGCGCTGTGGTTTACGGACCACCTCGATAGCTAGCCAGAGATAGATGTATTGTCCTTCCAGAAATGTATCGTGCGCAAAACCGCATTAGACGCACTAACATACCAACATAGTCACCAATGACAGTCATTAATACCATCAAACAACAACACAAGACGCACTCACAGGCCTATACACCTCATTTCACCAAAGTGCTCTAAGTGTTATACTAAAAGATGCAGCATCATCCCACACACAGTATCAGTCATCTGCTACTAGTTTGTTCTGTAATGGGAACACTAGTGGGCCCGAATGATTCGCCAGCCCTCTATCGTCGGCGGGACACTCACAGCTCGTATTCACCATTGTTCCATTGCATGCGTGTGTGTTGGTGCTGATACCATGTGTGTGTCACGTGTATTTGTGTGCAATCTTATGCTCATGTATGTCCGAATATGAACACGTGTGTTTGTGAGTACTTTACATGTATGTTTGCTTGCGTATGTTAGCATGCACAACGTGTGTGCATGCACTTTTTATGGTTCAATGGTCTGCACTGTGTTTTTATAACCCAATGTAGGCATGCAATGGGAAGCATCCATGTCTGTACTGTATAGTCCCTTGTGAGCTGAGTCTAGTGACTAACACATCTGTTTCGATGTTTGGCAGCTTGTCTATTGTGTGTGTGTGTGTGTGTGTGAGTGAGTGTGTGAGTGTGTGAGTGAGAGAGAGTGAGTGAGTGTGTGAGTCACTGTGTGTGTTTCTCCAGAGACACTGCTCGTGTGATGGGATGCAATCGGATATGTGAGCTGAGTCTAGCTGCAGGTCTGATTCAATGATGGACCAGACTGGAACGTTGGCTTGTTGATGTGACAGTCTATGCTCTCTCTCTCAATCCCTCCCCATCTCTCTCTCTCTCTCTCTCTCTCTCTCTCTCTCTCTCTCTCTCTCTCTCTCTCTCTCTCTCTCTCTCTCTCTCTCTCTCTCTCTCTCTCTCTCTCTCTCTCTCTCTCTCTCTCTCTCTCTCTCTCTCTCTCTCTCTCTCTCTCTCTCCAACACACACACACCAATAACCACACACGAACACACACACACAGCACCCGCATTGAGAGCTTTCCTCCATACATGGCATCCTGAGCCAGTTCTGCATGCACAAAGCCCCTCCCTGGCTGGCTCTCCTCTCCTCTCCTCTCCTCTCCTCTCCTCTCCTCTCCTCTCCCCTCCCCTTGGCTCCTCTCCTCTCCTCTCCTCTCCTCTCCTCTCCTCTCCTCTCCTCTCCTCTCCTCTCCCCTCCCCTCCCCTCCCCTCCCCTCCCTTCCCCTCCCCTCCCCTCCCCTCCCCTCCCCTCCCCTCCCCTCCCCTCCTCTCCTCTCCCCTCCCCTCCTCTCCTCTCCTCTCTCAGCTCCCGTTCCCTCTGCGCTCTGCACACCCAAGCCGCTGCCTGTCTTCCAATCTGTGTCCGCTCTCCGTGGCAGCTCTCCTCAGGATTGTCAGAATCCCTTCGTCAAATCCCCCCGCTGGCTGGCCCCGAAGGCCCAGAGGAAATGAACCGGGAGAGGTGACAGCGAGGAGGAAGCAGGCACACACGGGGACCAAACTTCATATCACATTTTTCTTTTTTTGAAGGTGACTGTGTGTTTTTGCTGTAACAGTCTTCGTGCTTTTTTTTTCTTTCTGTTCATTAAAAAAGCATCTGGATAGCTGCCGGGTTTCGTTTGCTGGGCATTTGCATGCACATGCTAGCAATGGCGAATCAAAAGGGTTTTCTCCAAGAAAGAAAACTAGCGAGTACTCTCCTTTATTACCTGGAAGAGTTCACTTGCTTCCTTTCAGTGTTTTTCTTTAACAGCGCGTTTTTAAAATAGCTTTAAAATAGCTAATAGTGTGTCCCACTCTATATACAAGCTAACATAAAGTTTCAAGTGTGCACTTCCTTTTTCATGTAGGCACACATTTACTGTATGTGAGCCCCCGAGAGTGAGGCGAGAGAGAAGGGACTTTACAGTATGGCTAACCTATCATCTCATGAACAATCACCTTTAACTACCTTCTGAGTTCTTACAGCTCAATGTAGGTGTCTGCTCTGGGCTGTCCTTTCTGTGATGTAATGATAAATGTGAAAGAGAACAATTTTCTTGGCACCTGCACATACCCCTAAACCTACAAGGCAGGGGGCTGATAATCAGAACGAGAAATAGCCACTCAGGCTGACCGCTCATTTTTTGGCGCGGAGGTATGTTGAAACATTTTTATGTTACCGTATGCAACTAACAGTTCTGACACAGAGGTCATTTCATTTGTTTCCAAAAAAGAGGGCAGGTTGTGCTCAGCTATGCTATGAAAGTGAATAGGTGGTCACAGGCAGCTCCTGCCTTCCTCCTCGTGGTCCTTCTCGACCTCTTCGTCCTGCTCCATGCCAGACGGAGGCACTGAATAGGACTGACGCCGCATGGGGCAGTTTGCTGCACTCTCTTTTATCGCCACTAAGAGCGGATCCCTTTCTGAGGGAGCCAACAGAAAGAAAAGGGGAATGGGTTTCATCTTCAGCCGAGGGTAAAAGAGGCGTGGGAGTCCTCTGGGCTTCTTAAAAGGTGGTTACAGTCTCTGTGGAGACTTGTCATGATGCTCTCTCTCTCTCGCTCTCCTGTTTCTCTCTCTCTCCTGTTTCTCTTTCTCTCTCCTGTTTCTCTCTCTCTCCTGTTTCTGTTTCCCTCACCTGTTTCTCTCTCTCCCTCCTGTTTCTCTTTCTCTCACCTGTTTCTCTCTCGCTCTCTCTCTCTCTCTCCTGTTTCTCTCTCCCTCTCACCCCTGTTTCTCTTTCTCGGAGGGGCTCCGGCGTTTCCTCTAAGGCTCGGCCAGATCCTAAACGTGCCGCTGACGCACCGTACAGAGGGTTCTTGCGGGACGATGACTCGCGCCGTGTTCAGCGAAGCCCGAAGGAGATGGCAAACTGAGCGTGATGAAGTAGTAACAACTCCCCTTCACTTCCATTTTACGAGGTGGAGACTTGGGCACTGGTTCTGCAAAAACAGGTAGATAATAAAAAGGGAGGACTCTTTAACAACCTAACACCAACCTGCAGACGTGGACAAGTTTGTTGGTACCCTTACAGCTCATTGAAAAAGTTATGAATTCCTCCTGAAAAGTGATGAGATGAGAAGCTGTTTTCTCATGCATACCTGCTGTATGTCTTTAGCGTGTCTCAGAGTAAAAGAAATGTGAAAAGAGATTAATTATTGTTTATTGCACAAAGATATTCTATAACTCTAAACAGATTTGTTGTTAATGCTTAGAAAAGATTACAAATAATTGGAGTGTAGCGATACTTCAAACGAATTGTTTTCTTTAATTAATATCACACATGTAGACTATCAAGGCATTCTGCAACGAAACGTAACGCCCTGTGTCAGTCCAAAAGCTCTGTCACAGTGTAAGACATGGGTCCTCCAACAGGATAATGAACGAAAACACAATGCTAAAAGCACCCACAAAATGGATAAGAACCAGACATTGGACTATTCTTAAGTGGCCTTCTGTGAGCCTGGATCTGAATCCTATCAATCACTCCTGGAAAGAGCTGAAATATGCAGTCTGGAGAAGGCACACTTCAAACCTGGGAATGCTGGAGCGGTTTGCTCAGGAAGAGTGGTTCAAACTACCAGTCGACAGCTGCCGACATCTCATTGAGAGCAACAGAAAACGCTTCATTGCAGTGATTGCCGCTAAAGGTCGTGCAAACAAATTAGCCATTATTTTTCCTCCATGCCATTTTCAGTGGTTGTATTATTTAAAATGTTCTGTGGAACCAAAAATCTAAAAGAAAAGTCTGGTTTCTATTAAACAGTCACTTCAGTCAGATTCAAGTCATCTCAGAGAGAATTGTTGGTTCGTTTTTGGTGGCAGGATATCTCCAAATTTGTCCACGTCTTTATTTATAGCCATGATTCCGTAAACGTAGCAGAAGACGGAAACTCATCTCTTGCCAACTCCCATTAGCCCTGGCAACAGATAACAAGCGCGACATGACATCTCAATTATCACGCGGCATAAACAAGTGCCTACGCAAAGTTTCTTTTTTTTTTTTCTCTCATTTTTGGATGGAAGCTCTCCTCAAATGAGCCTCGTGATTAGATTTGTGTGCAAAGCGCTCTGTTAAGCTCGGCTTTTTTGTTCACAACGTCCAGGCTGGATGCCTGTTAAATCACAAGGCAAGCGCGGTCTCCGACGTCTCCGAAAATTGAGTCAGCCGCAAAATTAAATTGGTTTATTCAAAACAAAACACCAAATCAAATAAGCAGCAATAATCTTGTCCTCCTATGGAGCAGTTTGGTCAGAGTGAGACAGGAAATGGGTCTACTCGTCTCAGACCACTTTACAGTCTTGGGGAGGATCGATAGGGGAAAGCGGTTATTGAAAATGGCTGGACAACAGTGCCATTTTGGCGGAAATAAAGTTGAAAAATTTCATATTTGTAGTTTTTGCTAACTTCACCTCCAACTAGTGTGGCCTTGCACCCCCACCCCCCCCCCCCCCCCCCCCCCCCCCCCCCCCCCCCCCCCCCCCCCCCCCCCCCCCCCCCCCCCCCCTGCGCAAGTACTACGGCTGACCTTAGTGTGTGTATGTAAACAAGTGTGTGTGTGTGTGTGTGTGTGTGTGTGTCTTATCTTAATGTGTTTGTATTTTATGTTCAGTCCAAAAATGTGTTCTGAATAGTTTGTTCATCATCATTGGGTATTTGGTTCTTACAGTTACACAATAAGCCATCCTTAAAGTGGTATGCTTGTTACTGGGAATGCGTTCTGGACGCTCACTCACTCTCTAATAACTACGTAATTAATAATAACATGATAACTGTGTAATTTAGCAATGCCTAGGAAACTATTTGGTCCATCCTGTGCGTTGTCAATACAACATTTATCCTATTTCTACCAATAACTTGCTTTTAGTGACATGATATGACTGTTTGGGTACCAAGCACTTGTCAGCAAATACTGATGTCAATACTTCTTCTCACTGTTTTATTGAGCCATAGTGGGAACTGAGAGACTGCTGATTTGTTTTCATTCTAACTCTGGGAAGTAAAGAGGGATCATTTCGTTCCCCTTTCCTCTCACTTGCCTGTGAGGCTGGATGTGTGTTGGCCTACATGTGTGTGGCTGCTTTCGTTCCTTGTTGTTGAAAACAAACACGGTCTCCGCACCAAGCATCTTTTCTGACTGCCATTGTCCACACCTGACCCCAATTTACGCTACAGCGATGCAATCTTTTGGCACAATTTGAAAAATTACAATACAATTTTTTTTTCTTCGATATCAGGGCATTGTATTTGACGTTTTGGTAGGAATACAATTATCCCTTATCTTTGAGGCAAAATCATTCTAGTATAAAACTGACTACTGGTATCATTCAACGATATATATATATATATACAGTGGGGCCAAAAAGTATTTAGTCAGCCACTGATTGTGCAAGTTCTCCTACTTAGAAAGATGAGAGAGGTCTGTAATTTTCATCATAGGTACATTTCAACTATGAGAGACAAAAATGAGAAAAAAAATCCAGGAAATCACATTGTAGGATTTTTAAAGAATTTATTTATAAATGATGGTGGAAAATAAGTATTTGGTCAATAACAAAAGTTCAACTCAATACTTTGTAACATAACCTTTGTTGGCAATGACAGAGGTCAAACGTTTCCTGTAAGTCTTCACCAGGTTTGCACACACTGTAGCTGGTATTTTGGCCCATTCCTCCAAGCAGATCTCCTCTAGAGCAGTCATGTTTTGGGCCTGTCGCTGGGCAACACAGACTTTCAACTCCCTCCACAAATTTTCTATGGGGTTGAGGTCTGGAGACTGGCTAGGCCACTCCAGGACCTTGAAATGCTTTTTACGGAGCCACTCCTTTGCTGCCCAAGCGGTGTGTTTGGGATCATTGTCATGCTAGAAGACCCAGCCACGTTCCATCTTCAGTGCTCTCACTGATGGAAGGAGGTTTTGGCTTAAAATCTCACGATACATGGCCCCGTTCATTCTTCCCTTAACACGGATCAGTCGTCCTGTCCCCTTTGCAGTAAAACAGCCCCAAAGCATGATGTTTCCACCCCCATGCTTCACAGTAGGTATGGTGTTCTTGGGATGCAACTCAGCATTCTTCTTCCTCCAAACACGACGAGTTGAGTTTTGACCAAAAAGTTCTATTTTGGTTTCATCTGACCACATGATATTCTCCCAATCCTCTTCTGGATCATCCATATGCTCTCTGGCAAACTTCAGACGGGCCTGGACATGTACTGGCTTAAGCAGGGGGACACGCCTGGCACTGCAGGATTTGAGTCCCTCTCGCCGTGGTGTGTTACTGATGGTAGCCTTTGTTACTTTGGTCCCAGCTCTCTGCAGGTCATTCATCAGGTCCCTCCGTGTAGTTCTGGGATTTTTGCTCACCGTTCTCATGATCATTTTGACCCCACGGGATGAGATCTTGCGTGGGGGCCCCAGATCGAGGGAGATTATCAATGGTCTTGTATGTCTTCCATTTTCTTACAATTGCTCCCACAGTTGATCTATTCACACCAACCTGCTTGCCTATTGCAGATTCACTCTTCCCAGCCTGGTGCAGGTCTACAATTTTCTTCCTGGTGTCCTTCGACAGCTCTTTGGTCTTGGCCATGGTTGAGTTTGGAGTCTGACTGTTTGAGGCTGTGGACAGGTGTCTTTTATACAGATGACGAGGTCAAACAGGTTCCATTAATACAGGTAAAGAGTGGAGGACAGAAGAGCTTCTTAAAGAAGAAGTTACAGGTCTGTGAGAGCCAGAAATCTTGCTTGTTTGTGGGTGACCAAATACTTATTTTCCACCATCATTTACAAATAAATTCTTAAAAAATCCTACAATGTGATTTCCTGGATTTTTTTTCTCATTTTTGTCTCTCATAGTTGAAGTGTACCTATGATGAAAATTACAGACCTCTCTCATCTTTCTAAGTAGGAGAACTTGCACAATCAGTGGCTGACTAAATACTTTTTGGCCCCACTGTATATATGATATGGCTACTCCTCCTCTCTACTTGTTTGAAGCCACCTGAGGTTAGGTGAAGGTGTCCGACACACATCTCCCAAAAAGCACGCATGGAGATGTTGTTTCTTGCATCCAAAAAAGATTTATTTAAACGACGAACTCCGGTTGACTTTCCAGAAAATATAATATAAGAATAACATCGTATGTGAAATATGTGATCTACTATGTCGATTGATACTACTGCGAAATAATGTGGTCGGAAAACGGTAGGCTTTCCTCCGTCTAACCCCAGAACAAACCAATCTCTAGTCTATTAAAGCCTCGCCCATTACAGGTGAAGCGTGACGTCACTGACGCAAAAGGTGAAGCCCATTATCACAGATAACATAAATAACAGGTCTAAGTAATATATTTAATAAATCATACTTTAACTATAACTACTTAACTGTAGTATATTTGAGACATTCTCATTCAAAAATTAAAAAGCTATGAATGCTTCCAACAATATATTTGTCTCAAGAAAGTAAACATGTACTATTAAAGGCATACATGACTGGACTTAAATAGGTATCACAGCTTTGAACTGAAACGTGCCCCAGCAGACAGATAAACATTTTGTTATATTTCCTTCCCTTTTGACAGTTGGAACTGTGTGCTGAAGTTCCTCTATCCTTTGTCATGTTGGAGCTAACTGTCTGGTGTTTTCCCTGTTCCCCTTCCTAGCTCCAATCTCTCAACACTCTTTGCCCTGATTTCAAATGAACCCTATCTACTATCTAGCCCGATGCCATTACACCACTGATACTGTGAAGATGGATCTTGGTCTCTCTTGGCTAAGCAAGGCAAATGGCTGTTAAGATGCAAAGCCATCGCTCTAATGGGGTTTCCTGTCACCCTCGGAAAAGTGCTTGGGTAATGTTTATTGAGGACTATTTCCGACAATAACAAAAACACAGCCACACATCGACTGTAGGCTGAAAGCAAGACAATCTGCATATCCCATATGCAAGCACGCACTCCAGCACGTGTACGCACACACACATGCGCGTGCGCGCGCAAAGCAGTGAAATGCATCTGAAAGACATCCGCCACCGCCATGTGACCACAAAGCATTCACATGCTTCTCTCCAATGAATATAAAGTATAAACACTTCTCCAAACTCAACACCCCTTGGCCTCCATTTCACGCTATTATTTTAGCATAATAAACACATTAGCTTCTCCCTACCCCAATCCCTGCGCCTAAGATGAATCTTCCCCCACCATATAAAATAATTTACCAACATTATCTGTGCCGATGAATAATTCAGCGGAGGTTCACGAAGAGTTGCAGTCCCATCAGAGGGCCACAAGACGCTGCGAGCCGACAGACAGACACCCCATCTCTGCAGCTGTTTCCCCTTCAGCCAGAAATGCTGTTTTGGCTTTTGAAAAATAAAAATAAATAAAAAATAAATTAATAAACGGCACATTAATTTCCCTGCGACTGTAACTAGTTTCACGCAGACATTGTAAGCGGGTCAGACTGAGAGGCTGAAGGACAACTTAATCTCAATGATCGTGTAAAAGGACACTTTTCCAGCCTATTGAGTCACGATCAAGTAACGGTTGTTCATTCGAGTTCGGAAGCAATGGCAAAAACAAAGTGTGAATAAATGGAGAATAGTAAGACGGTTGAGAAATAAAACCGTGATATTTAAACATTCATTTCATTAGTGGCTAAACGTCTAGACTTAATTGGCAGTTGAAAGTTCAAGTTCAGGTTTATCAGGAAGTTTATTAAAAGGCCCGCCCTTATACATCGTTCTCTCTTGGATTGTTTTGAGTGGAGCGGTTCGCTGTTCAGGTAAACGATGCAGTATGGATGCTTCTGTGTTACCTCACTCACCACAGTGAATCCGACCCATGCAGTGAATCCGAAGCATTTTCATGAAGCTTTCTATAGGACAAACTAGGATATTTTGAAGGCACAATTCAAATGAAGGGTGAGTGAAAACACGGAGATTGTTTACATTTTTGAAAATAAAATCATCATTATATAGCGCATCCTTTTTTCTTTTTTGTTTCTCGCTATGTACTTTGATAACAGCTCAATTGCTTTCAGTTCCGGAACATAGTCCCGTTCCCACTCTCACTCTATCCTGGCTCTGAGATAAGTTCTTCATCAACTGAAGCCATGGAATAACAACCCCCCCCCCCCCCCCCCCCCCCCCCCCCTCCACACACACACACACTCCCGGACCATCCCCTCCATTCCGTTTTGGATCACCTGGCAGCGATGGTCGAAACCCCAGTGAGTGTGATTGCCTCCAACCAGGCTTGCTCTGTCCATGTCTCTGTCTCTCCATGGACCAGTGTTCCCCTGGTGGCTCCATGCCTGGCTCAACGGTCCACCCAGTCCCTCCTTAAGGGCCGCGCATTACCTGTGAGAAATACCCCCGCTAAAAAAAGGGGAAACGTATTTCATCACCAGGCTCTTCAGTGAACGGGCTTCCAGCTAGGTACTAACACAGTGAAACCTCCGTTACACCTATTTCTCAGTCGCAGGGGCACGATTACATCATCAATTAAATTCATACTGTCATCTTTTTTTTATTATTAACATTCATATCAATATGAAGGCACTTATTTCTATTCATATTATTATGAAGGCAAGCCACTTGTCACTAGCTCAGGCACATGTTTTTCTTGCTAACAGGTTTTTAAACTGATTGAATCCAGACTTTGATTTCCAGACTTATGAAATATATATATATATATATATATATATATATATATATATATATATATATATACATATTTGCGAAGCATTATGTAAAGGTCATGTTCAACGTAATTAGGAGGCAGGCTTAAAAAAACAATGCACATGGATTCAGTTATGCGCCCAATATTGAACGTATTTTCGAAATCAAACGTGAAATCAAATCATTTTTGGAATCAAACATTTATGGCCAAACTTAAGAGGTAACATAATCCTCTGACATCATCAACAGTTCTAGAAGGATGCTTGACCTGTGACAGTCATGAAGCTTCGAAGGCAATCCGTAAGCTGGTATGAGAAGGAAAGAGATTCGTGGCCACCTGAATAATGTAGTTTCACGCTGAAAGGACAGCGTGAAAATGAATACTGAATAGTGCGCGGTTGTAAGTAGTGTCGAATGCAACAACATGCTGTCTGGAAAAAAATCTGTTTCCTCGACCAGCAAAATGAAGTGCGAGATGGATTTCATTTTCTGGCATTGAAGTAGAATAGTATTCAGATTCCTGCACTCTATATTCATATGTATTCTTATACACAGAACACATTACTTGAGACGTAAGAAGTGTACAATGCATTACCATATTTTTTGCATCGTATTAAACAACTCGTAAAGAATAACTGAACATGTACAGTAGGCTATATGCCTACTTGAACATACCGTAGGACTATATGGTTCTAGGCCTGAAACTATATCTATAGGCATACATTGTGTACTACATTATTACGTTAGGAAAAGAAACACTTAGAATTCAAACTAACGTTGCTTTGGTTTTCCTGTGAAGAGCCCATTCAGTTTTTGCGGCCTTACACTCTTATGGGACATGAAGTGATCATTTTGACAAGTATTCTGCACTGAAGCTGCAATTCGATTTCACTGCAAGGTTGTCAATTCTTCTCTCAGCTCCTGTCACGATGGGAATCATTACTTGCCCACTACACTGTTGCTAGTAATTCTCAGACAAAGATAGTGTGAATGACAGAAAGAAAGAACGAAATAAAGAAAGACATTAGGGAGGGTGCTGGATAAAATGTGAAAGTGAAATATCCCCGTCGAGGAAGTGCCAAAAAAGCGTTATTATAATTTGATACCAGTAGGCACAGTTTATTTAATCACATCCAGCGTATCCTTTTCTTTTACGGCAATGTAAGATATGTTTACTCGAAAAGCCGAATGCTCTGACACAGTTTGGAATTGTTTACAAATGGATTTAATCTACTAGGCTGTTAAACAAGGCGTTCATTAGTTCCGATGACATCCACATCCCATCAGCTTAATACTGCATGTAAATAACGAGGTCACAGACGAAGGGGCAGAGAGTAAATGGCTGCCAATGGTTTTTTAAAAATAAGGCCTGTTCGAACTCACTTTGATGGTGATGAACAGCGCATCCGCCAAATGTTGAATCAACTCTGCATGAAAACAAGAATATTATTAAACTGTGTATCTATGCAGTGATTCAATTCACGCCGATGACACAAATAAAGCCTAATAAACCAACTGAACATCCAATGCCAAATGCATGCCCTTGCCAACTAGCGGCAATGCAGTCGTTAACACAATAAACAAACATAGACCCAGACTATAACATTGTAATTCTGCACAGGTCTCAAACTATGATAGAGATATCCCTCTGATATTTACAAAACACTTGAGAGTGCAAGCCACAGAGCGCAGGGAGATTAGTCTGCTTGACCACAAGGAGACGTGAAAGGAGAAGGTGTTGAGGATCATTTAGAGTGAGCCAACCTCTGATATAACGGAGACTCCACAGAAGAACCCTGGCAAAGGCTGGACGGCTGAAAGGGGGATGCAGTCAAGCATGCAGCTGCTCAGACATGAAAAGGATAACACCCCCATATCCACACTTCCGTACGCCATGTCACTATGACGACTTCTAGGGTCTTTGACTTCATGTTTACACATGGATTTAACCACAGTACAGTATTACAGTAACACAGGAACGTTTCTAAATGCAAAGGATACGATGTTTTAATATCCATTATGCCCATTTTACATTTCAATACTAAGCGAGAACCTTAGAAACAGCATTCACTTTTAAAATACCCACATGTATAAACATTTTAATGCAATAGAAAAGTAACAAAGTATTCACTGACGACATAGACTTTTTTTTACTTATTTGTTTTTTCATTCTCACAATTAAAAAAAATAATTGTGGCTACTGTAACAGAAGGCAGTGTATGTACAGCTGGCATTCTAATCCATTTTAAGGCCTCTCTGCGGCAGCCAGCATGGTCCTTCCAAAACCCTCAGACATCGGGACTAAGTTACCAGCTCTCACCAAGGTATCCTTAAACAATGGCACAAATGTCTTTGAGGTAACCGGGATGTAAAGGAAACCGTGCCGTAAGGAGTTACGGCACATCTGGTTAGGATCAGTCGATGGAGTATAGATACGGTAAATCTGTTATATTTTATATTATATATTATGACCATATTATGACTCATAATCTGTTCATAGGGTGTTAGTGCTCCCCACTATTAACGGGGAAACAGTGACTTTCTAAAGTTACATCACCCTCAACTAAAAAAGCGCTATGGAAATTCTATGAAATATAATTTCTGTTGGGAGTTTCACTTAAAATATGTACCCTTATCGAGAGAGACGGTAACACTCTGGTTTAAACATATGTGTCTTTGTGGCTCTCTGCCAGCAGGAGAGGATCAAGGTTAGCTGCAAGTGCTTTAGCACTGAAGTACTTGCAAATGTTTATTTTTATTTGGATATTTGAAGACGGAGGCAGATTGCCGGCTGTGAGCAACAAACTCCAGAGCTCCTCAGTCCAAAGTGTTTACAGAAATAGCCTTGATCGCGGATGACTTGAACCCCCGCTTCTTCAATGTTCACTCTCTCAACTACTGCCTTGACCATGGAGAGAGAAAGCGGGGGGGGGGTAAGTATCACCCGGGTGGGGAGTGTGAGGAAATACAATCAAAAAAATGACGGAACCTGAAGGCATGACAGTGCTATTCGGCCACACACAGAGCGCAGCATGACACAGGCTCAGACCAGAAGGGCCAAAGGCTGATTGATGTTCAGAGTCTCGCTCACAGTTTGAGACCGGAGGAGAAGGTCACCTGGAACGAGGGCCGGGGGAAAAGGGGATTTATATATGCAAAAGAGATATTATGCAAAGCGTGAGACAAGGCTGATCATTGAAAATCATATTTTATCTGGTTGATGCATGGGGGTATGATGGACAGGGGAAACTTTATTGGGTGGACTGGGGAAGATGGACGCTCACTTACACACCTCCAGCTACATTTTAGAGAACGACCATGAAACATTAGGCGATGAGGACTTTATAAATTAGGCTAGTTTTCTCTCTAAGTACCCATACATTGTCTTGATGAAAGACATATTCAGGAAATTCAGATATTGGCCATGGGTAGAAAGCTTTTAAACCATAAAACCTTACTGGCAAGAATTTTTTTTTTTTTTTACTATTAACATAAACCATTTAAATGTATTATAAAATATGATGACACATAATCTGTCCATAATAGTTCAGTACTCGTAACTATCTACAAAAAACCAACAGGGAAACGTCTTAAGTTCCGTGATGCTCCTTTGAAGAACCACGGTACCTATAGAAGACTACACTTCCCAGCTGCCCGTGGAGACATTGGTCCCCCAGCGTGAGTCCATATGACCCAGACAGTGCCACTGCACGCTGGGAGACAGGAAGTGACTCCGTGGTTTGTGACCCCCCTCCTCCTGCCGCCTCAACCTCTCAGCTGTTAGCTGTTTGTGTTTGGGCTCCCTGTTTATCACACCTCACCCCGGGCCTAATTAACGAGGCTTTTCATTGGAGCCCGGGGCTTCAGCTTCAAGGTAGACCGTATTAATACCCGCTAACACTAACCCACAATGGTCCCTCAGACTCCAGCCAATTAATCCTAATATAATTAGAAAGAGGCGGGGTGCAAGAGGTCAGATATTTATATCAAAACCACCGCCGTTTTCACTAATAAGACCCGGCCCCCTCTTCCCGCCATCTCTCCCCCATTCATTCCGAGGCAGCTCCTGGAGGCTCTATTAGACAGCAAATCTACAGATTACTCGCTGGCGTTGATTCAACGCTATGTCCTCTTGGTTGGTGATGGAGCAGGCCCGACGATGTTTTGGGCAGAGGAATCACACAGCGATGGGACAAGGTTGGGAGGAAAATTACTAGGCCGTCCAAACAGCTGTGGATTATGCTTTTTGCAGCACAATTTTGAAAAAAAATGTCGACCAAATATCTATTTGCAGATGCTCGCTCAGCAAAATCTCTCTGGAGAGGCACGCCTATTATGTTAACGGATCCTATTAAGTTTTTATAACATTTGACATGATGACACGGCGCAAAATGAATATCAGTGAAAGACGTAAATGAATGAAACATTTTCATCAATAGGCAAAGCCCAGCATAGGGTTTCACTTAGGGCATTGCTGCCAGGCACGCAGTTTCCACATTCAACATTTTACAATGCAAAATGGTTGAAAAGTATTTTCCAATTTATCAAATATAGACAACTAAAGAGGGCGCTGGCAATTTCCTCCAATGGATTAAAAATAAAGTAACAATAACAGGACTTAAAATGCCCCAAAAATTGTTCACACACACACACACATCGAAATCTATTAGCACATTCAGTCTCCTCTCCGGTTCAACTACTTTCATGTCCTCTTCGACGGTGTCAGAGATCAGTTATCAACACCATCCCTAAACCTCTGTTGGGAGGCTCTAGCCATGTGTGGAAGATCTGTTCCCAGGTCAGCCTTTAACCAAGTCTGGACATGCGGCGCTGCTTGTTGGTCGCGCCCTGGCCGCACAGTGTGTTGAACTCTAATCTCCTCACAGTCTCTCACCATCTGTCAATCTGTCTGCGGTGACTGTAGCCAGCTCTACTGGGACACTGTTAGGGGCTTTGTCAAGCTGCCTATCTGTCTGTCTGACTGTGGTGACTGTCTCTCTGTCTGCCTGTCACCCTACCTGTCTGTCTGTCACTCTGTCTGAGGTGACTATAGCCAGCTCTACTGGGACACTGTTTGGGGCTTTGTCTACTCGCCTGTCTGTCTGTCTGTCTTTGGTGACTGTCTGTCTGTCTGGGGTGTCTGTCGGTCTGTCTTGTGACTATAGGAAAGCACCACTGGGACGCTGTTAGGGACTTTGCCGGTCTGTCAATCTGTCTGTGGTGACTGTTGGCCTGTCTGTCTGTCTGTCTGTCTGTCTGTCTGTCTGTCTGTCTGTCTGTCTGTCTGTCTGTCTGTCTGCCTGCCTGCCTGCCTGCCTGCCTGCCTGCCTGCCTGCCTGCCTGCCTGCCTGCCTGCCTGCCTGACCACTTATCCATGGTGACTATATATTCTGGGAGGCTGTTAGGGGCTTTGTCTCTCTGTCTGCCTCTCTGTCTTTCTGTCTGCCTGCCTCTCTGTCTGTTTATCTGTCTGCCTCCCTGTCTTTCTGTCTGCCTCTCTGTCTTTCTGTCTGCCTCTCGCAGTAAAATAAGTCCAAGTCTGCTCCTCTTTGCTTGTGTCCTCAATGATTGGTGACTGACTTTCTTTGTGGGCTGCTCTCTCTCTCTCCCTCTCTCTCTCTCTCTCTCTCTCTCTCTCTCTCTCTGTCAATCTGTCTTTCTCCCTGTCTATTTTGTGTCTCTCTCTCTCTCTCTCTCTCTCTCTCTCTCTCTCTCTCTCTCTCTCTCTCTCTCTCTCTCTCTCTCTCTCTGAGTCTGTGTCTCGCTTTGTTGTTTTCTTGATGTCCAGTGAACTTCTTTTTTTTGGTGGGGAGAATGTCTGCACAGAAACGTATTGTAATACAAGTATTTGGCTTGTCAGCATGGCCAACTAGTCTTTGGAAATGGAAGTGCTGCAGCGGTAGGCATTAAAGAGCTTTTTAAATCCAGATTCAATTCTCTCTCTCTCTCTCTCTCTCTCTCTCTCTCTCTCTCTCTCTCTCTCTCTCTCTCTCTCTCTCACCATGTCTCTGGTTTTCCTGTCTAAGCCCTCCTCCACTATAACTTGAAGTTAATTTGTTTGCCCCTCTCACCTCATCTCCCTCACAGTTCCATGCGTTGCCATGTCTTGTCCTCTGCGGAGGCCATCGCTGCCACCTGCCTTTCACTCTCCCAGAGTCCTCCCTGACCCCCCTCGATCCCCCTCCTCCTACCTTCCTCCAGCCCTGGCGTCCCACAAGTCATTTATCACAATGGTTGGACAACTCTCCTCTTCCCATCTCTCCTCTTGTGGCAAAAGCATGATTTCCAATTAAACCTCCTAACTGTGAGGTTAAGAGCCAATTTCATGCACTTTAGTCTTGATAAATAGGTGATGGACCCACTTCTCTCTCCCTTTCTCTCTCTCTCTCTCTCTCTCTCTCTCTCTCTCTCTCTCTCCCTCTCTCTCCCTCTCTGTATCTCTCTCTCTCACATTCTCTGCCTCTGTTGTGTCCGAGCATCCCCAGGTTCTTCCAACGCTAAACGTGTTGACCGCAGGCAATGCGCTGTAATCCACTCTTCAAAGCTCTCTGTAGCTCTGCACTCTGAAGCTTTTCAACAGGTTTGATTATCACTGCCGGCCACGTCAGCACCCCCCAACAAACGATACGTGGACACACCGTTACTGATCAACAGGAACTGGGATGATACAAATAAGGTGCTGTCTAATTCCCCCCTTCAAATACAATTTTCATTTTCAGTTTTCTTTTTTAGGAAAAAAAAGTTAAGCGTTTTGTTTGCTTTAACTATTTGTTTCTTCCCTCACCTGTGCTTGAAAACAAATGATATGCTTCTTATTTTGGAGGACTTATCAACCCCCCCCCCCCCCCCCCCACACACACACACACACACACACACACACACACACACACACACACCACGCAAGCCCTCTGAAATGGAAAACATGACGCAAAGAACGGCTATTAACTTTCTGAAGCTTAGATATCTAGAAAGAGATGGAATGAACAAGCAGCAGGGGCATTCATCAGGGTCTGTGAAAAATGGCCATGCCTGAAGGCACTTTTGGGCCGAGGATTAATTAACTATCTTCAGTTCAGAAAAAAAGAAACATTGATCCAAGCGTGTGACAAAGGAGAGGGGATTAATGACAGGAGCAGCTTGAGATTCATTAAGATTTACTGAGAGAGGGTGGGGGGGGGGGGGGGGAAATCTCCTGTCAACTTTGCCTTACTGACTGGCAGCTTGAAGGAAGCCGTTTTGAAACTGATTGGGCTCAATCTGATTGAGAGCACTGGCAGACACTCCAGGAAAGGGCAAGAGTTCCTCCAGGAATACAAACTGTGAATTGCTTCCCAAGACGATGATGGGAATGATAAGGTTAATGAAGCTTGGTCAAAAATAGACTCGATTGAGAGGTGAGTACATACTGTAAGCTTTCTCTGGTGTAGTGTTTTTCTTTTCGGTAACGTAACTAAAGTGGCAGTTATTATTCCAACATTTTGCATTGTACGTTTTGAATGTGTAAACTTCTCGACTGTGGCAGCAAAGCCCTACAGTAAGGGAAACCCTACGATATTATTTGACAATAATGTTTGATTTGTAAATGGAAATGTTTGATTTATTTACATTTTTCTGATGTTAATTTTGTACTGTGCCATCATGTCAAATGTAATATAACGTTTTGGGGATTCAAACCAGCAACTCTTTGCCAATTCATTCATTTTAATTATAGCTGCCAGCGTTCCAACATTTGTGGTATGTGAATATTTTTCCCCAATGTTTAATAATATTTTTGATGTGATCTTGAGGAGACAGTTTTATTGTTATTGTTATAGTTGAAAACTGTGGCTCATCAGAAAGACGAGAACACTTCAGGCCCATCACCATTCAAGTTTTCAACCTCATCCAGTCAGATTTGGTTTCCAGGCACTCCCTGGCTTACAAGGTCTGCCTGCCTTGTGTCGACGTTAGCTGTGTCTCAATCCAGGGGGCGCATCCCTCGAAGGACGCGGTCTAAAGGCACGCCTTTGTAGACCGCGAATGCCGAACCGAGCGTTGATAAGCTACATGAAATGAGACGGTCTGGTCTACTGAGGATTTCCTATTATGGCCCCCCAGCGGTTCCCACTCTAGTCCTTCCATCACGACACTTGTATCCAATCATCACCGGCGGGCAATGCATTCTGGGATTGGTTAGGCTGCAAAGGATCCCGCCGTTGGATCCACATGAATTCCCATCCAAATTTGGGGAGAGAAGGCTGCATTTCTCGGCCGCCTTCGAAGGAGCCTTCGAAACGGGACAGCCCTGGCGCGCGACTGTGACCTATTCGGTCTTCAAATGCAACCTTCCAGGGATGCGAACCCTGAATTGAGACACAGCCGTTGCCTTCCATGTGCATAGGTTTCCACCCACAGCCACCATAGCCCCGCCTGCTGGTCATGTAGGTTGAGTCCCAGGTTCCAGTGGGGTGTCCCGGGCTTCCAGGCAGGCCAGCAGGCACTGGGCGAGCCAGGCCCCTCGCTGGCCCGGGCCCGGGCCCAAAAAAAGAGACCTAAACATCCACACCGTCGTTGATTCGGCTTCTTCCACATCGTCACTAGGCAGATTCATTTATGTTAGGTCATCGCGCTTAATTGTGTCATCAGCCAATCCTGTGCTCAAGATTGGTTTCCTCACACCACTGGTGAAGTCTCGTCTCTCCTACCAAGCCTTTATACAACACCAGCCTACTCCTGTGCCGTTAGTGCTCAGCCAATGGCACGCCACACGTGAGGGACAATTAGAGCATGTCTGATGGACGTACAGCCACTCTCTATTAAATGACGCGGCCAAAGTAATCCCGCCCATCTAAATCCGTATTGGCAGGTGTGATTAATTGCCCTTCTTCCTGGTGGGGAAAAAAATGGATGAGGAATGGTAGAAGATAGACTACATGATTATAATTGTTTTTCTCTAGACAAAATATATTGCCGTGAGCTTGGAATCAAAGCAGTTGGGGGGGAAAAAGATTAGTTTAAACTTTTAGCTGTTTTATTTATTGGGCCACGTTATTTGGCGCCAGGAATTGATGCATCTAAAAGATCTCCTTTTGGTTAATGTTGAAATGTTTAACTCCCTGTCCATGCAGGCATACATACGTGTGCTGATTCTATTTAGTGTATTGTTTTCTATATAATGGACCAGATACGGTCCATTATCTAATATTGCTGTCATAATATGAAGACATATGGTATTATATTGACATTATTAAATATATAATCATCAAGACTTTTAAAAGCATGCTTAGTATTTATGTATGAATGTATGACAAGAATCTTTTACATTTTATTACTCTAGGCGATTGTTGAACTGGCTGCTATTCAAAATCAACTTGAAACATAATTTGATTGGTTGCAGACATAGAAGGAGCTGTGCTTAGGTGCCTCACTTGTTCTTACAGGGGTTTTGTTTAGAGGAACCACCCCCACCTCGATAATAATGGGACCGTTCATGCAGGCTGGAACAGTGTCTCCAGTTCCTTCCCAAGACTCCAAGGACAAACATACACGCATTATCTTTCCCCACCACGGTACTGTATCACCTAAGTGTCAAAACGTTTCACAATTGAATTTCCATTTATCGTCAGGACAGAATTACCTCTGTAAGGTTTCTCGTAGAGCCGAAAATGTTCAAAAGCCCCTTATAAGTGCTCACCAACCAGCTGCTTATCATGCACTGTTTGACGCATGCTACTTCGAGGTGTTGACCACAGCACCCTGGAAAAGCTACCAACACAAGAAAGGACATCCCTAAGTGAAAAGACAATGTAGAACAATCGGAAACTAACCGAATGGGAAGCTCGAACAACCTCCACCTATCAAAACACAAAATGTCCTCAAGGTTCTGTGTGTGCTCGCCCAGTGATTTGAGAGGCCCCAGATCCGACCATTCACTCGGAACAACACACTTTAAAAAGGGCTCATGGGTGGTCGAGATGAACGTCTAACAAGGTGAAAGCACTCAACTGGAACAATAACAGGAGAGAAATAAAAAGTATGTACGAATTTTCCCGTTCGGCTCTAATTGGCTCTCGAATGCATTAGGCCGCCGGTACAACTGCAGCAGCCTTGGTTTGAACCCTGACGCTTCAACTAGCCAAACTTGCCAGTTGGCCAAATAAATTATGCTTTACCACGTTTCGGGCAAGATGAGGCACAAAGGTTGCTGAACAGGAGCCAAGGAGATTGTTATACACTCGGAAAATTCTGGTCATGTTCCTGGACTCAAACTGTATGGGACTTCGGGGCTTGTTGACATTTTTAAATAGCGTCTCTCTGCGCGAGTTTGAGCGCCTGTAAAACTGTTTAATGTTCCCGGGCGGAGCGGTCCGAGTTTAAACTGGGACCTCTGCGGTTGCCAACTCGCGCTAGCTTTATAGATGGTGCTTTAACGACCAGGTTTCAATTTGTCCTGGTGTTTGGATCTGACCAGGTGCACGGCAAAATGCGCCTCACATTGCTGGTAAAAAGAAGGGACCGCACGCCTGTGCCATGTGGCGGACATTAGCGGCGCCCGGGCATTCCAACCCAACCTTATCTCTGTGCCCAGCTATTTGCAGAGCGTGCCAAAGGGGAGTGCAAGCCCTAGAGTGCCATGAGAGCAGCCATGGCCTTGCGCTTGTTTGTTTACTCATTCATTTATTTATGTTATTCAAATCTCAACAACCGTTTGCCGTTCATTTGGGGAGCTAACAAACTGGTTCAAGGTTGTTACGGAGGGACAGCGGGGGGAGAGGGGGTGCTGGAGCTAGCGGTGTGTTGGCTTCCAGCTTACTTCATTTCTGCGCTGGCAGGCTCTCTCACGCACCCACACCACGCGGCCATCATATAAAATGTTAATTTGTGGAGTGAAACGGTGTGGGACGAAGGTTGAGCGCCTGCCAAAACATGCAGAGAGAAAGAGAGAGAGAGCGATAGATAAAGAGAGAGATAGGTAGGGAGAGAGACAGATAAAGAGAGAGAGAGGGAGACACACACACAGCGAGAGAGACAGAAATAGAGAGAGAAAGAGAGAGAGGGAGAGAAAGTGAGAGAGAGAGACAGAAAGAAAGAAAGACAGAGAGAGAGAGAGAGAGAGAGAGAGAGAGAGAGAGCGAGAGAGAGAGAGAGAGAGAGAGAGAGAGAGCGCCAGCCCTGGGGCTGTGGCTGGGAGAGATGGCCAGCCAACTCCAATGAGCTGGAGAGAAGCACCACTGCTGGATTAGCTTTATAAGGCCAGCTGCCTTTGGCAATGCCTGGACTCATCTCTGCTCTGTACAGCTCCCCTCCGAGAACAAACACAAGCTCTTTGAAAAGAAAAGAAAAAAGTGACAATTATTCTCGTCTAAATCAACTGGCGCCGTCACATGATCTTCCAAATCCAGTGTGACTATACCTTCGAAAAGCTCCGTTTCCCATGAAAGGTATTGGATTCAATAGATAGCAGGATCCATCGCCGTCCCCCCCCCCCCTCTTCCCTTTTATCCTGCTTGTTACTGTTCCTGGCCTAAAAGCCTTACCTGGATCCATGCACGGTCGGTGTCCTCTCTTTGAAGTGCCAGGCTGTCTCTGGTGGTTGTCAGCGGCGCTGCTACACTCCCCCCGAACGGGCAGTGGACCGAGACACCAGGCGGGGAGGAGGTGAAGGACTGGCCGGACGGAACGTGATCAATGCATTTCGGATCGGGAGGATATCGACGGCATCGCCAGATCTGCAGCAGCTGTGCATCTTCAGCTGAACTCAAATGGCCTGCCGTTGACTTCCTGTTTGAACGGGCCTCGGCAGGATTAGCTGCTGCGTCAGCGCCCGTGGCCACTGGTTGTCACTATTGTGCCATTTATGTAGCCTTTACCCTGCATCCCAAGTTATTATCAAGGGGTACGGAGGCAAGACAGAGGATGTGGAGTGAAAGAGAGTGATAGAGAGAGAAATGTCAAGAGAGAAAGAAAGATGGAGAAATGGAGAGATAGAAAAACAAGTGTGTCTTTATGCCAGTGTGGATATCTGTAGGAGCAAGAGAGAGGTAGAGATGAGAGAGAAAGAGATAGAGAATGAGAGAGAGAGAAATGGAAAGAGAAAAACAAAAAGTGTGTGCATGTGACTATTGGTGTTTGTAGCTGTAGGAGGAAGAGAGAGAAAGAGAAAGAAAGAGAGGAGGAGAAAGACAAAAGGTGTGTGTGTGTGTGACTATTGTTGTGCCTAGCCACATGAAGACGTGTGAGAAAGGGAGAAAGAGAGAGAGAGTGAGAGAGAGGGAGACAGAGAAAGAGAGAGTGAGAAAGGGAGAGGGGAGACAGAGAAAGAGAGAGGGAGACAGAGAAAGAGAGAGGGAGAAAGGTAGACAGAGAAAGAGAGAGTGAGAAAGGGAGACAGAGAAAGAGAGAGAGAGAGAGAGAAAGAGAGAGAGAGAGAGAGAAAGTGAGAGAGAGAGGGAGACAGAGAAAGAGAGAGCGAGTGGGGCGTAGAATCAGAGAGTGGAAGAGGATGACTGAAAAGGAGGGCAAAGAAGCAAGCTGGTGGGCAGCAGCTGTGAGGAGGCAGGCGAGGCGAGGCGAGGCAGCTGGAGTTCCAACATGGATCCTCTGTGGCTCCTGCTACACTCGTCTCCCCCTCCCGCCCTCCGCCCTCGCCCCCGCCCCTTCTCTCTCTCTCTCTCTCTCTCTCTCCCATGGCTCCCCCGTGCCCCAGAAACAAGGTAGTTCCATCTAATTGCTCTAATGGCTTCTCCTTGTCGTTAGGTGCTCTTGACCTCGGCGGTGCCAGATAAAAGCGGGCTCCTGGGGGTTTAGCAAAGCCCCCCCGGGCCCCCAGCCCCCCCCCCCCCCCCCCCCAGGTCTCCACTTCTTGTTCCACCGTGTCCCTCTCTCAGGGGCACTGTGTGAATCCGCGCCGCCCAAGGGGGCACCTCTCTCTTCATCTAAAACTAGGAGAACACGTGAAGTACAGGGGAGGTAGTGGGGGGGGGTTCAGAGTACGCGAGGCCGTTTCGTTCAAAGTCCCCAGACGGTGTCCGAATCAAAGATTCGTTTTCTGCTTCGTGCTGTGGACATAAAGCATCAGTTAAGAGCCATGTTGTGGATATAGAGTCAGTTAAGAGCCATGTTGTGGATGTAGAGTCAGTTAAGAGCCATCTTGTGGATATAGAGTCAGTTAACAGCCATGTTGTGGATATAGAGTCAGTTAAGAGCCATCTTGTGGATATAGAGTCAGTTAACAGCCATGTTGTGGATATAGAGTCAGTTAAGAGCCATTTTGTGAATATAAAGTATCAGTTAACCGCCATCTTGTGGATATAGAGTCAGTTAAGAGCCATGTTTTAGATATAGTCAGTTAAGAGCCATTTTGTGGATATAAAGCATCAGTTAACCACCATCTTGTGGATATAGTCAGTTAAGAGCCATGTTGTGAATATAGAGTCACTTAAGAGCCATGTTGTAGATATATAGTGTCAGTTAAGAGGTGGTTATGTCATCGGAGTTCTTTTAAGATCATTTAAGTGACCGAAAATGAACCTGTTTTGTCCAAATAGACACTCAAAAATAAAAACATAGTTCTGTTCTATTATTATTATATTATTTTAAAGATTAAGCTTAAATGAACATAAATAGTAATTATGCCTTAGAAATAAGTATCCTACAAAATATTGAACTTGCATACATACAGAATCTTTACTTCAAGTAATTTTCACTGGCATATACTGCGAATGGAAACCACAACCCCGAAAAATGATAACAATATGATAATAACCTATTTTTCGGTGCGAAAAATTATCAATTTCCCGGCAATGGCTTCCTGTATCCGCTTGAGAGATTGATCTGTGCTCTGCTCAGCTACGAGGTGCACCTGACACTCAGCCGTGATTATAGTGCCAGACCAGGTCATGGCTGATCAATATTCTTCTGTGACTAGATCAACACTCCTAATGCTATAATTTGCGGTTGGAAAAGACCATAAATATGCGAGATCTACGTAACCCGATCAATCACCGGAGGTCGTGATATGGACTGGACACGGACTTGTTAATCCGAGTCCAGAGTTACAGCCAGCCGCTGGTCAGTATGGACAACTCCCATTGCACGGAGGGTATAACAATTCAACACAGGTTACAAGACAAGAGACCAGATCTGAGAAGGTGCACCCAGGCTAAAATGAGCAGGACAAACAGAATGATACGCGCCAGACATTTAAATCGAGAAAACAAAAAAACAAAGTCTGTTTCGGGAAGCAGAGGGAAATAACATCGAATCAGTTCAAAAGGTTTGTTAATGTGAGCGTGCGTGTCTGTGAAGAGGCAAAGAGAAAGAGAAACCCACTTTCATGTGTTGATTATTATGTCCTGATTACCGCTCCATACTTTTCAAATACACAGAGTTGCCAAAGGTGAATACATTAGCTCTTGATTAGCATTTAGCACTAACTAGCTACTTCAGGTGAGAGACAAGTGTGTGTGTGTGTGTGTGTGTGTGTGTGTGCTCCAGTGCGGGTAAATGGGCTCCTGTGGGTGGGAGTGGGGGGTTTAAGGGAGGTCTTGCACAAGTAAAAACACTGTTCGATTCTGTCAGCATCACCAGCGACAGGCGCTGCTAACCTTTCCACCTGAATCCGAGACCTTGCCGCACCTGAGAAAGAGAGAAAGAGAGAGAGAGAGAAAGAAAACGAGAGACAGAAAGGGAGGGAGAGAGAAAAATGGAGCGAGAGAAAGACAAAGAGAGAGAGAGAAATAGGGAGTGATTGGGAGAGAGAAAGGCAGAAAGAGAGGGAGAGCAAGAGAAAGAGAGGGAGAGAGAGAGAGGGAAAGGCATAAAGGGAGAGCGAGAGAGAGGAAGGCAGAGAGAGAGAGCGAGAGAGAGACAGACACAGACAGAGTAAAAGAGAGAATAAGGCAGAGAGAGAGATAGAGGGAGGCAGATAGAGGGAGGTAGGGAGGCACCTCGAGCCTATAACAAAGCCAAGGCAGACAGACTAGCATTGAGAATGTTCCCCTCAAGGCTGAATATATAAAAGACATGAAAGACTGCAGTGAGAAGGATCTCTTTCTGCAGGCAAAGCGTATAATTCAGTTACAACATTATTGACTAATTTCCACCTGTGTGACTGCTGTACTGTAATGTGTGTGTCTGTGTGTGTGTGCAGCATACTGTCCATGTCTGTGTGTGTGAGTGTGAGTGTGAGTGTGAGTGTGAGTGTGAGTGTGAGTGTGAGTGTGAGTGTGAGTGTGAGTGTGAGTGTGAGTGTGAGTGAGAGAGAGAGAGAGAGAGAGAGAGAGAGAGAGAGAGAGAGAGAGAGAGAGAGAATGAAATTCATAGAAACAGAGAGAAAGCGATATGGACGGACAATAACTCACACATACCCCCCCCACACACACGCACATAGGCGCACACACACACACGCACGCACGCACACGGACACACGCTGCTAGACAGAGCGGCAGCAACCTCTCAGTGCTCTTTATCGAGTCCTCAGAGGATATTCCAACGACAAGCAGCAGCAAGTTGTGGCATCGGAGGATTTTTCTCCCCTTATTTCTTTTCCATCTCCTCAGATTCGGCGGCCGGTCCCTGGACTGCCTTAACACTCCCAGATACCAGCACAGTGTCTCCCCTCACCGGAGCCCTCCATTATCCAGTGGCTATGCGGCATCCAGTAAACAAGAGGCAAGAGATTCCATCTCCGAGCTGGCTGGCCCAGCCTCCCGTCCTAATGAAGGCTTTGCTCGTTGCGTTCGCTGCAGTGGAGGGACCTGATTAAGGATATATCTCCGGCCCCTAACCATCATTAATACAGTGACTAAACCCTTTTCCTCTGGCACAGGGTCTTTGACAAAATAGATAGAAAAGAGAAACGGTGCGATATGCCATTACTGTCAGGCATTCCTTTGAAACCGGCAGAAGAGCGAGAGGGGAGAAGTCACTTCCGTGTCATAAAATCGCTTGAAAATGGCTCCTTCTGAACATTCGCCCGCCAACGTTCCACCGTAACTAATGGAGCTCTCACCCTGTGGCGAGCTTCTGCCACGTGAAGGTGAAGGTGCTGACATTTCACCCCGCCTCCCTTGGGAGGAAGCCACGAAACGGAGAAGGAAGGAGAGGCTTAGCGCAGTGACATGGCTCTTAATAAACTCCGGGGGGGGGGGGGCGGCCGTGTCCTTCTGACAATGTCGCCGGGTTAAAGTTCGACTCTGGCTTCCTGGCTCGTCGAGGGGCAGAGGAAGAAAAGAAAAAAGTCTGCGGGTGCATTTCAAATCCCGCCGAGCAACATCCACACCCAATCAATACTGGCTGCTACGGCTTGTTTCCTATTTGTTCTTGGTATGTTTGTTCCACACTGAAGTGTGCCGCCTACTTTGTTATGGACCGAGACAAGGTTACGGGGTTGTCTGAACCTCTCTGGGACGCTTTTTAGACAAAGACTGTATGAAGACGTCGACATCTCCGGCTGGTGTTTTCAAACAACCACTTAGGGAGGTAATTGAATGCTGATTGCGTTCCAAGACATGTTAGTCGAGCACGCTAGACTTATACTGCATTTTGCTTACTCTTTGTCGGATCGAATCAGCGAGCCGCGATGAACCGACTATCGTTCTGAGCCCATCTGGGGGGGGGGCATGAAGGCTCCGACAAACAGCAACAGTGCTGCCTCATCTGGTTATGTCAGCAGAGACACTCGCCCGAGCAGAGCAAATACATGTGCCCAAACGAAATGGGAGGCACCTAAACAAAGGGACATAGAGCATCATGCTTTGTTTGTCAGCGAGGTCCTTGGGGTGTAGGGTAGGGGGCATTAGCAAGAGCAGAGCTTTTAAGAGATAGCTTCAACTTAGGGGGAAATAAGATGTTTCTACTTAGCCCTGATCAGACGAGAGGGTCAATGAGAATGTTATTATTGTATGTCCATGAATGAGTTATTTGGGTAAGTAGTAGGTAGGTAAATGTAGCCTAGCTTTGCTCAATGGCTGTAAGCCTGTAGCACAGGCTAACGGCCATAAGTGTACGGATACACGGTCAGACCTATTGCTGTGACCGGACACAAGGTCAAACTATGCAAAATAACAATAACACCGTCTTGCTTTTACATTTTCATTTCTACGCGGTTGAAATACAGAAAATTACAACATGTAAATAGCACAGCTTTGACATTTTGCTAAGGTGTATTTAGTCACTTTTGATGTAGCCATGCTAGCTAGCGCGATCGGCTTAAAGTCATTGTGCCAAGCTAGGCTACATTTTACCGACCTACTTACCTAAAAAACTCATTCTTGGACGTACAACCATATCATTTGATATCAATCATCTCGTTTGACTAGGGGTAAGTTAAAACATATCTTATTTCCCAAAAAGTTTAACAAGTTATCTGAGGAGGGAAAACCAGTGGCCTTAAATTGTATCCATTGGTTTCCTCTGAATCTGTAAACTATACTATTATTATAATTGTTTTATCTTCAGCCTGCATCCTCTTTGTTTCCTCCCAATTCCCATCTCTTCACAGACCTGATTTCACCACCTCAGCTGTTTGGTAAATGTCCATGCAGGCCCAATGATTTATTAACGCTGTGAGCTAGGGGCACTCCTCACCAAAACAATGATCAGTTTCTTTTAGACGTGTTTAAGAACGTCTTTCCCCCATCAAACCAACGACCTCTTTCCTGTCTGCTCTTCCAAATACCACTGTGTACTGGTTCTTCCCCTTCGCCATCACAGGCTGTCTTTAAATTCATATGTAGAGGCAATTTAATTCCCCAACCACGCAGCCAAGACATCAAATAAACATTCCCGTCTACTTTAATAAGGTTAACCTTTTGAAACCCGGTAGAAAAAAAGTAGAATATTAATAGGAAAGAAGCAAATGTGGAAGTAAATAAGGCAAAGAAGTCCTTAGCTTGATCAGTGGATTTTGAGCATCAACCGATCTTTGGAGACTGACTCATCGGGGAGTAATCAGTGGTGTGGATGGGTGTGTATTTTTCCACATGTTCGTGTGTGTCTGTGATGGTGTGTGTGTGTGTGTGTGTTTGTGATGGTGTGTGTGTGTGAAGGTGTGGGCTTATGTGTGTCTGTGAGTTTGTGTGACTGTGAAAGGGTGTGCGTATGCGTGTGTGTGGCAGTAGGTGTGTGTGAGAGTGTGTCTGTGATGGTGTGTGTGTGTGTGTGTCTGTGGTTGTCTGTATGTTTGAGTCTGTGATGGTGTGTGTGTGCGAGTGTGTGTGTTTCAGTCAATGATGAGACGTGTGGGTATATTGTGTGTCTGGTGTGTTTGTGTTTGTGTCTTCGTCTGAATCTGTGATGGTGTGTGTGTTTGTTTGAGTCTGTGATGAAGTGCGTGTGGTTATGTGTGTGTGTGATGATGTGTGTGTGTTTGTGTGTTAGTTTGAATCTGTGATGGTGTGTGTGTGTTGTATTCAGTGATGGGGTTTGTGTGTGTCTCTTTGATGGTGTGTGTGTGTGTTCGTTTGAATCTGTGATGGGTGTGTGTGTTTGTGTGTGTGATGGTGTGTGTGTGTGTGTGTGTGTTCGTTTGAATCTGTGATGGGTGTGTGTGTTTGTGTGTGTTTGTGTGTGTGATGGTGTGTGTGTGTGTTCGTTTGAATCTGTGATGGGTGTGTGTGTTTGTGTGTGTGATGGGTGTGTGTGTGATGGGTGTGTGTGTTTGTGTGTGTGATGGTGCGTGTGTGTGCGTGTTGGGGCTCCGTTTATCTACCCTGACAGAAACAATTTACGGCGATGCCAAACGGAAAGGAAGGGGCCCTTCAGGCCGAGAGGCAACTGGAGAGGAACCAAGTCAAGACAGACCGAGCAGACGCCACCATGGTAGACCACACAAATCTACCACTCCCATGGGAGCCTCACCATTCTCCAACAGCCAGCGCAGTGTTTGGCAGCGTACTGGCAGCGCACTGTGCAACCGATAGGCTGACACTACCTGGCTGAGAAACAAATGAAAGCTTTCACCTTCAAAGAAGAAGACAAAAAATGGATTGAAATCCAAAGTCCGTTGAGAGATTTGATTGATTACACATTTATCATTTGACCTCATGATCAAGACTGACTTTTAATAAAATTGCCGTTTTTACATTTTTATTTTTTTCATTTGAACAGCTGTCCATTTAGTGTCAACTACTGTTCTATGACTGGAGACTGTGACCTACTGTTCTATGACTGGAGACTGTGACCTACTGTTCTATGACTGGAGACTGTGACCTACTGTTCTATGACTGGAGACTGTGAACTACTGTTCTTTGACTCCCTGAAGAGTAAGGTGGCAATGCCAGGGTCTTGGTTGCAAACCGCACCCCTTTAAAAGAATGGTGAGAGGCATCTCCTTCCTTTTCTCCACTTGGGTCCAAAACACTATGCTATGCTCGGTCACAGTAGTCTCCAGTCATAGAACAGTAGGTCACAGTCTCCACAGATCTTCTTCAACAACGATATCAGGAACATACACACGCAGGGGGAAAATTACATTCTTTGGCTCTGCATACGTACATTCTACACATCCTTCCGAGATGAACAGTGAACTCGCAGCAGAACATGACTGGAAAAAGTACAGGTCTAAGGGAGTCAGGGACAAACACAAGACTTGAAAAAGGAGATAGCAATGAAATCTTTTATGTTGGAAAGGCAGTGTTTTGATATTTCTGTGAGCATCAAAATCCCTAGGATGGAAAGTGATTGTGTCGTAATAAAAGTATATTTCCTGAATATATATTGGTGAAGAAAAAGGACAGAAGGAAGAAATAGACTATGCTTTGCACAAACAAAAACCATTGACTAGTGATAAAGTGAATGCTAATGGCTTGCAGCATGACGGAAACTGACTTGATGAGTTCCGTTGGATCATTTTAAGCTCTCTCTCTCTCTCCCTCTCTCTCTCTCTCTCTCTCTCTCTCTCTCTCTCTCACACACACACACACACACACTCTCCCCCTCTCTCTCTCACACACACACACACACAGACATACACACACTAACTCACACTCTCACACACAGACAGACAAACCCACATGCTGAAAAGAGACCCGTGGAAAAAAAACACACACCGCATCTCTCATCCATAGCAGCAGTGAAGCTCTCTAGCAGCTATCAGGGGCCTTTATATCATCAGGCTCTGCATGGAAAGAAGAAGCCCATCAGTGAATATATTTGGCCACTCAGCGTACAAAGAGGCAGGATTATTCAGGGGCTAATGAAGAGCGATCATTCAGCAATCGCACCTGCCTGGATCTGTAATCATCCCCGAGATCAACAAAAAAGGTGAAAACCTTGTTGCCTGATAGGATTTGTATCGGCCATGATTACGGTGCTTGTCGCAAAAGGGTGTTGCTGCTCCTTAGTAAAACACCACGTTCCCTTCAGCGCTGTGTGTGTCTGAGGCTGTGCTGGTGTCAGATCTATGTTTTCTGTAACCTTAATATTGTGTGTGTGTGTGTGTGTGTGCATAAAGTATGTCTCCATATTGTGTGTCACACTAAACGCCACTCAAAAAAAGTCAGAATCTCCTACATGCCAACCAGGCTATTGATGGCAATCCCTTCCTATAGCTTACTTTGGGAAAGAGAAATAGTACAACATAGGACCATGCCATGAATCTAAAGTAGCTGGTTATAGAAAACAAGTATTTATTCTGGCCATTTCAATAACAACAGTATTCCTTTTGTATATGTATGTGTATGCAGTGGTTGATATGTGTACTTTTTTATTTTGAGATGGAACCAGTACCCAAGGTTGTTTCGTGATGAACAACAACAAGGAAATATATCATACCGGTAATGGCTTGAATCAGTCCAGATCATTGGACCATGAGTCTAGTTGTTGGAAATCTACATTTTAATGGGAACAGTCTGGGGAATATCAGGGGTGGATGCGCTGTGCAAATATGCGTTTAGCGCTGCACACACCCCAAGCAGCACTGGTCCAACTTACGACATGAATCAAGTCAAGTGCTCCGAGACAAGAGATAGAGCACTATCGAAACCCGCCGGTGCTCTCCCGGCACAAAACCCCCGTCTTCTAACCTCCACAGACCCTCAGCGATCACCCCAGGCCCTGGCCCACACCTGCGCTCCGATCCTACAGGGGGGGGGGGGACAGGGGAAAGACACTCAACTACAATTTGAGAAAAAAAAAAACAAAAAAAAAAAAACATAAAGATCGACAGAGAGTAAACAAGATGAATGGGAGGGCCAGTCTGACCGAGCAGCCGGCGTTGGAGAGGGTAGCGCACATCCGTTCGACCAGCTTTGCGCTTTGTGTCCTGCATGGAGGGATAGAATGAGCCAATCACGTCTAATTCCCCGGTTTAATTACACAGCACACAAAGCAGCGCAGCCGACAGGAGGCTTGGGGGACAATCAGCAGGGATCCCCCATGTTTGTTTGGCCTTCGCAACTCACTGAGCTTGTACAAGTTTCCTCAACAAAACTCTTGCTTTCTAAAAGTCTGGCGGACGCTCCCATGCACAGAACCCGCACACGTATGAGCGTGTGCACACGCACACACGCACACACACACACGCACACACGCACACACGCACACACACACACGCACTCACTTGGCAATGCATTATCTGAGTGATCTGGTGGGGTGCCAGAGAGAGAGAGAGAGAGAGAGAGAGAGAGAGGGGGAAACATTTAATAAAACGGTTTCTCTTTGGCTCTTCATTTCCATTTTTATAACAAGATGTCAGCTTTGCCCCATGTAATGAGGGTTTCACTGGATACAAAAGAGCAGAGAAGATTAGAGCATCACAGAACAGGATTATCAAACCTGAGAGCACAAAGACAGCCAATCACTCGCCAGAAAATCCCTTGACATCTTCAAGCTTTCATCTGCAATTTCCTTGTTTACTCCCCACTGTTCCCATCTATTCCATTCACTTTCTCTCTCTCTCCTTCTGTTACCTCTCTCTCTCTCTCTCCTCTTCCCTCTCTCTCTCCTTCTCTTCCCTCTCTCCTTTTCTTTCCCCTCTCTCCCTTTCTCGTTCCTCTTTCCCTCTCCCAATCTCTCTCCTCCCCGTCTCTCTCTCTCTCTCTCTCTCTCCTTCTTTCCCCATCTCTCTCTCTCTCTTTCTCTCTCTCTCTCTCTCTCTCTCCCTCCCTCTCTCTCTCTCTATTCCCCCCGACCCCTTCTCGCCTCTCCGTTGCCCGTTCTCCTCTCTCCCGTCTCTCGCTCTCTCTGAGAACAAGCTGGTTACCACAAGACTGCTTGTGTGCCATGTTGAAATATGATGGTCCTCTTCAGTTCTCACCAATGTCAGTAGGCCGAAATGACACGCTAATGGATCTGGTGACACGACTGCAATCATGGGCTCTTATAGGCCACAGCCAAGGGCCTGAAGAACTTCTGACGTACAACAGGTGTGCACAGGTCAAGTGTTGCTATAGTAGGAAATGCCTATTCTTACCACTGCAGATTGAGAAAGACATGGCCGTCTATTTGGTTGGCGGTCCTCACTTGAACAGAAACACAAACTAGTATCTTGTGCGATATTTCTGTTATTGTATAACAAACGCAGACAAATAGGGTTTAGATCCTTCCTTCACAAATGTGTTGAGAAAGACATGTTTGTTGATATGCTGATGCCGGGTGATTTATCGCTTTATTGTTAATTTATTGATTTATACTCTGCAGTCATTTGCACCGGACTCTATTATTATACTGATATAATATCAACTATTATTGATCACAGTAGAGACCGAGACGAAAGCAATAGCAGCCCCTAATACAAAGCTTCGCTTGGGATCAAAGATTTGACAACGTGGCGTGGAGTAGTGTGGTCGGCGTGTGGCTGTATGAGTTGGTCAAGGACACCGCGGTCATTCACAGTGGCTCCGAAGCAAATCAAGAGCGGCAGGGGAAAGGCATTGCCAGTGAAGTGATAGGATAGAGGGGGGAGGGGGGGGGGGGAGACAGAGAGAAACAATACCGAAGAGAAATGGATAAGCAGAAAACAACTCAGGCCTCAGCCTGCATAACACATCTATAAAGTAAGACAATATCAAGGCAATTTCAGTTCAAAATTAAACGACCTACTTGTGCCGTTTTTCGTGAGAAAAATACAGATACAATCTCCGAGCATGGGTCTTAGGAAAAGGTCATTGATAAGGCTCTCAAATAATACATTGAATGGCATTCACTCTCCCGTGGACCGGTCAGAGCCTTCTGCCGGTATAATCTTTTATTTCTTCCCTTTCTTCTCCAAATGGGTTTCGGCGGGAAAAGCAAATTCACTCTGGCAAAAGACAGCAAGTGCCCTCTCCATCTTCTCAGTAATGATTTTATTTTTCTCCACCGAGGGCCCGGTGAAATATTGTCATACTTAAACTGAATGGCGGGGGGTTATTTATAAATATGACATGATAAACACAGACGATGACCTCTATTAGTAAAGGACAGACCACGGTGTGAATGTCAGCGTGATATAATTTCATGAAAATATGGCATTAATTAATTGAGATAGGCCCACCTAAATGGTCTCTGGGGAGACGCAGGTAAATTAGCTCATCAAGGAAACATCGCAGCGCAGAACCATGGCAGACAAGGCAACGACAAAAGACAGAGCTGAAGAACCTCTGGCGACATTTCTTTCTTACAGGTTGTGCCCTAACGTGATGTAAGGCAACGACCTTGAATACTCAGTGCACTTGAGTGCCGTGATTGCACCCCACATCATCCGCGGGGAGGGGCAGAGGACGATGAGCAGGTGACCGCCTAGGAGTAAGTGAATCCGGGCAGAGCTTTAGCCCGCGGGACCTTGTGGTGGATCTCTGAGGTGCAGCAAATGATCTAGACACTGAAGGCATTACAGGAAAAATACAATAAACCCAATCACATTGTAAATTAGATCTGTTGGAGGCTAATAATACACACCACGGGGTTGTTAGTGTTTCATTGAGCCAACCACCGCGAGCGTTCGAACTTCTGTCATCTGCTGCAAGTTAACAGCAGACACACAGCATTGTCAGCCCCGGTTTGCACCAGGATAGAGACAACTTTTTCTGTTAGCATTTTAGTTTTGGTTGGTTGATAGACCAGTGATGCACATAAAAAACAAAGCAAACAACATTACTTTTATAGAAAAAAAATAACTGACTTTTGTAATTACAAAAATAGACTTTTAGAGAGCTTTTGATTCCACATCTAAACTCTATACAAGCAGGTCTCGGTTTGTCCTTTATAGCTAACAGCGCTCACAGCATTATGCCCTTCTCAGAGGAAAAATAAAGGGGCATAACTGATTGCATGCTTTCACCTGTTCTGTTCCACTCCCATATCAGTCAAATGCCGCGATCGAGGGAAAACAGTGCTCGCGCGCGGGTAATGAGAAGTCGATGCTGGATGCATGTCTCGTTTATCCCTATTAGTTACGATAATGGAAGGGAAGGCAAAGCCCATGCGTAGACGCAGGGAACAAGAGGAGGGTTGAGACCACACTATTCATTTTGCGACGACTCCACGCAGTACCGACACTGCGACGACGCGTTAGTCAAGGCCATCACAGGAAGGCGTGTCTAGGCCTGTGTAATTCCGTCGCTGAAAATGTCATCGTGTGCACCGTTACAAGGCCGTTTCGGTTCGGCATCAAAAGAGCAGGCGTGCGAGGGAGGCCGTAGCAGATTGTTGAGCACATTCATATTCACGGAGAGGCAGGAAGGAGAGAAATCACAGGCCTAAACAAAGCTGGAGCTGTCACATGGTATTCTCTAGTGGGGCTCTCTGTTCAACAGTGGCGATCGTTTCAGTCAGGAATTATTTAATGGCGCCAATTGCAAATTGAAAAGCCAATACATCATTAAAAGTCGACAAATATGATTGTTTTCCTGCTGTATATTGAATGTTCTCTGAAAGGCAGAACATTTATACTTTATGTTCCATCAAATGGGATGACTTACATTTATATATTTAATAATTTTCTCTCTGACATTATTAACAGGTTATTGACAAATTAAGATGTTCAGAAATGTAAAATACCTCATTAAGATCATGGTTTATCAAATTTATTCAACAAATGGCCATCAGCCAATTTCTAACAATTACCCTTTACATACAATATTCCCAATTTCTGAAGTGTATAATTGCATAATTTTGTTCGTTTGCATGAGTGCCAAAAGCTGATCTTTAATACCATGGTTTTCACCTCTAAATCCACAGGCATCTCTCTCTCTCTCTCTCTCTCTCTTTCTCTCTCACTCTCTTTCTCTCTTTTAATGTCAGGTAGACTATGTATATAGCACATATAATCTATTGTTCAAATCCACTTAAAGTTCCTCTGCACTTCATTAGAAAAAGGTCACCAAAATGCCATTTACTATGACTTGTACATTGTTCTCAATGTTCCACTTACTCAATGTTTTTCCCCTTGAGTTCCAACAACATGTGAGTGAAAATGTAATTGTTGCTTTGATTCATTGAGTGGCAGATATTTAAAAAATACAAAATTAAACTGGTCAGAAATGTACATAAAGCAACTCAATTAAGAGTGAAAATCAGTACCGTTGTATGGACTGCATGATAAAAATAAGGATTCATAACAGTTGATCCGAATTCATTTAAAATAATTTTAGCGTCCTATCGCTATTGGTGAAATAGTAGTAAAAAATCTAAATATTCGGACACTTCATGACCAAAAAGATTCCAAATGAAGGTGAAATACGTAAGTCATATGAGGAGAGGACCGTTCTGCTCAATGTAACTTGTCAAGTTTTATTCTCTATATTGCTCTAGGGCGCTTATGAGTGGGCGAGGCACAAATTTAAAACTGAACACCTAATCAACATGGCAAATTTATGTTAGCCCGATCTAAGTCCATTATCAGCATGAAGCTAACACCATCTGCTTTCTTGTAATGGGAATCTTAATTACACACATTAATTATGCTGAAAAAATAATGCAAAGTGAAAGGATATATAAGTCATTATCATCTGAATCAATTGAACCATGCCATTTTAAATGAGCCCTTGCACTGTCGGAAGATGACAATTCCACAGGAGCAAAATGTATCCTGGGACACATTTGAGAAAACATTTTATTACAGGGGCCCCTGTAAAAACGAACACAGGTTCAGGCAAAGCCTATTGTTTGTCAACGACAACAAAAAGAAAGAGGTTCAGTCATACAAACTCATCCGTCTCACAAACATTGTGTAATTCAGTTTGGCATGGTTGGATCTGCTAAGGCTCCTTGCCATGTCATATCCAGGACAACACACAAGTGGTAGGGAGCATACATACTTCAGTCCCCCTCAATTCCCAGTTCATCCAACAACCACAGACAGTGCCTAACTCAGATTCCTTAGCTGTGTCCCAATACCCATACTACCATCCTATTTAGGATGCTAGAAAAAATATTTAATACGGTCCAAGTTTAGTTTGTCAAATCCAGTATGCCAAAAATACCAGGATGTCCTACTAAATACGGTACCATTTTACAGCATGCGAGCCAGCATGCTTTTCTGGCTATTGTGATCCACAATCCTATGTGAAGCGGAAGATACATCACATTGACGGAGTCTCCCCCAAATGGAGCAACTACAGACGCCAGTGCAAAAATGTAGCACCAACCATTTTCCAATTTTGCCCAACAGACTGCGACAAATGTATGAGCAACAGGTTCAAAGTTCATGGCGTAATGTTAGGACGAAGTACTATATCCTAATTGTATGCCTATTGCATGAAACAGTATGTACTTTGTAAGGGCAGCTGAAGTACGAAGTACTTGTATGCAATTTGGGATGCATCTTTTGTTAAAAGTAGTATACTCAATTTTGGTTTCAGTAAACAGTAAGCGGTATGTACTCATTGAGTATATATAGATAGTATTAAAATATGTGGTTCCGAACATAGTCTACGTAATCGGCGTGTGTATGTAGTCAGTATAACGCCCTTCCATCAGCAGTGCAAAGACTTCAGCGTTATCTGCCTGAATTCTAGCTGAAGCTTCATGTCTAAGACAATGCTTGGTTTGTATCAGTCCCAACTTTAGTCCATGATGGGATTTTTATCAGCAGAGCTGTTGGAGGAATCTGTTTGAATAGAGCCCAGACAGCCACCCAGATAGCTTGCTATTACCCAGACCCTCACTCCACAACAAACCATCAATCTCAGCTAGTTTCTCCGCTTACACACAGGCCAGCAAAACAGTCATGAGTCATTGGACGACCATTAGAGGGAAATTATGTTCCCCGCACCACCAGCTCCTCTCCCCCCCCCCCCCCCCCCCCCCCCCCCCCAGATGATACTAAACATGCGCGGGTGGTGGGCTTGCCGTCAGAGTGGTCGTTTTTGGAGACGATGAGAGAAGCAGCCTATCGGCCACCTATCCCAGGAGTTATTACGTTGAATATCGTTCGCCTGATTGCAATCAGACGTCCTGACTTTGTCTCTCGGTTCTCCTGTCCAAGGCCGTCCCAGACCCTGGTGCGTTTTCTCACTTCCCGCCTCTTTGCAAAACTGTCAGATGCAGTTGGCTTGCTTGCTTTACCTATCAGGGGTACATTGCCTTTCCAATTCATTGGCAATGCAACCCAACTGGTCCAATATATATATATATATGTGTGTGTGTACAGTATATATATATATATATACACATATATATATATGTATTATATATTTGCACATGCACATCCTTAAATGCTCGGTGGAAAGCATAAAACACATTCTGATAGCCATTTTGAACATCTTTTTGAGCAAAAAGGCTTGACGCCACACAATCCCAACACCCCACTGTGTCATGGAATGTCATTACGACAGATGGAAGAAAGGCAGAACGGAGAACATCTTGCCAGCATTTTAATTAATGAAATGTTCTTATGGATTGAGAATCATGCCGGTTCCCTTGGCTATTTACTACATAATAATCACGCTTATTCATTTCTGAGCGTTAGCACAGACAGATTATAGACAGACTGATGGTACATTAAGAAATCATTTGGCTTCAGAGAAGCAAAAGTACGTTTGACTTAATTTGACGTAGAACCAAAATTGTTTATGCCTTCTCATTGAAGTCTCTTTTCTTTTTTGTTGCTCAATTCAAATTTGGTTTGATTATTGTTCTGTACGCACAAGAAAGATCCAACCAAGATTTTCTTATTAGATGAAACTCTCAAATGAAAATATCAGCTATTTCCCTGTAAACATACATTTAAAAAATGCACCAAATTAACCCCTCCCCCCCCAAAAAAAAACAAGAACAAAAAAACAGAAACATCCCAGATGGAAACTGGGCTATTTACTGTCAGACAAGCTGAAAAAAACCACCACTCTCTCTATAAGCTGAGCCTGCTCATTATGGTAAAAGAAAAGAAGAAAACACTCCTCCTGCACAACGTGCTAACGAATATGCTACTACACTTGCTTGTTCAGAAAGGGCCCAATGTACTATTTCTAGTCCTGGGTCTCATCCGTAACCACTGCAAAGCCGTAAAATGCAGCGTTCTGGTCCATTATGCCTTCACAGCGGGGAACCGAAAACAAGGCTTTTTGGAAGAAAGAAAAACCCATGACATATTTCCTTTACATGCACAGAATGTTTTCCTGTTGTAAAGTATTGTGGGGGGGAAAAAACTCCTTCCGTTGCCTAATTGTAATGGTTTCTTAAGAGCTAGATATAAACTACAGACTGCATGCACAAAGAAAGAAAAAGATATATAAACCTATGGCTATTTGTTACCAGAAACCTTCCCAACACAAGGCTTAATGACGCCGTTGCACAGTGATTGTGATTATGTAACATCTTAAAAAGTGACATTTCTAAAAGGTGCTTCTTTTCATATTCAGAAGGTTATTAAAATCTATTTCGTAAGATTATTTGTAGATGTGCGCCCTGCTGGCTCATCGGGTTAAGGCACAGGCCATAAGGTTAGTCTTTAACGCAGCGGCCTTTGTTCGATTCCCGCCTTTCCTGTCCATCCAATGTCCTGAAATATAGCTTAGAAAAAATGTGAATAATAAAAAAGATGATTTGTAGAATTATGTGAGCGTGTACAGGAACAAGGGCTTTGTTGATAATTCATCTCAAGGGGCAAGGGGTTTCACAATGGAGGAGAAAGGATAGAACCACACTTACTATTACCTGCACTTGAAAGAACGAAGTGTTCACGTTCAAGCACATGAGCAATGTGTTTCAGCAATGGGCAATGAGCCCTGATGAACACTTAACGATGCTTCAAAGATAAACAATGAAAGACCTTAAATGATAAAATGGACATCAACAGCTAATAGAGACCATGGCCAGGAATATAGATTCAGACTTTATTAAATGATCATGCACTGACGTGGATAAAAAGATTAAGTAGAGGCTGCATGTAGCCTCTCCATACAGTAAAAATCATTATGCTATACAATGCATGACACAACTTGACCAAAGTCATTTAAGTTCCTTCAAAACACTATTCTTGGTAATTTGACATATTAAAGTAGAATGTGTAATGGTTTGGCCACTTTGGCAAAGTGGCCATTCAATCTGGCCAAATCTCCAATAAACTGAGATAATTCAACACATTTCGTATCAGTTATTACAAATTTAATGCTTTCATGCCTGTCTCTTTTTTTGAATTTTAGTCCCATCTGGTGTGTCCTCACAACAATATTGCCAAATGATCTTTCATTCCCTCTGTTTGTTAAATAAAAATGAGGCTGCCCTTCACCACAGGTGGGAGGTGCACCTAATTGACTTCTGTCTACATCTTTGCTTGCCCCGTCCACCTGGGCTCTACCTCGCATTCATATCATCAACGCTTATCATTCCAATCCAGCGAACAACGAATCTGACAGTTAACCCTTCGATGGTCAAATCCCATCAACAAATATCCTTTCGGCTCGGTTTAATGATGCACACAGTAATTCACCATTAGATAGGGCCAACGCATTGTGGGCTCATCTGCTTGTATCAAGCTCAGAATGTTGACTTTTCCGCGCAAACAACTTCAACATATCACCGTAATATATTGCCAAACGCGTACCTCTTGCAGACTGATTTTCATGATGTCAAAATGTCAATGTGATTTACATGAAATGGTTTGCTGAAGAGCGGAAAGGTTTTTTAAAGCCCTGTATCGGCAAAAATAAAATGACTCTGTGCAGGGGTCTAATTTGCTTTCCAATGAGCTGGAAACCTAATGACCTATAAATGAGAGGGACAGAAAAAAAAGAAAGGTTTATTTCCGATTGCCTATCTGTCTATCATGGGTCTTCAAAATGAACCTCAATTCCATCTGTCGCTTGACAGAATTTAGATTAGGTTCCAAAAAAGAATTATATGATAGAAATGAATTTCAACGGCATCTTCCATCTTCGCCTCCACTCCACTGTATTTGTTGATTCAACCAGGAGGAAAATCTTTTGCACTTACAGGAATAAAGTTTGAAAACTTCTGAAACCTTCAATTTAAACGGAAATAGATTGCTGCGTCTTCATAGAAGAGTTCAGCTCTTGTATGTGTGTGTGTGTATATTTTCAACTTGTTAACACATAAAGTTTCATCAAAGGGTATACTGTATATGATATTTATGCTGTATAAACACGTAACTTCTTAAGCAAAAAGTTTCAAATCCATATTGTTATTGTTAAGGACTTCCTAAACCTTTTGGTGAGACATTATAAATTGATTACATTTTTATAAAGCTGTGTTGGCACATGTTAAGAGTACAGTTCGTTAATATGACAACTCCTTGTTGATGAATGATGAATGTCCTTCATATTGGAAGTTATGTGCAAGATGACAATACTTTGGAATCACTCTTAGTTGCGTTTTCGCAATTGATCTTTTCGAAACGCGTGTGCGAGACTCACGGAAGGGTCCGGTTTTGTGTTTAGATAATCGAGCAAAGAGTGAGAGTGAGTGAGAGAGAGTGAGAGAAGGACAGAGGGGAGGGAGAAAAAGAGGCGGCCTCCTGTGACTTGAGACTTTGATCTTCTCTTGATGTGGGGGAGTAGTGGGCCGCTACGCGCAGGAAGTCTTTGAAGGCCCTGGGTTGAAAAAGCCGGGCATGGTCAGTGTTCCTCTGAGCATGGCTGAGATATTTATGGAGCCCTACAAAACATCATACTCATGATTCATTAAACTTGCAACTAGGCTAGGAAGTCTTCACACACACATACACACACACTTTGTTGACTTTTTCAACATCTTGCAGCTTGCCAGGTTTGCTAGAGAAAGTTCTATGAAATGTTAAATAAAATCTAGAAAAACTAACACCTACATCTCTATCTCTCTCCCTCTCTCTCTCTCTCTCACACACACACACACACACACACACACACACACACACACACACACACAGTGTTGACTGTCAACATCTTACAGCTTGCCAGGTTTGTAAGGGGAAGTTCTAAGAAAAGTTACAGTACAACTGCAAAACTAGCCCATACATTTGACAATTAATTAAACCATAGAACAATCTTAGACATGCCAGCCAATCTTAAAAGGCTCTGCACCTCATTGGTTGTGAGCAAGACTGGAAACATTATCATTCAAGTCAGAATGTTTTTTTTTATTTCATTTTAATTCGCATCTCACGTGAACAACAGTTACATTTTGACAGCTCCATATGTTAGTTTAGAACTGCACGGCCTGCTTTCAGTGAAGTGGGTTTGATTGATTAAACAGCGACCTTCAAAGTGCCTTCTCGCTAGATAACACAGAGGGAGGTCATCAACTGGATTAGGTTTATTGACCGTTTTAACCAATTCATTCATGACCAAAAAAAACCAAAAACGATTTTAGTCATTGCAAATATGAGACAACCAGAGGGAGTGACCCTTTTTATTCAGTAAGGTATGAGCTGTATTTGTTTGGTCAAAACTGAGTTCTATCAATTCAAAGGTTGGCACTGTAAATGTAGCACACAATTAAACCCTTTCTCTTTCGAAAGTAACCAACGTTCAACTCACACAGCCTAGTAAATGAACAATGAACATGCATTCGATTTCTGTGACTATTTCTGTTTTCAAAGCCAACCAAGGTCAATCTGGCCATGAAACGCTCAAGTGGATGTGTGATATTGTCCCTTGCAATGCAAATGTGAGGTACACGAATCCAGGTTTGCGTGGTAAAGGGGAATAGACGTCGAGTGCACGGTCTAGCTAGAGGATTGTGGTACCAGTGAGGAGGCCACGTGTTGGGATGCTGATGAATGGGACTGTGCCAAGGGAACATCGTGTGTGGAGCCGGATTGCCTCAGCCTCTTGTCTCCTATCTACTCTACTTGATGTGCCTAGGTGTGGGTGGCTATGAAATATCCTTTACCACCGCGGCAGGGGATTGTACATTGCTGCTTCCAAGAGGAAGAAGACAAAAAAAAGGGAAAAAAAGGGAATTAGAGGGAGAAAAAGCGGGGAAAAGAAACAGAGGGTGAACAGAGAAAGAGGGAGAGAGAGAGAGAGAGAGGGAGAGAGAGAGAGAGAGGGAGGGAGGGAGAGAGAGAGAGAGCGGGAGGGAGAGAGAGAGAGAGGGAGAGAGAGAGGGAGAAAGAGAGAGAGAGAGGGCGAGAGGGAGACTCAACCGAAGGAGCAGGTGACAAGAGAGGCAAACAAACAAAAATAAAATGAGAAAGAATGAAAAAGAGGGGGAAAAAAAAGAGAGATAGGCAAGCGCCCATCAAACAGCTGCCGACTAAAGTGGAACAAAGAACTGTAGCTCTGAAGGCTTCGTGCCAGTGTTTGCAACACAACACATCTTCCACGCTGAGACGCTATCGGTTTCCAACAGTACGAGTTAAAGGTACAGTTCACAGCTGTAGGATGAAAACGTTAACCTTTGAAAAACTTACTCTGCTGAACAGCCTTCAGAAAACCTGAACAATACCACTGTACAGGTTGACTGTTCGTGGTCAACAAATCACTTTCCTGTGCCAAACACATTGGAATGTTACTTTTCTTGGCGCCGTTTGTCCAATTTTATAGGCTAGAACGTTTTTACGTGTCCTCATATTGGGGTTGTACAGCTCTAAACGCCATATGGCGTTTAATTGCATTGGTAACACATTGACATATGGCAGATGTTTCCATGCTAATGCATTGCACACATGAGGATAATACAAGCCGAAATCAAATGAAGAGCAAGTATGTTCAGTGTAGTTATACAACTATGAACACCTATGCATGCATGTTGCATGTATTATGCACCCAAAACTTTGTTTGGGAATCTTTGATCCAACTGTTCTGAAAACAGAATTGTAAGTCTTTTCCATTGACTTTCAATGGATTTGAAAGAAGAAGAGCTTGTGTTTCTGGAGAGACTAATAGATCATTGATCCGTCGTGATGCAACCTGGTTTGCACTCAATATCCCTCTCCGAGTGTGTGCACCAAGGCGCACGCACCCACCCACCTGCACACAAAAAAGAATCTCTCTGTTTCCCAACTATGCTTTGCACAAACAAAAACCATTGACTAGTGATAAAGTGAATGCTAATGGATTGCAGCATGACGGAAACTGACTTGATGAGTTCCGTTGAATCAATATAAGCTCTCTCTCTCTCTCTCTCTCTCTCTCTCTCTCTCTCTCTCTCTCTTTCTTTCTCTCTCTCACACACACACACACACACACACCCATATCGTGACATTGCCCAGAGACCTCTATCGATGTCACTCCTCTCCACGGCGGCCTGTGTCTCTGGTAAGGGGGCCAGGGTACACGAAACAGGCGCTCCCTTTATTATGGCCACTAGCAGCAACAGAGCGTTCTTCTTCTACGGTCCCCGTGGGTCTGCTCGAGGAAGAGACAAATCAAACAGCCAGACACCACAGTAATCCTGAAGAGAGCCCCCCAGTCTGGGCACAAAATATCCCAAGACGCCCCTGGGACATTTCCCTGTACGGGGAGAGATTTGGCCTGCTCGGCATGGCTCTACCCTGGGCCAGCTCTGGCCCTGGAATGCCTTCCTTTCGTTTTTAGAGCAAAGGGGGGGGGGGGGACATCAAGTTAAGCTTCTTCACTGAGCAGAGCAGTGCGGGTTTAAACAAGCAAACATAACCCACGCTCGAGAAACATCCGGCGAGGTGGAATCATCTCACCCACACACACACATACACACACACACACACACACACACATACACACACACTCACACACACACACACACACACACACACACACACACACACACACTCACACACACACACACACACACACACACACACACACACACACACAGGAGTCGTATCCATTACGGCTCATCGCTGACAATGTCTAATTGTTTCTCATCTGCCTAACGCTCCCCTGCCTGCCGCTAATGTTCTGCTGCGAGCTTTGTGTTTTGCCAGAGCAGTAGAAGAGGGGAGCACACTGGGGGGAAGGAAAGTGGAGCTTTAAAATGATTTCCCATTTCCACCACGTTTAACCACAAAGGGGTAATTTCTGCCTCTCGTGGTGATGAATATAAAGGAGGAAGAGAGCGGGAGATAACACCTTCCACTAAATCATGATGGCATTTCAGACCTTTTGTTTTGAAAAACTGCACTCTGCTGATCTGGCTGGTAGCATCTGAGAGACAGTGATGAGCAGTCAAACTGGAATGGCTGTATGGATGCAGAGGGCATGGAGGTGTGCATATAGAGGCCTATATACAAATACACCTATACATATATATATCTATATATATATATATATGTGTGTGTGTGTGTGTGTGTGTATTTAAACAAAATACATAAACAATAGATAAACCTATTGAGAGGTAACCCAACCACACACTGAAATAAAACAGGTAAACTCAAAAATACTAAATCAAATGTGAAGAGATGTCTTTTTTTTTCTAGTCAGTGGGCTGAGGGCAAAGCTGTAGTTATACCGCTGTGTGGCTAAGTTTTCAAAGAGGGGTGTACATGCTGAGCGGGCTTTTAGACAGTGTGGAATAACAAGAACTCACTCACGCTCGCTGAGGCATTGACACACACACACACACACGCACGCACACACACACGCACGCGCACACACACGCACACACATACACACGCACGCACGCACACGCACGCACGCACACACACACGCACACACATACACACGCACGCACACACACACGCACGCACACACACGCACACACATACACGCGCACATACATACATAAACGTAGCATTACACTTCCGGTTGGCAACTAACAATCTGGAAGTTATTACAAGAAGAACATGGATGCTTCACCCACAGGCAAGGAGGGCTTGCCAACATGCAACCACTCAAAATGGTGTCTGTGTTGTCGGCTTCTTTGTCTTCACTGTCCTTCCCCAATCCTAATGGTTTCAAAGTATCATTACTCATCACGCAAAAGTTATCATAGCTCATGCCATAGTCATACTTTGAAACCATACTGTCAGCAGGAAATAAAAGAGGATGAGTTCAATTTTCATTTAGCATAGATGCTGACAGCGTGTCCGGGATCGATGGAACAGACTGCTGGTTAAAATCTCGTCATGGACCATATACACCCTCATTTCGGAAATATGCTTATCTTGAATTAAGTAAAACTACTGTATCGTTAGTCTGTTAAACCCTGACCATGACCCACGTTCGCCAGCACTGCTTGTAGCATGCGTTCTATGGAACAAAGAGGAACCCAGATCCTACAGAGTGTGGATTGACTGGCTTTTCAAAGGCCTCAGCTCTCGTGTGGGGTTTAAGAGGCAGCGGCAATCGCTCGGGGCCTGCGCTTGTGTTCTGTTTTGCATGCTATAAAGAAACGCGCTGTGTATTGAGGACGTCTTTCTTTTTTATCACCAGGAGCGGTCTAGGGGCCAGAACTGCTGGTATCTCACAGTGTGCTGCGTTTGCTGTTAAAAGACTGAGGCGAACAAACAACTGTTTACAAAAACAAAATGTCTGCTCATTCCTGTGAGCCAAAGTAAGACGACGTTTTCTACGAGTGTCACATTTTGGTGTGACTTTTTGTTTCTCATATTCCTTGTAGAACACACGCTTTCCCAATGAAACCTTGAAAGAAATGATCAAATAACATTGCATCAGTGTAGAATCCACAAAGCTGTTCTCCCATAATAGCACCATTCAAAGGGAAATGATTATTGGTAATGGTGGTGATATTGCTAGAGTATTACCCTGGTAAAGTCCAAGCTTCCATAGTACGCATTTTGAATGAGCAAGCCCAGCCAGCCTGCTAGCGGCCTTAACTAATAAGGCAGATGGTTTCAGGGCTAGATGTAACACTGTCTCAGTGGGTTCAAGAAGAAGCTTTTAGACTTGGCAAAACAAGTTAGATAAAAGGAGTTCTAAACTGACAGAGAGATACAAAATAAAATCCATGATCTGTGATTCTTTCCCCAGGTAGGTTAAACCAACTCTTTTGATATAACAAACGTTGACACAGGACAAGTAATAAAAAATAAAAAAAATAAAAATAAAAATACATCTACAACTGTCTCTTGGATGAAAATGTGAAATTGCTCTTATCTTGCCCTGCCAGAGTGTGTGTGTGTGTGTGTGTGTGTGTGTGTGTGTGTGTGTGTGTGTGTGTGTGTGTGTGTGTGGAAAGGGCCCTGTGCCGTTTCACCTGATTCCAATGTCTCTGTAGTTCTATTGTGACGGTGCTTGCTGCACCAGAGACCACGGCACTGCTGACTCATCCAGGAAATAAACGTTCAGAAATTCAGTTTGCCTTCAGGGGCGATGAAAAGCCTTCATCCTTCAGGCATTCTCTCACCGAGATAAAAAAAGAGCACTGAGTTTTGTAGCAGGACGGACAGATATTATGTATGGATGGGAGCCCTCTGAAGACACGGGCAGTGTCTATGGCGAAAGCAATGCATGTGTGTGTGTGTGCTGCATTTCCTAATCCCCAAGTGAGATGGCTTCATTAATCGCGTTTCCTCTCTCAAGCTCCCTCACACTACCCCCCCGCCCCCCCCCCCCCCCCCCCCGCCCCCCCCTCATGCCGAGGGAAAGCGTTGAATAAGTAATGAGGGTTGAAGTGCTGAGTGACAGTGGTTTGGCCTCACCTGTCCATATCCTGAGGGGTGTTCAGAGACCGCTAAATGGATCAATCCCATCAATCAACACTTTCTGCTGTCCCACTGCTAAGCCGAGAGGAGGTTTGTCAAGGTGTGGGGCTGGCTGTGGGTTACGGGGGAGGCTGCTGCAGTGACTGCTGTCCCTGTCCAATTTGTTGGAATGACAAATGAGAACCAAAAACATCACAATAGGAAAAAAAAATATATATATATATATATAAAATAAAAATAAAAAGATAGACCGTGATAATGATTCCTCCCTCTATAGGAAGTTGGCGTGGCACTGTGCAGTTCTTGGGCAATAACTCAGGCTTAGGGAAACTATGAGCTGTTTCGACCTGATCATAAATCACCGTGGATATCATTTGCGACCACAATTACAACATACTGTACGCTGTAAAAGGTAAATTATGAAAAGATTACAAAAAGCTTATTACACAGCGGTACAGTGTGTCTCGCAGGATAATCAACAAAGTCAATTATTCCTGCAAATTAACACGATCAGTACAAGTTATCGCAGCACGCGCTATTGTTTAATCACTCCATCAGATGTAATCTATAATCCATCGCCCAAGTCCCAGGAGTATCCCCACATTCCCAAAATAGTCCCCCCCAACATTCAAGCATTATTCTGCATATTAGTCACATTATCCACCCAAAGATTTACGATACAAGTACCTGACAAGAGACTGATAGGACTTTCTCGACGATATAAATACTACAATTACTGGAGCGTATACAGGAGGGAAAACATGACTTAGACTGTTCTACTGGGAAGTGAGTTACACAGCAATCCAGGGGAGTCCTCGCTGCCTTTGTGACTTTGATTGAAGGAGTGGAATGACATTAAACTATCACACCAGCATACTATACTGTTTTTGTTTTCAGTTCACGAAACACAGAAGGAAAGGATATCTGCCAGCATACATCTCAAGATGGTTACGTTTATTTTATTATAAATAATAATAATAATAATAATAATAATTGTTATTATTATTAACAGTAATAATAATAATAATAATGGATTACACTTGATATGGCGCTTTTCTAGACACCTAAAGCTCTTTACATTATAGTGGGAGACTCAAAGTGAGAGAGAGAGAGAGAGAGAGAGAGAGAGAGAGAGAGAGAGAGAGAGAGATGCAGCCACAGCGAGATAGACAGACAGAGACATAGACAGAGAAAGAGACAGGGAGAAAGAGAGAGAGATAGAAAGAGACGGCGACAGATATAGAGCTGCATAGAGAAATACACGGAGAGATACGCACAGTGTGACAGAAACAGACAGACTCCATTCCACCAGGCCATCAATAACCAGCTGAGTGACCACAGTAGTAGTGTCCGCAGCGTACAAGCAACTACCCTGAAATATTAGCTTCAGGCCAGGCTGCAACATCCGCCTCGAGAACACGCCCGACCAAGTCGATTAATATTGATTCTGCGTTTGCACGAGCATGTGTGTTTTTTCAGGTGGAACCAAATTACTTTGAAAACCCCCTGGGAGGGATCGGCTACTCCTGGGAGGAACGGGGGGAGCCATTAGCTGACTGAGCTGGTAGAACCAAACTGAATTAAGGCGAATAAACAATAATAAAACAGGCTGTCGTTTTCGCTCCAGGGAGTCTTAGTCAAGGGGAGCCGAGAAGTCCTGGAGTTATCAGCTCCTTCACTCTGGCTGTGACTCTCGGGTCATTGTTTAATGGAATCGTCTAACAGCAGCCATGAAAGTCATCCTTAGCCTTGTATGAATTTCACGTGTGGTTGGAATTGACATCTCCATTGCCTAACAACGAATCAAAAGCCACCTTGAAACGGACACATTTCCCACTTCTTGAATACTATCGCTGTTTTGAAATGACAATAAGATGGAAGAAGGGAAAACTTGTGAAATTGGTCACAACAGCGAGTGGTTTATCAGTTATTACAGCGCTTCGGCGAAGACGAGAACTTACAGGGTGAGTCACACGGTGCCCTGTGTGGGGGTAGTCACAGCTAACCAGACAGGCAGCATCTTTTATTACCGACTAATTACTCTGTCTTTAGGCAAGTTACACGCAACAATCCAGAATAAAGAACGAAGAAGAAAAAAAAAGGTGTTAAGAAAGCTTGAAAACCGTGCCGCCCATCATCGCTTGCTGCTGCCCTTTCTCAGCCTTGACAGGGCTCCCTGTCAGAACTGAACATCAATTTAGGAATCAGATACGCAATTATGACACTCATTCGGCGGTGTAGAAAAACAGGATTATCCAGGTCACGTCTCATTCTCTCTCGTCTCCCGCCATCTCACTGCGCGGTTGAAATTGAAGGGTGATCATTAAGCATCAAGCAGTCACCCCGTGCGTTTGTGGCAAACCACGCAGATCAGATGGGTCATCTCTGCGAGCGCGTTTCAAACGTTCGTATCAGAAGGCCGGTAATCAGGGAGACACCTTTGCGTTGGTGGTTTATCAAAAATGACAGTGCTCGAACTAAATCAAACACTACATACACACTTTCATTTACCTCGGGTCATTAATGGCATCAAAGAACGTTATCTCAAACTGACGGAGTAGAGCAGAGTCCCAGAATGGAGAAGAACTGGAGAGAGTGTCGAGACAAAGAGCAGTAGGAGTTTTTTGTTTGTTTGTTTGTTTTTTCTTCATTTAAAGGTTATTTACAGCAACCCACTGTGAGTTGAGGATAATGAACCATCTTTGATCAATGCAGCATTGTTGAATGTGATGATCGCTTTTTAGTGTGTGTGTGTGTTTGGGGTGGTCCTCCTTGTGTGTTTTGCATGTTAACGCCTGCTTTATTCTTTTAAACATTCTTTTATTTATTATTTTAATACATTCGTGTGCATGTGCATGCCGATGTCAACTCTTACATGTGTGTGAGTGTATCTGTGTGTAAGAGGATCTTCGTTGAGTGTGTGTTGTAAGTGTATGTGTGAGAGGGATCCGGATTGCTGGTTAATGAGCATCCAGGCCAACCGCCTGTGTCCCGCCTCCGTCTTGGAGTACCAGCTGCCAAGCATTGGGTGTTCACAAGTACCTCGTCACTATCACGTCAATTCCAGCTATGTTATTATTGTTGCAGCACTCAAAGGCCAACACAAGATAGGCGTTTCTATAACAGAGGTTAAAAACACTCTAAAAAACACACTTCTTTCTGGATATGTCCCGAATCATTATAACAGGCGATAATTTAGACACCACAAGTGCACAAAACAGTTTTTAATTAATAGTTAGTTTGATTTTGGAATGTATTTACCGCATAATTTGCAACAGAAAACGATTATCACATAATGATTTAAAAAAACAACTATCAATTTATATTAATCATCTAAACAGAAACAAAACATCTCATTACTCCGCAGCTGAGAAAAATTTGCAAGGCTTGATTGTCTTCATTTGTTTCTATTAATTGAAGGGGAAAATGTTTTTAGTATGAATTTTCTCTCACTATTTATTTGAGTCCACTATACCAACCGCCGCCTGTTTTCTTCAGCACATCCCCCTAGGGGGCACGAGCCTGAATTATCTACTGAAAGCAGCTTCCTCACTTTTGGAGGCAATAATTAATCCACCATTTATAGGAAATAAAAGCTGTGCACAGATAAGGAAGTGTGGACCGGGAGTTATTTGGTGTAACCTCCACATCAGGCACCAACCCCCCAAAGCTTATTGTTATGGTGTCACATTTATTTTCTTCCCTCCCTAAAATGGAAACATTAAACTCTCTTGGCTCCTTCTTCCCTTTTCCATGGGCTGCTTAACCGTTCTAATTGACTAAAAGGATTGCAAAAAAAAAAGCACCATCGTTGTGGACAAAACACTATGTGTTTATGGTGTTACTTATGGTAGTTAACTGGGAACCACAGGCATTACTTACATTGGTAACATGGTTACATACGGTTGTATACCATAATTCGTCAAATAGTGGCCAGAGCCTTTATTTACCTCAACTGCAGAGAGTATCAGGCCTTTATTGCAAACAGGCTTATATTAGAGAGAGGCCTGTATTTATTGCAAAGCATTTGCAAATAGCCCTTCGAATTTGAGGTCTCACCCAACCACCTATCATCCAGATATCAAAGCACAACTTGTTTTTCGTTTGATACTTTATATCTAGCCTACACTATTAGGCTAGTCCTAACAATACAGTGTTTAATTTGTTTTTATCAAAGATCGCAAAAATAACTTTGGCAAGCTCCTTCTCCCATCAGTTGGTTGCGGTAGTATTTGTTATTGAAACAGATAGACGGATGGAGCTATTGCAATGCGGAACCTTTGTTTCACCTTGTGTCTGGTAGGTTGAGGGACCTAACATCTAAAGTAGAGTGGTGACCACATACATAAATATTGAGAATATATGAAATTACAACAACGCCTTGCTTTTACATTATTCATTTTGGCACGTGCAAAATACAGAAGATATAACATGTAAATAACACTGCTTTGGATCTTTTTCAAGGTGTATTTAGTCACTTTTGGGAGCCATGCTAACGGTTACCTCGAGCTTACTATATCGCTAGGCTACTTTTATGACGACCATGTTACTTTCTCAATACTGGCTGTGCGGACATAAAATTGATATCAATCATCTGGTCTGACTAGGGGTAAGTTGGGGCATTTCTTATTTCCCAAAGTTTTGAACTATCACTTTAACAGTAGTGATCCAATCCAAAGGCGTGATCTGCAATCTACTAATGTATAAAGTTTTCTAGTTAACACGCGAGAGAGTCTGGGCATTAGCTCAAAGTCTTTCCAAAGAATCACTGGATCCAGTCAACCAAGACAGCCATCTCCATTGATAATTTGCAGTTAATAAGAATTAAATTGGCCAATGGAATGGATGTGGTTGAGAGTCCAATGCGGATGACAGTTTGACTTTTGGTGACTCTGATATGTGGCTGACGACCCCCATGTAGTCTAATGGGCCCGTTCCACTGACAGCTGTTAAGAATGGTTCATTGAGCTTACAATTATCAAAGGGCACGGTTCACTGCCAGGCTTTTTTTTTCCTGCTTCTCCCTGACACAACACTACACAAACAAGTGGCTGAAATGAAATAGGCCTGTGGTAACAGCTATGAAACCCTTGAGACAGCCGCAGAATCTTAAGTACAAGCACTTCAGTGAATGAGAGGAAGCGACATCATTTTTTATTGTTAAATTATTAAAAAAATAAAAATGCTTTTTTTGGCTTGTTGTGCTATTTGTATACTGCGGAGAGGACACGTTCATTAACCATCTTCTTAGATTACTTTGGGATGGAATATAAATCCTTTGCATTGTCTGAGCTAGAAAACACAAATACAACACAATAAACATCTTGATTGCGTTTGCGTATGTAGGCTGAAGCTGCCTAGGGCCTTCATTTTAAGGGCTGACTTTTTTTCCAGCAACTTCTACAGGACTTTGGCTGATTCATCCCCATCCCTCTGAAAAGACTGAGCGTTGCAAGGAGGGGGGAGAAGATATTGAACCATTCCTAACCCCCCCTCCCCTCACCCCCCTCCCCCGGCCCCCCTCACCACCCACACCCCCACCCGCCTGGACTGACTTTGAACCCAGCCAAGCGCATCTAGCCTGCTCTCCACGGCAAAATCAGACAGTGCTGCCTCTTCATCTCTCACCTCCGACTCATTATTACCTGATTAAGTGTGATTAAGAAAAGATCATTAGCAGCTGCATGTCCTGTCAGTAATGATTACCGCGATGGCTTGCGTCATATCCAATAAGCTCATCTGGACGCTGAGCCGCTTTACCGATTAGAGAGGCATTGTTTCCCTATTGACTTGGACCAAAGGCTTGGAAACAGAGGGAAGCTGGCGCAGAAAGCCAAGGAGCGGTATAAATACTCCCATACCCACCACGGCATTGTAATGAGATTTGAAGTCCACACAGAGGATTACGTTGACCCACATTGAGCGAGGCTCTGGGAGTAGGTTGTGTCAGGGATCGCTGACCTGAAGCTGGTGTTGTTTGGCCATCCCACATTTGTTACGATCTGAAAATAAAGAGGGATTCTTCTTGAACCCAGCGGATCCTTGGTGCATGTTTAATAGATTGTTTGAAGGCGGGCTTCCTGATAACACGGTAGAATACGGTTAGGTCAATCTACAAAAAAAAAAGAATCCTCCATCTGAGTCCTCAAGACAGGCTTCTCTTCAACCCTGTGCCATTGGCAACAGAAAAAAAATGAATGGATTTCCCCCCCTGAACCATTGCCAGGAGGAATGATAGAGTTTACCTGTTTCTGTTTAAGATAACCTGGACCTATAACATCAGAAATTATATTAATATAATAATATCCACTGTTAGCACAGCAATAACAGAGTGAGAGACTCAGAAAGAGAGAGAGAGAGAAAGAGAGAGAGAGAGAGAGAGAGAGAGAGAGAGGGGAAGAGAATGAAATGAATGAAAGAGATGAAAGAATGAAGCAGAGAGAGCGACGCAAACTGAATACGACCTTCAGAACCAAACAGTTTGTATATTGTGTAACAGATGAATTAAACCTATTCTTAGAACGCTCTTGGATTAGCCAATATTTTCTCCTGGGATTGTGTATAGTCAAAACACACAGGACTTTGTACCTGTAGGCTTTATAAATGGTTTCCTCACATAACACTGCCACAATGTCACACTTTATTCCAACCTAACCTGTCTGTTGTGTGTGTGCATGTGTGTGTGTGTGTGTGTGTGTTTTGCAGCTTTAAAAACTGAATAAAGAGGGAAAAGAACCGTCAGTAGCTACTATACCATTAAACGACATTCAGATGTAAATCATTGAGCCTCATTTAAATATAACAGGAGAGAAAATGCCACGAGAGGTGCTGATGCCGGCGTTGATTCGCTCGTTGTGAATCTATAAACTCATCAACACTGTAACAGTCAAATCATGCTCTGGAGCAATGGCAGAGCCCAGGAACCAATGGGGAGCTGGACAAGGTCAGCAATCAAAATCTGATTAGATGTTTACAATGGGGGGATAAAAAAAAAAACTGGCTATAAAAGAATGCTACCCGTGAATTGATGGACCCAGACACCAAAATCCCCAGTCCTCTTTTCATTGTATGCCATATACCATCCGTTTTCACTGCTACAAAAGCTTGTTTTGATCAAACACAGCATGGAACATTTGGGGTTCTCACAATTTGATGTATGGATGAGGTATACTTCAACAGTAGGTATAACAGTAAGGCTGGGAATGCTGATGTGGTCTAAAATAGTGTAGCTTTCAGACAATTTAAGGCAGTCGTGTTTCCCTTTTAAAACGTACTTACATTTACCATGTTAATAAATCTCTGTCAATACGAGGGATTTGGATTGAAAGAAACCCTTCCAATGATCCACGGAACGGGAATCCATTGCGTAACAGCTAGCACAGCACAGACGCACCGTGTTGCTCGGCTAGTCATATTAAATAACAGTGTGTGATGAAGACGAGGCCGCTGCTGTCCGGGCCGGGAGCTTTAGATAAAGATAGCTCCATAGCGGAATTGCCTGGAATGCTACCAAACAGAAGGATAGATCGGTTTCCAATTCCTGCCATCAGACAAATTGAGCCCAATAGCCAATTATTCACATTGCCAATTATCCTAACCTTCCTATCAGACCCCCAAGGCACTGGGTGACTCAGCCTGCCAAATTTGCTTTTGCCCTGACACCTCCATTTTACAGATGAGAACAGACAGCACAGCCCTGTGCTGCAGAATGAGGCTGTGCCAAATATCTCTCCTTAATCCATAGACCAAGTTAAAAGCATTCATAAACAGTCCCTGGAATGATCTACTCAGCCTGCGAGATATTTTGGTTCCTTTTGTGTGTGCCTGTCAATAGAATCTGTCAGATTTTCATTATAACAGTACCCAATTGCTTTTTTTTCTCTTTCTTTTTTTTTGTTCTTTTTTTTTTTTCAAACTAAAATCCATAGATTAAAAAGAAAGAAAAGGCAATAATATTACTCGGGGAGGGGGGGGGGGGGGGGGGGGGGGGGCTGAATTACCATAAAGCATTCATCCAGTGTTGTGTTTTTCCCCCCCAGCATGTTTAGATCCATGCACTCCTCTCCTAGTAGTTTGGTGGCAAACAGACCGCTGCCCTGCAGAAGGGGATTAATCATTTCCACGTCACTTGATCAGATGTGACAGGTGAGCTACAACCCCAAACAGCGACCTCTACAGCTCAAAGCAAGTACAACATCCCTTAGGCACCAATAAGGGGGCCTGTTATGCATTTCCACCCCTTTTGTTGTATTCTGGGACTCCACTACAGTCGTTTTTCATGATTCACAGTTAAAAAATAAATATATATATATATAATTTATCTTATACTGGCCATTCATGTAGCACATTATTTTATGCTCGTCTGAAAAAAGTCGTTTTAGCTCCTGTCTCTTTAATTACTTGAATTACTTTTACATAGGGTTGTATGTATATACAATTGTATGTAATTCTTTTGTTTTTATAATTTATTTTAAACACAGACTTGAGCAAACATTTAAAACATTTACCAATCATAGCATACTGGCCTAGACCTCATTATTTGAGACTTTGGTCACGTTTAATATTAAAATCCGACATTGTATCCTTATGTTTATGACAGAAAATATGGAAAAGGATGATAGGTCCCCTTTAAAACCTAAAATCACGCAATCATGAGGTTCCAAGTTTGAAAGTGTGGGCGCATTGTAAACGTTTGATCATTCCTGTCTATCTAGTTTGATGCATTGTGTTGACGAGTATGTAACAAATATAATAGAATAATCATTCAGAGAGTGTTGCAGACCAAACATAATTATTCAAAACTACCTCAATTATCCCTATATATTCTGACCCTCATCTAAACATATTTATCTGGACGGACCATTAATATTAGTGTGTCACATGTTTATTGTTAGAAATGAACAGGGCCGTTTCTAGATTTTTTCTAGCTTTTGAGCTTGGACACTCTTTCCCCATTCACCTGAA